>CM076583.1:763536617-763666240 GCA_034641835.2 Pinus albicaulis | reverse complement strand
TTTATAATGATTGATCATGACTTTTCCTCAAAACTCTGTTTTGAAGAAAATCGTCATTTCATCTTTTGTAATAAATTCCATGTATATTTTCCAAGTTCTTCAGTTGTCAATTTCTTCGACGCAGCCTTGGTCGCCTTTGCCGAATTCCATGCCAATCATCCCTGCAAAAAATCGACAAAAGATTCATCATTCAGCTCAAATTACCAAAGAGGAAACAAAAACATGTGAAAAGTGCCAAAGTTTCAAGTATTACAAAGTGGATTTTTCAAATCGAAAATCAAGGTCCAGGTCATACAGGATATTTTCTGGTTTCAATCATTCATTAGCATGCTTAAGTTATCAAAAAAGTCAATTGCAATAGTGGAGGAAGCGAAATAGTGTTGAAGGCTGAAAGTGTGAGTCAAATTGAGTGCGCGGCGCATTGGGTGTTGAGCGCGACACACTGGTCGTGCGCGGTGCACACAGCAGCTCTTCACAGTGTAAAATTTACACTAGCGCGGCGCACCCACACGACGCGGTGCACAGAGCCTCCAAGCAGTTTTTCACCATTTCTTCATCAAATTTCCGAAATGACTCAAATTTTCTGCTCCACGTAAGTTCAAAACACTTTGCTAATACCCTTGATCAGTGTCTGAAATTATTTGAAGATTGGTTGGAGATTTTGAGTGGTGAAGTTATAAGCCTTATCATTTGGTGAAAGATTGTTCCTAGGGTTTGAGCTTGTTTGTTAAAGTTTTATTTTGGTGTCAGTTAGTTCAAATCCCATTCCTCACCTATAATCCCTTTTCTCCTTATATCCTAAATACCACCCATATCACTTGTTCGCATTCCCCAATCCTTTCATACAATCCCTACCCTTTTCCCCTATGTTACTATATCATCATACAGTCATTTGTTCCCATTTATCCCTAAACCCTACCTTTCCTTATGACTATCACTCTCAAATCCCAAATCAAGTTCCTAAAGCCTAAATGCCCCAAATAGTCAAGTGACTATCCTCACATTGTAAGCTTCACTTGATTATATCATATTTTTTCCACAGTCCACTATACCCATTGTTCCATGTTTCCCACAGTTCCTCATTTGACTTTGGCACATATTTTGGAAATTGGAGACAAAAAAAACCAATTTCTCATTTCTCATTTTCAATAAGCTAAACATACACTTGGCATACTTTGCAACATCATGGAGGCAGACACTGATACATTATATGACCAAGACAGTGACTTTACAACTGAACTGCATGTTAAGGAGGGCACTGAAACGACGTAAAAGAAATGTTCAGCTCTAAATCTTGGCTGAAACTTCTTTGGATGAGCATGATACTTGATGGGGGAACTTCACTCCAAATTTCAGCAAATTTGGAGAAACTTTTGTCATTTTGAATTTTTTTTGTCACAAAACAGATTTTTCCGCCCGACGCATCACGCCACTTGGCGTGCGCTTATGATTGGGACATATTCTAGAGGAAAACTTGATTTTTTTGGGTTTTTATGGTAAATTATGCATGCTCAGGAATGGATGAGAGATTTCATCAAGTTCTGGGTGGTCTAAAGGGTCAAAAACACCTTGAAAATGGCCTTTCTGCCACCTTTTTCACACACAGGAACCAGTCTTGGGAGATTAAATGTTTGGAAGGGAAAATGACATCCAAATTGAAAAATTCCACTTGGGTTGGAAAGTAGATAGGCAGAGATTTCCACTGAGCTATCAGGAGCTCAATTTGGACTTCGGTAAGTGCCTCAAAATCATCTCCAAAGTGGCGCGACACATAGAGATTTTGAGCGCAGCGCATAGAGAAATTTGGCCTCATTTTCACTCTTCAGCTCAGAAATTCGCCCAGTTTTGACTAGTTTCACTTTTGGATGTAATTATTGATCTATATTGATGTAATTTTATGGCTATGATGTAATTTTGGCTCAAATTTACTTGTTATAGAGGATTCATTCACTAAAAAGTGAAAATTAAATGAATGAATCAGTTTCCTTCCTTTTAGAGGCAAGTTGTTTGGCTGCCTAGATTTCAATTCCATGTTTAGAATTGGTTGAAACAGCTCCTAGAAGGATGAGCTCGACCCCTAGAGGCATGGGAAGGGGTTAGGATGGTCTATATTATGTATTTTCTGAGTCATTTTTAGGGTTGGACTCTTGGGAATAGTTTGGCACTTCATTGTATACTTTTCTGCATTTTTGGCAAAGGAAAGACCAGAGGTTTTGCAGCACTTGTTGGGATCCTTGTGGCTCTGAGTTTTGATGATGTTTTTCTCCATGTAATTTTAATTCTCCTTAATGTTTTATGTATGCCATTTCCCTTCTCTTTGCTTCTGAATTAAACAAATGAGTAACTAAGGTAGAATTCATTAGTTTGTCGGTGCTCTGCCTTATACTTTTGTTTAGTTTTATATGTTTTCTTCCATTTGAAGAGGATCCTTGCAACTTCTTGCCCTCTTCAGATCCTCAGCAGTCTTTTCCATCCATTCATTGAATATAATACATCAAATCCATTGCCTTCCCTGCCCCAACTTGAACTCTGCAAGAATTTGGCCTCATCCCCAAGCCCAAAACTGTCTTTCCCTTTTTCCAACAAAAAAACCCCTAAAAATCATTCCAAACTCCTTGATCCATATACCTAGCCTTAAATTAGAACTCATTTCAGTCATCTCAAGCCCTATTGATACATTTTTCCTGAGTTTGACCCAGAGAGAGCCCTCTCCTGTTCTGGTAGGGCTAGCTACCAGACTGAGCGTGGTTTGGTGTTACCCTGAACCCCGCCTTCCTTCAGCCTAAGGTGGATTTGAGCATAACACTCCCGAATTGGGTTTCCACCTTAAATCCTGGTGTTCATGTGTGTTGCTTATGTGTGGTGATTTATTCTGTTCTTACTGCACATGTTTACTGCATACTAAACATCTAATGAATGAATAATGCAAAGATCTAAGTAAAGAATTATCTGCATAATAAGATCTCTGGTAATACGCGAGTTTCATTGAGGATGTATGCGTGTATACGCGACTTTGGTTCATTAAAGTAGCGTATGGGTTTTAGAGAAAGAAAAAGTAAAAAATTTTCTATCTGCACTAAATACTGATTCACCCCCCCCCCCCCCCCTCTCAGTATTTTTCCCAACAATTGGTATCAGAGCAGGTCCTTCTGTAGAAACTTGATCGCTTGAAGGAGATCTATCGAAATGGGAAGGAAGCAAAAGAAGAAGGCTACTCAAAAGGAGATATCTCAGAAAACATGTGCAGCAAAAAATGAAGAAGAGGAAAAATGTATTGATTGTTGTTCTTATGATTCATGTTCTTGTGCATGCAATGGTGAAGATAGTAAAAGTAATGTTATGGATCTAGAAGAAGCTCTCAAGATTAAAGTTGAAGATCAACAAAGATCATCAAATGAAAGAGAATCTATCTACAAAGAAATGATCTCTGGAATTAAAGGACAGATAGAAACAATGAAGGAACAGATAGAAATACATCAAAGACTGCAGGTTAAAGCAACCTATCAAAATAGAAGACTTGAAGCATAAATCCTCTTTCTCAAAAAAAAATTGGAAAAATCAAATAAGAAGAATGAAGAACTTGAAGCAGAAATCATCTCTCTCAAAGAAGATCTGGAAAAATCAAATAAGAAGAATGAATATCTTTTACAAACTTTTGAAGAACAAGAAAATGGGTTGAAGGAAGAGATTTTAAAATTAAATGATCAAGTAGAAGAAGGAAGAAGGATTGAAGAAAGTATGAAGAAGCAATGCCAAAGATTGGAGGTTGAGGTAAACATTTTAAGAGGTAAATTAGAAGCAAAAGATAAAATCTTGAGGTTTCAAGATAGTACTAAGATTCTGGACAATATTCTTAGTATTCAAAGGTCTCTTTCTATTAAATTTGGTCTTGGTTTTCATGAAACTGTTAAAGGAGAATCTAGTTCACAAGGAAGTGCTGAAGATTCAAAGGATATCAATGCAAAATCTGAAGTATTGAAAGAAACAAAAGATCAACCGAAAATCATGAACTCTCAAAAGAAATCATTCCCTCCTATGATCAATAATGTTGAATGCTTTAAATGTCATAATTATGGGCATATTGTAGCCAATTGTAGAAGAAGAATGTTTCAGTCACATACAAACAAATACTACACAGAAAGGTACTCTGGTTTCTTCAAGGGATATTGTTTTTCATGTAGCAAGTATGGTCATAAAGCAGATGATTGCAATAGAAGAAAGAATAGAAAAACACATTATGATCCTTATGTTTAATTTTCTGGTCATGCAAGATGTTATGCCTATAACAAGTATGGACATGTAGAAAAATAATGCAGGATGAATGGATCTGAGAAATTGGATAATTTCTAGCACACAATAAGAAATTTCAAGAAAAGCTGGAAAAGGAAGGAGGACCGGTCAAAAACATAGGGGATAATAATCCTACTGCAGTCATCCGCTTCTAAAGCTTATTTCTCATAATGACTGCATGAATGATGTGAGATACATTATAGGGATCAGTAATGTATCATCACAAGGGGAGCAATGTATGGTGATTCTCATGGTTGGTTTGGTAATTCTGGTTATGTTTCTTTCTGATAGTGCATCTGATGTGAAGAAGATAGGTACAAGTGACATAAGTTCAGGGGGAGATGAAGGAGTGAAATTTTTAGTATTTCACTTTCTATACACAGGTTTCGCGAACAAAAGCCGTGTATACATGCGAGTTCTACTGGAGACAGATGTTTGGTCTCAATCTAGTCTCCTAAACTGAGCTCATTTAATTGTCAACCAGGGTTGGTAAACTGCTGAAGTGAAGTGTACTGTATGTACCTAGGTGCTTGTTTCTTAATGCGTTGTGTGTAGTGTTTTGTGATGTTTTTGATCTTTTGGTGGTTTTATGTTCACAAGAAAGGTGACTAGAAAACTGATGAAAGGAAGCTAATGATTAAAAACAGAGTGAGACCTAATTGATTGATGACAAATGACAAATGCAATTGCAAACACTGAAGTAGAATCAAATCTAAACTATGACTAAGCAAAAAAAGAGCTTGATAATGACTTCTAAGGAAATGATTAAAAACATAAAATCAACTTGAGAAATGATCAACTAAACAAAAAAGCAACTAACTTATAATGATGCAGCATTTTATCCTTGGTTAGAGATTTGATGAAGTATGTTTGGAATAAAACATTGATATCATCATAAGATCTTCTATTCTAGGACTAGTTTTCGAACTCTATTCTGCAATTCAATTGAATGTCACAAAACCTTACTCAAGAGTTGTTGATTTCTTTTCAAAGTAGTCTTTTGAGGGAGGGTTATGTTTATGAAATGATAAGGAAATTGCAGAGGTACTTTAGGCCTTAAAATGATATTGTCTTCTGTTCATATGGTGATGAATCAATTATGGATTTTAGAACAAGAAGAGATTTGTGAATAATGAAGGCTATTTTGTTAAATTTAAAAACTGAAGTAATCTAGTATGCAGTGACTGACAACTGAATATGAGTGCAAATGCAATGAGTTGAGATACAACCAAACCTAAAATGTCACTAGCCTAAAACAGTGTTAAACTACAAGTCATTATCAAACTTAAAACAGAACAACTGAGCATGAAGTAAGTGCAATTAAACTCCGGAGCATCCTAACTAAACTATCATGCATTATTCTATGGAATTATACAGTCTGTTTGTCCATCATGATTGGTATTTTGGAAGAGTTCCTTCTTGTGGAAGAGTTTTTAGAACAATCCTGACTGTGTAATTGAGTGCAGATGTAAACATAAAGACTGAAAGCAATGAAAAACTAAGATATCATAGCCATCTCCTACCCATCATTATGATATTTTTGACAAGCGTTTAAGAGCAAGAACGACTATGGTACTTAGTGAAAACACACAACAAAAACGTTCAAGATCACAATCATGCTTAAGACAGTATAAAGATTTCTTGGAAGAGTTTCTTCTTGTGGAAGAGTGCTGAGCATAAGTATAACTGTGATGGTAAATAAAAGAGACTACAATTAAACCCTACAATACTATAGTCATTTCCCATTCATCATTATAATCTTTTGGAAGAGCTTCTTCTTGTGGAAGAGTTAGAATGAGTATAACTACAGTAACTAATAAAAGCAACTACGAATTCAACTTCTAATCCTACAATACTATAGCCATTTCCCATTCATCATTATAATATTTTGGAAGAGCTTCTTCTTGTGGAAGAGTTAGAATGAGTATAACTATAGTAGCTAATAAAAAGAATTACAAATTCAACTTCAGATTCGTAAAGGCAGCTAGAATACTTATCTAAATTACGCAAATAAATCCGTGCAAGAGGCAGGGGCCCTCTACCACCTGACGGAATCTAACTCCAAATTAAATCAACGCTTTCAAAACAACACTGTCTGCTTCATTAAAGATGAAATAACTTGAACAGAGCACTCTGCGTCTTCAGAAATGTAGCACATAATCTAAGCAAAATCTAGAACAAAATCTAGCATAAAATCTAGCCTAGCTCTCGGTTTCCCAAGTGTTTATATAACAAATGTAAATAACAAGACTTGCAACAATTTCAGGAACATTGTCTTTCCTTATTGGAATCACATTAGGACTCTTGAAGTGGCTGCGTGAAAAGGAAAAATACATCTGAACTGAGACAGTCCTAATAGAAGTCTTCCCTCCTAAATGTGTTCCCACGTTCCAAAACCATACCCAGAATTCGTTTCTTCCTTCATGGTGAGCAATGAACCATGTAGACATGACGTGGAATATGCCCATATGCGGTTTTTCTTGAGAGGCCACCTGGAACATACTCAAACGTGAAGACAGCTGCAGAATCGCCGGTTAGCTACGGAATGTCTGCATTCTGCAGCTAGTTCTGGTCAAAATGCTTTACAATGGCAAAAATCACAAAACTTAGCAAGTCAGTCATGTAAATCATTCTAAAATTAATTTTAACTATATTCATTGATCAATTGGGTCTAGGATAGCAATGGACAAAGGAAAATGAGGTAAAGTGGAATGAAAGAAAGCACAATTTTGAGGCTCAACATACCCCCACTGCTGTCTCTTTGCATGTCCTCATGCAAATTATCCTATGAACTCAGAGGCTTCTGTAAGAACATCTAATCCTCTCCTTCTCCTTTGTCTGGAAGCTAAAGATCTTCTGGGTTTTCTGATAACAAGTTTGAACCTTAGGTTGGTAAGTGCCCTGATTAGCTTCTTGTTCCTCTTCTTCAACTTTTCATTGGTCTTTTCCACTCTGTCTATATGTAGGGATAAGGTTGAGTTCATATCATTTTTGAGCTTGACTTGATCCTTGAGAATTTCATTCTCATTTTTGATGTGTCTATTAAGTATTTCCAACTCATACCTATCCCTTCTTAATACATCTATTTTAGACAGTGGAGGACTAGGGGTTCTCTCCTTGCTTTCTGAAGCTCTCCTTTCCAAAGTTTCCACATAGTCATATATTTCTTGTTGAACAGGGTCAATTTCAGGGGTTCCTTCATTAAAATCCTCTTCAACATCTTCTTCAATGGATGTTTCTTCATCTTCTATATTAATTACCCCTGTTTGTTTGATTAGTGTTTTCTTCAGTTTCCCCTTTAGTCTGTGGCTTCTTCTAGGCTGAGAAGATCCCTCTCCTTTCTTCATGGCAAATTTCCTGATTACCTTTTCTTCCTTAAGATGTCTCTTGATTTGAGTCAACTTCTCTGAAATGATTTCCTCACTACTTTCTTGGACTGTTTTATCAGTTTCAACTTTTGAAGCCCTCCATTTCCTGCTTCTCTTTGTAGGCTGTGGTTCAGGTGAGGGCTCTTTTGGCTCTTCAAAATGATTTCTTGTCAAGAAATTGTCCCATGTATCATTTGTTTTGGTTAAATGATGTTCAACCAAAATTTTAACCAAACCATGATGATATAAAGTTGTCTCTAAAAATTGAACCCTTCTTTGAACACAGGAAGCCATCTTTTTCAAGCTTTGAAGCAAGAAATAGGGTAGGTTTAAGTCTTCCCCCATAAAATTCATTATCAGTCTAATGTGGTAGACATAAAATGTGCCATATCTACCCTCACATGTAATAAATTTTTGCAGAAGAAGTAGTATGTTTCTCCATTTATTTTTCAATGCAGAACTTGGAATTCCTTTCTTAAATACAGTGACATCCATACCTGGTGATTTTAGAATTTGTTTCTAGGATTCATTGTGGAATTCTCTATTTTTGAACCATCTCTCTCCATTTCTGAGCAACCCTGTAGCTTCTGCAATGAAAAATTCAGTGATAGTGAACTTGACATCTCCCACTTCAACTTCAGTTCCTTGAAATGATCTTGCAAATGTTTTAGTGACTTCCTTGTGGAAGCCATTAAATTTTTCCAAAAATTGAAGCCATCCTATTTGTTGCAACATTTCTTTGCATTGAGGGTAGCCTTCTAAGTATTTTGAACCCACTGGTTCAGTTCTTACAATGAAACCCATGATTGCTTCTTCAATGTTCAGATTAACACTCTTCTACCCACAGAAATAATAACTTTCACTTTCGAATTGAAATGGCTTCAAGTTCTTAATGACAATGGCTTCAAACTTTGGAATGACATACCTCTGATTGACAGTGACAACAGCTTCAAAACTTCGGACTGATATGCCTCTGTTGACAATTGAAATTTGGACTGATATGTCTCTGTTTGATAGTGACAAATGGCTTCAAATTTTCCACACTACTATACCTCTATCTCTTGGTGGCAAATAGCTTCAAATTCCCATACTGTTATATCTCTGTCTCTTGGTAACAAATGGCTTCAAATTCTTCAATGCTATACCTCTGTCTCCCGGTGAAAAATGACTTCAAATTATTCTCTGCTATACCTCTGTGTTTATAATGATAATGCTCAATCTCTGCCCACAGTGATATTTTGTCTGCCCACGGAATAAAATGGCTTCAAATTCTCATGCTGCTATACCTCTGAGTTTACCCTTTTTCTCTGCTCTGCGTTTACAATGATAATGCTCAATGGTATACCTCTACGTTTACAGTGATAATGCTTTGATATTCAAACTGATATCCTTTTGCTCTGCTCTCGGTGATAAGAATATCTCTGTCTACGGAATGAAATGCCGACTATAGAATGGAGTGATGGCAGTGGTCACGGAATGAGGTAATGGAGTGAGGTGGAGGGAACGAATTAATGATTTAAGAGACGACGGAGATTTTTACAACGGCAAAGAGAATCATCATTGAATGATTTTGTTAAGAGACGTGAAGAATTCAAATACCTCGACCATTTTAACCACTTAAATGATATTGGATATGGAATTTGAAATGAGAGATTTTAATCCAAAGTCTGTGGAGGGTTTATTGGTCTTGATCAATAAAAATAATTAAAATGACCTTTTCGAACAATCCATAACTAAAACTATGCTAAACTTTTATGAAATGCCATTATAATTTAAACTTGTTACCTCTGCCTTTCATTTGATTTTTGTAGTCTTTGTCTTCTTTGTTCACCTTTAAAGAGCTCACGGTCCTTCTTCGACATATTTTTTTATCTATGGATAATCGGATCATTTTGTTGCACCTAAATTTCTGTTGATCGATGCCTTCAGGATTGTAGTCGTTAGTACTCCATTTAGCTAGCTGTTGGTAGAAGTATTTGACGTTCTAACGTCTCATAGGTCGTTGGTAATGCACCAGAGATAATGGACGTTGAATGAAGTGTTTTAATGCGGGTGAAATTTTTATTTTATATGGTGGCGAATGAAAATGGATGATGAGACATGATATGTATGAAGTGGATGATGAAATGGAATGGATTCAGTTTATGAAATGGAGTGAAAGAACATAAGAACTGCCCTACAATCCATGACATGTTTTATTTATTTACAGCAAGACATCAAACTTTAAATTTTTACATGAAAATGAGATGGATGGAGGATGGAATGATGAATGAAACATGGAATGAAGTGGAACATGAGTGAACGAATGAAATGGAGTATGGATGGATAGGTAAGTGAAGTGAAATGAAATGAGATGGATCATAAGCACTATGGATCTGAACTTATGATTTTGTAACAACTGCTTGTAAAAACAAAAATGGGAAAAGTTAGAGTGTCAGAGAGACTCTGATTTTCACCCTATATTTTCTGTATAAACATGCCAATTAATGATTGGTTTTCATGTTTATACTTTTATTATTTTTTATTTTATTTTTTTATTTTTTTTATTTTTTATTTTTTATTTTTTATTTTTTCAAAGAGAAATGCTTCAGAAAATTTAATCAAGTTGATGAAGAAGAGAGATTCTTCTTCATTAACTTCACATCACTTCTTTCTTGGAACTTCTTGACAAATTCTTCTCTTGAGAGTGGTTTGTGATATAGCTTCAATCTATGACCATTCACAAGAAAAGTGACCTCTTCTTCATCTATGGTTCTGATTTTGACTGCCCCATTATCAAAAATTTCAACAATTTCATATGGCCCAAGCCAATGTGTCTGAAATTTACCTTGAAAATCCTTGAATTTTGAATCAAACAAGAGAGCCCAGTCACCCTCTTTGAATTTCTTCTCTTTGATGTAATTGTCATGCCATCTAGCCCTTTGCTGTTGGACTAGACTTGTTTTCTGAACTGCATCTTGTCTGATCTCATCCAATTCATTAATTTGCTCCAGTCTATGCTTTTGTGCCTCCGTTAAATCAAGTCCTAGCTGAACTGCCATTTTGAAAGTTTGAATCTGGAACTCTATGGGAAACAAAACTTTCTTTCCATAAAAAAGCTCATAAGGAGTATGGCCTGTTATGTTTCTCCATGTAGTTCTATAGGCCCACAAGGCTTTAGGAAGCCTATCTACCCAATCTCTTCTATGTAAATGAACAGTCCTTGTTAGGATTCCTTCAATGACCTTATTAGTAGATTCCACTTGACCATTTGCTTGTGGATGATAAGGAGTAGATTTTTTATGTCTGATTTTGTACTTCTCCATCATTTGCTCCACTAGCCTTGATGTAAATTGAGCTCCTTGATCTGTAAAAATTTCCCTTGGGACACCAAAACGAGTAAAAATATCCTCAAAAGGAAAAGTAAATACAGATGATTCATTAGCAACAAGTAATGGTTTAGCTTCTACCCATTTAGTAACATAATCAGTGCAAACTAATATATATTTCTTTTGTTTTGATGGAGGACTAATAGGTCCTACAAAATCCAAAGCCCATTTTTCAAAAGGTTCAATGTGTACCTGAGGTTGTAATGGCATCTCACCTAAAGGAGAAGGTTTCCCTACCCTTTGGCAACTGTCACACCTTTTGACATACTCCTTAGCATCTTTAAACAAGGATGGCCAATAATATCCTAGATTAAGGATCTTATAGGCTGTCCTCTTATCCGCAAAGTGTCCGCCACAAGGTTCATCATGACATGCCTTGAGAATCTCAGGCATCTCATCTTCACGAACACACCTTCTAATGATCAAATCTGGACCTGTCTTGTACAAATCATTAGCAACCCATGAATATTTTGCACTATCACAAATGATTTTTCTTTTATCCCTTGCATTCATAATTGAAGGAAATTTTCCTAAAACTAAATAATTAGCAATATCAACAAACCATGGAGTTTGAGTAGAGATTGCAAAAAGATATTCATCAGGAAATTGATCTTCAACTGGAGTGTCATCTTTGATATTTTGGAGTCTAGATAGGAAATCAGCTACTGTGTTTTGTTTTCCAAGCCTATCTAGAATAGTAATGTTGAATTCTTGTAAGAGCAACAACCATCTTATAACTCTGCCATTAGTGATTGATTTGTTCATTAAATATCTAATTGCAGAATGATCAGTGTGAACAAAAGTTTCATAGCCTGTTATATAGTGTCTAAATTTGTTTATGGCATGAACAACAGCTAAAAACTCTTTTTCAGTTATAGTATAGTTTAACTCTGCAAGAGTCAAATTTTTACTGATATAATAGATGGCATAGGGAAGCAAGTCTTTCTGTCCCAATACTGCTCCTAGAGCTGTATCGGAAGCATCTGTCAAGATATGAAAAGGTAACTTCTAGTTAGGTCCCCTTAATATAGGTGCTTCAGAAATTTTGGTTTTCAAGGTTTCAAAAGCTAACTGGCAATCAAAAGTCCACCTGAATTCACAATCTTTGGTGAGTAATTTGAAGAGAGGAGATGCTATTTTGGTGAAGTTTTCTATAAATCTTCGATAATACCCTGTAAATCCTAGAAAACTTCTAACATCTCTTTGAAAACTTGGAACGGATAGGTTAGAAATGACTTCAACTTTTGCCTCATCAATTCTAATCCCATCCCCTGAAATGTGGTGCCCTAAAACAATACCTTCAGTAAACATCATAAAAAAAATTTCATGACTAAGTGAAAGGTTTGCTTATTGACATCTTTTTAAGACTTTTTCCAGGTTTTCTAAAGCCTCTTCAAATGTATTCCCATAAACTATGAAGTCATCCATGTACACCTCTACACAATCATGTATTAGATCCGAAAAAATTCCTAATACTGCCCTTTGGAATGTTGCAGGTGCATTGCATAATCCAAATGGCAATACTTGGTAAGCATAGGTACCCCAAGGACAGGTAAATGTGGTTTTGTCTTGGTCTTCAAGTGCTACTTGGATTTGATTGTAACCACTAAACCCATCTAGGAATGAAAAGTACTTTTTGCTAGCTAATGTATCTAATACTTGATCTATGAAAGGTAAAGGAAAATGGTCTTTAAGAGTAGCTTTATTCAGTTCTCGGTAGTCAACACACACCCTCCATTTTCCATTTTTCTTTGGCACAATTACCAAAGGAGAAACCCACTGACTATCTGAAATAGGATAGATGAAATTAACATTTAACAATTTTTGCAATTCTTCTTTAAAAATTTCCCTAAGATTTGGATTCATCCGTCTTTGAGGTTGTCTGATTAGTTTTCAATTTTCCTCTATATAGATGTGATGAGTACAAGTCTTGGGGCTTATCCCTTTCATGTCAGTGTATTCCCATGCATATGCAGAAGAATGTCTCTGTAATACTTTGACTAACTCTTCTTGTTGAGATTTTTCTAGGTTCGTGTTTATGTTCAAAGTTTTGCCTGGAAATATCTCACTTGTAAAGCTGCCAAATTTATCCATAGAATGAAGAGACATCTGCCTTGATGACAAAAACTCAATATTGGATCCCTCTTGAAATGATTCATGTTTGTGTTCTGGAGAGGATTCAAAGTTTTCTAGAGTATTCAGAATTTGATTATCTTCACTAATTTCTGAAATTGTGAAGAGTGGTTGTAAATCTTCTTCATCTTCTATCCATTGAGTGTCATCTAGATCTGTAATTGTCCTAGCTGGAGGATATAAAGTGAATCTCTTAGTTGAACTACCATCAGAAATATACATATCACCGGACCTACAACTAATAAAAGCATCAACTGTAGCCAACCAAGGTCTTCCTAGTATAACAGGATGGCCTCCTAGATTATTCTTAGGAGTTAGGATCATGAAATCCACAGGGTACTCCCAAGAGTCTAGGGACACTGGAATGTCTTCTATTACCCCATCTGGTCTGATCACAGATCTATCTGCTAATTGTAATAGTGTGGGTGTAAAGAGAAGATTAGGAAGTTTCAGTTTGTCCATGATTTGTCTACTCATGATATTTATTGCTGCTCCTAAGTCAATGAGTGTGTTTTGAATTTCAATTCCATTGATGTGAATTTTGACAACTGGATTTCCTGGGTCAAGATACTTTGGAATATCAATCTTACCCATCATAATGTCTGCTATTTGTCCAACCAATTGAATTTTCTTTGTTTCTCTTATTCTTTTTCTTGTTGTTTTCATACTCAACTCCTTAATTGTTTTGGCTAAAATTGGGATTTCCTTGATGGCTTGCAATAATGGAATTTTAATGCAAACATTTCTCAATTCATCTAAGAAATCATAATTAGGCACCATGATTTGTTTCTCTACACCTCTATCGATTTGTAATCTTTCCGGAAAGGGAGGTATAGAAGTAGATGTGGATGGTTGCTCTAATACAGGAGTTGGATTTATTGGATCTTTTTGTTTTAGTTTTTCAATGTGTGGGTCTTGAAAGGATGTGTCTTCCTCAAGACTTTTATTCACTCGTAGGGATTCTTCCTCAGAATTATCTTGTTCTTGTATGATCACAGAAGGTTTCCTCTTTTCAAGTATTCTTCCAGACCTCAGTTGAACATCACTAAGGTCTAAAGGAGTGATTAAATAAGTTGGAAATTGTTGGCCTTCTATCATGTATGTATTTTGAGGGTTCTTATTATTGGGGTTTGGTATGGGTTGAGCCGGAAATTGATTTGATTTTTGAGGGAATGGTAATGGAAGTGGTTGATTTTGATGTGGTTGGTTCTGATGATGTTGTTGAGGATTTTGTTGAAAATTTTGTTGAAGATTTTGAGGAAAATTTTGTTGGGGATTTTGAGGATAAAAATGTGGATATGGTGGATAGGATGGTGGATACTGATAATATGGAGAGTATCTTCCATAGGGACCTTGTGATCCTTGCGCCCAAGCTTGAGATTGATTTTGAAATTGGGGCCAAGGTTGCTGCCAAGAATTCCAAGGTGGAAGTTGATTATACATTTGATCATGGAATCCTTGTGTCTGAGATCCCTGCCAAGGTCTTCTAGATACAAAGTTAAGAGATTCTGTGGAATCTGTAGGAGTTTCTTCCTGAAAAACAGCCTTGAGACCAGGAAGAGAAGGACAATTCTTGGTCTCATGTTTCTCGGAACAAATAACACAGGTTTCTACAACTTTTACATCTAGAGGACACTCTCTCAAGGCATGTTTCTTCCTACATTTGGGACAAAAGATTGCCAAGGCATCAGATTCAGCCTTTTGCTTGTTTTGTATCTTGAGGGTGTCTATTTGTTCACTAAGACTCCCTAAGATGTCATATTTAAAATCATCAAGCATGTGTCCTATTTCTGATCTACTTACTGTCCCAGAAGCAGACTTACTTGCCCTTGCAAGAGTAGGATCTCTTGGACCTTTGACAGTTTTAGATTTCCCTCTTGAAAGGTTGATACATAACTCAGATATTTCAGGTAATGTGAGTTGTGATATATCCCCTTTTCCCATCATGTTAAGGATATCCAACCATTCATCCCTAATTGTTTTCAACAAAAGAGCTTTTAAAGTGTCTTGATCTAAGTTTTCCATTTTTTCCCTTTTGATGTTGTAATTAAATCTTTCCAACAAATGTTCCAAATTTTCATATTCTTTTTGTAACATCTTGAACACTTCTTCCTTATGATTAACCAGCATACAATAATCCAAATATCTCTCTAGAAATGCTTGTTTCATGTCTTCCCATGTTCTAATAGAACTACTGATTAGACTCATAAACCACTTCAATGTTGCTCCCTTCAAAGTTGAAGGAAATAATTTATGTTTTTGAGCATCTTGTAAGTAGTCATAAGTCCTACACAGCACTTCAAATTCGAATAAGAAAGTTTCAGGATCTTCAGTTTTAAGTCCATAGAAGTTTGGAAGGACAGAGGGTGAAATGTTTTTCATGGTTGTATTGGTTTCTTCATCAAGTATAGGGAACCCAAATGAGCTTCCTATTCTACCTCTTCCTCCATTTGCACCTCTACCTCCTTCTCCTCTACCTCTACCTCTACCTCCAAACAATGTGTTTTCTCCATTAAAAACTCCTCCTCCTCCTTCTTCTGCCATGGTTGACTCTCCTGTGGAGGTGGAAAGGTTTGTGTCCCTAACAGGAGATTTTAGATCTTCTTCTATGGCAGGTTTAGTGGATGAAGTGGAAGGTTTCTCTAATGGAATAGTCGACCTTAGATCTTCTAGAAGTCTAGGATCAGAAGAGGATGGAAGATGGGTTTGAGTTGAAGGTGTACTAGCTTTGGATCTAGATGAAACAAGTGGTGTTCTAGAAATCAAACTTCTGCCTCTGCTGCTTATAAATCTTCCCCTTGAATCTCTCTCCCTACGCATATAATTGTTTTTGGATGCTAAGAAACAAAGGTTACCTAGTTTTCACTTCCCCGGCAATGGCGCCAAAATGTTTGGTCTCAATCTAGTCTCCTAAACTGAGCTCATTTAATTGTCAACCAGGGTTGGTAAACTGCTTAAGTGAAGTGTACTATATGTACCTAGGTGCTTGTTTATTAATGCGTTGTGTGTAGTGTTTTGTGATGTTTTTGGTCTTTTGTGATGATTTATGATGTTTTTGATCTTTTGGTGGTTTTATGTTCACAAGAAAGGTGACTAGAAAACTGGTGGAAGGAAGCTAATGATTAAAAATAGAGTGAGACCTAATTGATTGATGACAAATGACAAATGCAATTGCAAACACTGAAGTAGAATCAAATCTAAACTATGACTAAGCAAAAACAGAGCTTGATAATGAATTCTAAGGAAATGATTAAAAACATAAACTCAACTTGAGAAATGATCAACTAAACAAAAAAACAACTAACTTATAATGATGCAGCATTTTATCCTTGGTTAGAGATTTGTTGAAGTATGTTTGGAATAAAACATTGATATCATCATAAGATCTTCTATTCTAGCACTAGTTTTCTAACTCTATTCTGCAATTCAATTGAATGTCACAAAACCTTACTCAAGAGTTCTTGATTTCTTTTCAAAGTAGTCTTTTGAGGGAGGGTTCTGTTTATGAAATGATAAGGAAATTGCAGAGGTACTTCAGGCCTTAAAATGATATTGTCTTCTGTTCATATGGTGATGAATCAATTATGGATTTTAGAACAAGAAGAGATTTGTGAATAATGAAGGCTATTTTGTTAAATTTAACAACTGAAGTAATCTAGTATGCAGTGACTGGCAACTGAATATGGAGTGCAAATGCAATGAGTTGAGCTACAACCAAACCTAAAATGTCACTAGCCTAAAACAATGTTAAACTACAAGTCATTATCAAACTTAAAACAGAACAACTGAGCATGAAGTAAGTGCAATTAAACTCCAGAGCATCCTAACTAAGCTATCATGCATTATTCTATGGAATTATACAGTCTGTTTGTTCATCATGATTGATATTTTGGAAGAGTTTTTAGAACAATCCTGACTGTGTAATTGAGTGCAGATGTAAACATAAAGACTGAAAGCAATGAAAAGCTAAGATATCATAGCCATATCCTACCCATCATTATGATATTTTTGACAAGCGTTTAAGAGCAATAACGACAATGGTACTTAGTGAAAACACACAACAAAAACGTTCAAGATCACAACCATGCTTAAGATAGTATAAAGATTTCTCGGAAGAGTTTCTTCTTGTGGAAGAGTGCTGAGCATAAGTATAACTGTGATGGTGAATAAAAGAGACTACAATTAAACCCTACAATACTATAGCCATTTCCCATTCATCATTATAATCTTTTGGAAGAGCTTCTTCTTGTGGAAGAGTTAGAATGAGTATAACTACAGTAACTAATAAAAGAAACTACGAATTCAACTTCTAATCCTACAATACTATAGTCATTTCCCATTCATCATTATAATCTTTTGGAAGAGATTCTTCTTGTGGAAGAGTTAGAATGAGTATAACTATAGTAGCTAATAAAGACAACTACAAATTCAACTTCAGAAACGTAAAGGCAGCTAGAATACTTAGCTAAATTACGCAAATAAATCCGTGCAAGAGGCAGGGGCCCTCTACCACTTGACAGAATCTAACTCCAAATCAAATAAACGCTTTCAAAACAACACTGTCTGCTTCATTAAAGATGAAATAACTTGAACAGAGCACTCTACGTCTTCAGAAATGTAGCACAAAATCTAAGCAAAATCTAGAACAAAATCTAGCATAAAATCTAGCCTAGCTCTCGGTTTCCCAAGTGTTTATATAACAAATGTAAATAACAAGACTTGCAACAATTCAGGAACACTGTCTTTCCTTATCGGAATCACATTAGGACTCTTGAAGTGGCTGCGTGAAAAGGAAAAGACATCTGGACTGAGACAGTCCTAATAGAAGTCTTCCTTCCTAAATGTGTTCCCACGTTCCAAAACCATACCCAGAATTCGTTTCTTCCTTCATGGTGAGCAACGAACCATGTAGACATGACGTGGAATATGCCCATATGCAGTTTTTCTTGAGAGGCCACCTGAAACATACTCAAACGTGAAGACAGCTGCAGAATCGCCGGTTAGCTACGGAATGTCTGCATTCTGCAGCTAGTTCCAGTCAAAATGCTTTACAATGGAAAAAATCAAAAAACTTAGCAAGTCAGTCATGTAAATCATTCTAAAAGTAATTTTAACTATATTCATTGATCAATTGGGTCTAGGATAGCAATGTACAAAGGAAAATGAGGTAAAATGGAATGAAAGAAAGCATAATTTTGAGGCTCAACAACAGTTGCGTATTCTTTTCTGATAAGAAAAATAGTAAGATAGCTAAAGATCAGGAACACAGGTTCAGGGGGAGCATCAGTCTAACAAATAATGATTGCATTGTTGGAATTGTATCTGCTTATTCCTTAGTTCTCGTAATACTCATGCGCAAATGACGGTGACATGATACATGGTTTCTTATGATGAGATTATGGATGAGCCCTGATTGCTTTTTGCTAAAGAGTATCTTTTGTTTTCACACATGGATGAGATGAAAGTTTTATAATGCAGAGATAAGGATAGATCATGCAGAATTTTTTGCTGATGACTATTGACATAATTCCTACACATGTTACATCATGATTATGAAATAAATAAATCATGAAGATCTTTATGATAATAGATCACATGAATGATTGCTTGATACATATTGTCTATTGGAGAAGATTGTTCTGGTATGATAATTCCTCTTGAAGAATATGTTAATGATGCAAAGAGCCTGAAGGCTTGGTCACTGATGTGCTTATGCTACAACTGTTGGATGACACTTGAAAACATAGCTACATTGTCCTATCTATCTTCTCTCATATATTCCGGGGAAGCATTCGAATATCTCAGACAGAAGCTGGGAATAGTCTCTGCCATACAGAAGATTAGATCTGCTTAAATTCAGAAGATTAAATTGGATACGCGGGTTTTCTGAAACATAGTCGCGTATATACGTGAGTTTATACATAGAAAACCGCGTATGGGTGTGTGCTGACAAATTTTTGGGGTTAGCATTCTTCAGCACAACTGTGGTGCTGTTGGGTATCTCTGGTGATGTTTCAGCTCTCATATTTCTACTTCATTCTCTGATATCTGATGAAGATGCATTGATGATTTGTTGTTGAAAGTGTTCAAGATGCACAAGCTAAGGGGGAGCATTGGTCATATGGAAAGTAATGCATTGTTGGCATTATGATGGTTCTAAAATATGATCTCTCTCTTGAGGTCTTTTTAATGTTGGTCATAAAAATTCATATTTGTAACTTGATGAAAAGGTCATGTTGAGACCTATGATGTAAAATTGTAATATTCAGTCATGTAAGGACTTGATCAAATTTGTAAACCCACTTGGTTGGGTAGTTGAGTCAAAATGTGTAAACCCACTTGGTTGGGTACTTGAGTCACATATGTAAATCCACTTGGTTGGATCATTGATGTAAGTATGAGTCCTTGGTGATAGGAAAGGTCTTAGACTCATGTACTTCATTGAAAAAATATGTTTTCAGCATGAACTCAGGGGGAGCATGGTAACTTCAGTGCACATCAGATCTACAAAGCTCTTCTTTCTACAAGAGAAGAAAAACCTTGTTTTGGCTTTGATCTGCCCTTTGCCCTTGATGTCAAAGGGGGAGAGTAACATGGTGTTTGAATAGGGGGATAGTATCATGGTTTTTGCATAATGATTATAATCAATGTATCTATCTGTTGTGGTGATCAAACACCATCATGGTTGCCATCAAGTCCAAATGGGGAGATTGTTGGCATGTGTTGTCCTTGATGGAAACCTACTTGATGAAGTTGTCCTTGATGGAAACTGATTTGATGTGTTGTCCTTGATGGAAACCTACTTGATGAAGTTGTTCTTGATAGAAACCTGCTTGATGAGTTGCCTATGATAAGCAACCTATGTGTTAAATATGTAAGGAAGATGTATCTTGTGTTAAATAAGGAAGGATGATGTATCTACAGATCAACTCAGAAGTAACAGAAGAAAGGAATTCCAGTAAGTACCAGAGAAATGATAAATATGACATGTCACAACGCATACGTGGGTTTTTTAAGGAGAAGTAGCGTATGTACGTGGAAAAGTACGTGCCAAGTCACGTATGCCAATTTGCGCTCTAAATTTATAAAACCAGGGGAAATTACCATGATATTGACCCATTGTATTGAGCGTTGGAATATCTATTTGATCCTGTCCAGGAATACCATCGGAAGTTGTGTGGTTTTGGCTCATGGTATTGACAAAGGCTAAATCTATATAAGGAGAATAAGTTCATAAGTGCAAGGGTGTGCAAGTCTAGGTATTGAATGAATACTTAACTCTGAAGTATATCTGCATGGAATGAATTGATTGATCTGAATAACTAATGCACCTATGAAGAAAATGATGAAGAGGGATCTCTAGATCTGAAATGCATATGTATTTTCTAGATCTGTTTATGGAATGTTTATATCTGAGATGAGGCGAAATACTTTCTGAAGTAAAGGATGAAATCTGAGTTGTTTATCTGATCTGAAAGCTGCACAGTCCTGAAAATTTACAGATTTATACGCAGGTTCGCTTCATTAAAAGCGCGTGTATACGTGGGTCTGCTTAAGGAAAAGCGCATATGGGAAGTTAGGGTTTTCTGAAGAATGCATAGAAGTATACACGGTTTGGTGTGCATAAAAGCACGTACATATGCAAGTTCAATGAAGTAAAAGCACGTACATATGCAGGTTCAGTGAAGTAAAAGCACGTATGGAATCTATGGTTTGCTGAAGTAAGTGGAATTAACTATCTGATCTGTTTTTCTGTTTTACTGCTATCTGTCAATGATGTATTCATACAGAACTGGGTTGTTTGAATGTTGAATATGCTGATGATTATGTTAATTGAAGATCAAGTTGTTAGTTGATTGGTTGATGTTTCAATGAATGAATTGATGGGGTTATAAGTTTCAGTTTGATGTATGTTGAGCTTAAATATGTGGAGTGGGTCCAGTTTGAAAATCTGATGAAAAGTGGCCTACAAGGTATGTTGTGTGGAAGCTATTGGATCCAGTATGAAAATTGATGAAATGTGGTCCGCAATGGTGCTGAGGGTTGAAGCCTTTAGTGAGGGGTTGTAGCTCCCTTCCAGTGGTAGCTGGTAAACGAGAGCAGGGGGTAGTAGCTTCCTTCCAGGAGAGGCTGGTAAACGAGAGCAGGGGGTTGTAGCTCCCTTCCAAGAGAGGCTGGTAAACGAGAGAAGGTTTTAGCCTTCTGTAGGTGGGTGCCTGTGTGCTGGTATGAGTCTGCGCCAGCACAATGTTGTAAGATGCTTTCTTTATAATAAATATTGAAGACTGAGACGACGGCAGCAGTGGTTTTCTCCCGAATTGGGTTTCCACCTTAAATCTTGGTGTTCATGTGTGTTTCTTATGTGTGATGATTTATTCTGTTCTTACTGCACATGTTTACTGCTTACTAAACATCTAATGAATGAATGATGCAAAGATCTAAGTAAAGAATTATCTGCATAATAAGATCTCTAGTAATATGCGAGTTTCATTGAGGATATCCATGTGTATACGTGACTTGGGTTCATTAAAATAACGTATGGGTTTTAGAGAAAGAAAAAGTAAAAATTTTTCAGTCTGCACTAAATACTGATTCACCCCCCCCCCTCTCAGTATTTTTCCCAACATATCTTTGATCAAGGATAAGTTATAAATGTTCTCAATATTATAGAAAAATGCAACAATACATATTGAAAAATAGGGGGCATGTCATTGATTAAGCAGTGCATGCATCTAACGGGTACAGGCTTTGCACTCTGTTCGTTAGATGTTTGAAGCTAAAATCTACAACCCAATTTGCAATAAACATTTACATAAGTTTATTAGATTGTAAAATTTTCAATAAACATAGTTGACATAAGCTTAAACCAGTAAATCTAAGTTACAATACTAAGAATGAGAGAGAACTGAATAGCCCGACAACACATTAATACCTATCTTGTGAGGGAAGAAGCCATTACTATTTCTGGATTTCACTTTATGGGGCCGAATTATTATGACATGAATATTATACGTTTCTTCAGACTTTGTATTTAATGGTGGTGAAGTTGCAACCCAGAGAAAATAGTTTTCAGTATAGTTGTATTCACGATGATACACCTTGCAATAAAAGATACTACGAACCATGGCTTTGAGAAAAAAAATTTCAATCCTTCAATGAACTGTTGGAATTTTACTCCCAACCACTGCCATGAATGAGAAGCAACAGCAGCCCACAATTTCATAAATTTTGACATCATAGAAGGACAAGTAAGCATCCAAGAAACTGGAGGCATCCTTACATAATCCACGCAAAAGATCAACAGATTACCCGAGCCTTAAACTCTACGTTTATTTCCTTACCTACCAATTTGACTTACCTTTCCCCGCAGCGCGCAATTTCAGTTATTTTGATTTACCATCTAAGCCATTCACCATATGTTATTCTACCGACTATGCGATATCCAGCAGGACCTACGTTAACCTTACCGCATAAGCCAAAATCTTGTTTTTCGCCTTATTCCTTTGTATTTCACTTACCACACTTACCTTTGTTTAAGTCACCCGCAGAGCGCACTTCACATTGTTTACCACTTACCTTTCTACCATCGCAATCTATGTTATTTTACGTGCAATTCGATTGTGCTATCGCACATTGCATTCACAACCATTTGTGTTTACCGCTTAGTGCCTACAAGTTAAGTTGTTTGTTTTGCAGTGCGATCATGTCATCACACATCGCACCTGCAACCTTTTATGCTTACCCGTGTTCATAGCAGTTAAAGTTAAGACCACCGATCTGCGATCAACGATGAGAAGCCGGATGTGATGAGGACTTAGAGCCACAACAAATAAAATTTGAAGCCTGCCAGTTTCTATTTTGAACGCATCTTCGTGTGATTTTAATATAAGCAGAAATACAGCCTGCATGCCGGTTTAATGAAAGAATGGGTCTTTTGATGGCCCAAGGATGAATGTTTGTTGAATTTTTGTTCAACATTGAATTAGCATTAAGTAGAATTAGGTTTATAGGCTTCGGTCATTATTGTATAACTAATGTAATTTAATTTTTTTTGAATGTGATGGAATGAAAAACAAGTTTGTTCCTCTCCTATGTTGTTATGCTGCCTATGTGTATTGACTGTTTTATTTAATTCCCGCATTATTATTGAAATATTTTTGTTGTGGGGAAACATATTTCCTCTGTCTGATTGTATTCAGAAATTCCAACATGGTATCAAAGCAGGTCTAGGCTCTCAATGAAAGAAGCACGAGCTTTCTCTTCACTGCAGAAGCTGTAACATTGGTTTGAGAAACGGATTTCTCCAGCAGTGAGAAAGCTTCCGTTTGACACAGTCAAGAATATTGTTTGATCAATATAATCACGATGGCAGCATCAGACACAAGCATAAAAAATCCGCAATTACCACAGTTCAATGGTAAAAATTATGATTATTGGGTCATTACAATGAGGGCCCTATTTGCTTCACAAGGTATATCAGAGCTGGTGGAAAAAGGTTTCCAAGAACCAATAGACACAACAGTGATGGCTACTTTGACAGCAGCCAAAATAGACTTGTTGATAGATAATAAGAAGAAGAACTCCAAAGCCCTCTTCTATCTCTTTCAGGCAGTACACGAGAGTATTTTTCCAAGGATTGTAATAGAAAAAAAGTCTAAGGAGGCATGGGATATTCTCAAGATAGCCTATCAAGGCATGGAGAAGGTGAAGACAACAAAGTTACAAATTCTGAGGAGAGATTTTGAAAATATCAGTATGAAAGAGTCTAATAACATAGAATCATTCTTCACACATGTGATTGGGTTGGTTACCCAGATAAGGTATCATGGAGAGTGTTATGCAGATTAATCCCTCTCGTGGATAAGAGCGATCTCCCTAGTATTCTACGAATAGCTAGAAACAAACATCGATTTGTAAATCGTTTTCTCTAGATTATTTGCAAACCAGAATTATTATAAACAAATAAAGAGGACATGTCCCTACCTTGAAATCCAACGTTCGGTGAAATATTTTATCCAATCGCTCCAAAGAGGCTTCTTCATTAAGTAGAACCTGCAGTCAAAGGCAGAAAAAAAAATTAAAAGTAGGTACAACATATAATAATTAAGAACATCCAATCTAACTTAGTGATCAAGGAGTCTAAGTATTGAATTATTCAAATAATCACAAGAACAACTCAATGAGAAAAGGAGATCCATATGTATTATCTTGAATGAAAAGAGTAACTTTATAACCTGATGCCTTGATGTCGTACAAGTTTCTCCCGGGGTCCTGAACAATCGTTCCTCCTTCAGTTTGACAAGCCTTCCTCTCTTTGAACCAGCATGGAGTTATGGACATAAGGGTGTGATAATTTTCTTGCCAACAAAAAATAGCGTAGAGAGTATGCTCTCTTGATAATTTCTTCAGCAACTAACATGTATGTCTACCCTTGAGACTGAAACATGAGCTCAATTTATAGGGAAATGGAGGCAGTTTCAGTTCCATGAAGAGGGGGATGGATTCCTATCATGAAGGGATTTGAGCTCCATAGACCAAGGGATAAGCTCCATGAGTGGAGGGATAGAGCTCTATGAGTGGAGGGATAAAGCTTGAACTGATCGCGCCTCTAGAAGCTTCCAATTGGGAGAATATTCGACCAGTTGGGCTTCTAGAACTTACTTTTTCATTTATTTTACTTTTTACGACGGTCTGCAAGTTTTATTAGTAGAACGTGGGAGCTACCGCAGGCTATCGAACAAGTATCCGCAAACACACAGGAAAAGGCTAGGAAAAGTGTGGAGTTAGAATTTTAAGGGTTTTAATGAACCTTTCTCCAATTCCAAGACTTGTTTTAGGAACATTAGGTTTTTTGACTTCTAAGGGAGCACAATATAAGTAGTGATAGACCTATATTGACAGTCAAATGTCATGGTGAAAAAATAATGTGTAATAGATTGCCCCCGATAGTGCGAAGTCTGAGGTTGTTCTGAAGAGTGAAGTGCTTTATCATTCCAAGGATTGGATTGCAGACGCACTAGTAGAAAACTTGTAAAAACATTCAATGCGAGATTATATATATATGCACCATCGCTAAGGTTGACATTCTGATACTTAGATCAAAACTAACTAAATGTTTTAGTAAAAATATGATTTTAATACTACTTCAATAGTAGACACAGCATGGGCGCAGCCATCTGTCATAAGTATTCTACTGTATCATGAATAATAAAAATCCTTGCAGCCTGGATGGTGGAAACTAGATCCAGGGTCTTGATTTCTGCTTCCCGAACTAGTATGATTCTATCCATGTGATCGATTGTGTCAAAGTCGAACATGGTAGAAACCTGCATGAGAGAAACCACCAATAATGACAATGGCTCTCAAAGTACTCAGTACAATCCACAAAGTGTGAATGAATGATTTGCAGTCGAACACTTCATAGAATAATTAGATCAACGGTCAATGATGCATCCTATCGTCAAAGGCGAGAAACATGCCATTAGGGCATGCAGACTCCAAGGTACTGATGGGATTCTAGATCAACTTCCTAAATGATGAGTTTTCATCGATAGAAATTGATCCGTCGTAGGAAATCCCATGACACAAAACCATTAGATCAAGTTTTGAAGAAATGTTTGCAAGGGCTGCCTCAGGGATGATCAATGAGAATGGAGACAAATGTTTGCAATGAATGGTTTATTTGAACCGTCTCTTGAACACATAATGAAATTGCGGATGGTTTGGTAACAATTGACCTAAAGGTAATACCTAGAAACAGGCTGAAGACTTTTAATGTGGTTTGATTAACTGTTAGACAAAGGATTTCCCACCCCAGTTACAAGTGTGACAAAGTGTCATGTTCAAGAGTTGTATACTACTTTTTAAACAAGGGTGACAACTAGATTCTTTTTCTCTCTTTTTCCCCCACCATTACTAGCAAGTACCTCTCTACTTTTGACAAGCTTGAGGTGGATAAAATTTGATTGTTTGTGTAATCTCATGCTTCAGAGGAGTCCATCTTAGTATTAAAATTGAACCCTAAGAAGGAGTGGTTCGATCCTGTTTGTAATCGACAGGTCCTTTACTGTTAAATTTTAACGAGTCCAGTATAGGAGAAACTTGGAATTTTTCAGTTTTAGGGAGTCAGAAGAAAAACATAAGTAAACTCCGTGGTTGTAATTTTTTGTAGATTTAGTCTCTCAAGCCTGAAAAAGGATAAAATAATACAAGAGAGAACTCTATTGACCATGATTAGTCAATGTATACCTTTTTCGTAAATAGTCCATTTCAGTCCGGAAAAGGGGTAAACTTATACTGAAGGGAGGACTGTTCATTTCCTTTAACGAGTTCGAATAGTTAAGTACTTGGCAATCTTTTCATATTTAGGGAGTCTGAAAAGGGCTTAAAGGAGAACTTCAGGGTTTCATTTTCTCGTAATTTTCAAGAGCCCGAAAAAGCGATAAAAGTATACTTAGTGTCAAAATAATTATTTTCACCAAAAAATCCAGTATCCTGCGCAAAAACTCAAAAGATTACACATACCTATTTCCAAGAAGTAAAAATATCAAAAAATAGCCTTTTAGAGTGAAAAATAAATAAAATATAATATTTTATTCATTCAAAACTATAAAAAGGAGTTAAACAAAATCACTTTCACCTTTTGTCTTCAGTGTAGTGAATTGAGAGCTTTTGGAAAAAACGTTCCGGAGCTAATATCGAGACAACTGAATTTTCATTCTGTGATTCGTTAGAACCAGGTAATCCACATCATCTTACTCTTCATTTCTATCCATTTCAATTCTCTTTGTTAGCTTTAGTTTCATTTTTTGAGAGGAATTTATATTCAAAAATGCGCTCTCAGGGGTCCGTGGGTCATGAGCGCACTACCTGCGGACCTTGATAATTTTCTAAAAATAAAATTATCGGGCTACCATGGTTTTTGTGTAGAGCCCGTGTGGACATCCGTGCTGTCTCCTCAAAAAAACTGCAGAGGCGCCGTTATTGTTTCAAAATTTACAAATTCTCTTAAAAATGATTAAAGTTCTACACTCCAATGGTTTCTAACTTTCAAATGTGTTTATTTGCAGGCTATTCCACCATTTTAGAGTGGAGATAAAATGAGCATGAGGCTATAGACAATGAATCCATGAATGATCGTGCAACAATGCGTGTGCTAAAAAATTGTGGTTTATATAGGTTCTGGGTGATCCAAGGTATGAAAGCACAGGTAGAGCTGATGACATGGTTAGTAAATACATGAGAAAGTCAAGATCAATGCTTTATCATTGGTGACAATCGGCTCTAAATCGAGCTCGAGGATATCTATTTCCTCACTGGATTGACCCGAAGAGGAGAAAACATATCCTTGTTTGGGGCTAGACAGGGTGGCCTATCTGTTGCTAGCTACAAACAACATTTTTGAAGTGATGAGGAAAATCCAAAGGATAATCGCATAGACATAAAAACTATCTTACGATTATATCTCAAAGTGATTGCATTCATGGTAACCAGATTGTCTGGAAGTGTGGCTCCACATGTAACCACTAAATCTCAAATGCAAACCGCAGTAGAGTGTTTCAGAGGCACCATATTCAACTGGTGTGAAGGGGTATTAGCCAACATGAAAGGCCAAGTAACTAGAGCAAAGAATGAAGAGTTAAAAAAATTTGGTTATGGCACCATCTTGATATGTTTTTCTTTAGAGAGAATCCTGCTTCTCGCCCCTTAGCTTATTCCAATAGATCGTCAGGAACCTCAGGAACCTCAGATGGTACGTTGGGTTGCATTAATGGCCTGCCATGGTGGTGATGGCAGTTCAGTGGTTTGGTTCACTCCAGCATACTTTATGTGGCTAAGGAACCAAGTCTTCACAATTGAAGACTTCACTTATGTAGGTATAGATTTTAGAGGTGATCCTGAGATGACTTTGCCTCTAGGGGCACAATGGGATGAATTAGGTAAGAAAACTATTTTGATGTTTTTTATCTAATTTTTATTTGTTTTTTATCCTCCAATACTGATAACAATATTTAAATGTAGATGTTGGTCCATGACGACCAGCAACACTCTGTTGCTTTGATAGGCGGCAAGCAGAGCCTATAGCACCACCAGATGATAAGGCAGCAGAGATCCTAACTAATATGGAACACAACCTGGAGAGTTTAACCATAGATATTCCCGAGACAGGGATAGATGACATTCCTCTCTAGCTTTAGAGACATTTTATAGGTGTTCCAGGACAGTTTAGGAGGTTTCTGCGCAAGGTGGCGCGTGCCATAGTCTATTACCATGATCATCATCACAGATAGTGGATAATCATTATGGATTGACATGTTTTGTTTTTTGTATCAGTATCTATTAGATCATAAGGTGTTTGAACCTATGATCATAAGCGATGTAATATTTTGAAAACAAACCTATCTATGATATTACTACTTTCTGTGAGTATATTTTTCAACATGTATCAAATGTTGTTTTGGTTGACTATTTTAATGTTGCAAATGTCTATTTAGAACACGATTATCTAATGCATCGGCCATTGTGTTTAAATTTCTTGAAATATTTTGATATTCGATGTAATCAAACTATCGTTCCAAGAGACGAACCTTCAAAAGTAATCTCAATAACACTAGATTTTTAATTGCATATACCATGTTTAAATGTAATACAATGAGATTTGAATCCAACCTAATGATCAAACGTCGAATAAAAAATGAAATGACATCAAATAATAACTTAATGACTGTGCTATATTCTTCAATATTGTTCATTGTTTGACCAAGTCTTACCCCATGCATAGAAACTAACACATCGGTGGGTGAATAGATAACCCAGGCCGCGGAAGAAATATTTCATGTACTACGATAGGCACCATCAGCAAAACCAATGTATGTTTGAAGGGATTTCGACATCTGAAATATCAAGAGTAATCAAGATAAGCAGTTATAGTAGTAACAACAAATTTAATCTGGGAACACTAATCTAATCTAAGGCACACTAACTAAAAAGTAACTAATATACAAGTGATATCTTCACACGAAAGCCAAGCATAATATCTCTAAAGATAATGACCATTTTTGGGCTTATCTAAAGAGACCCCGTCATAATCAGTCAATTCATAGGCCCATTTTGAAAGCACATGGTTGACAATGTAGGGACCATGCCACATCGGTTCAAATTTCCCAGCACCTAGCTTATCATTAGCTTGATCATATATTAAGACTAGGTCACCTTCTGAAAAAACATGAGGGGTAACACTTCGATCATACTGAGCTCTCACATGTTTCTTATGAGCTTCGGTAGCTAATTCAATGATGTGTCGAGTCTCATCTAATTGTGCTAAGTAAAAAAAGTGTTTTCCTCTTCAGAGGTAGTTGGTAGTAACTCTATGGCTAATTGGAGTGATGGTATTTCGCATTCAATGGGTAACACAGCTTCTAAACCATAGAATAGTTAAAAAGGAGTGAACCCTATAGCAGTTTTTGCTAAGGTTCGGTATGCCCATAGTACCAAAAAAAGCATGGTATGCCAATTTTATTTGTGCGTTCCGATAATCTGTTTAATCATGGTGGTTAAAACCTTGTTGATGACTTCAACTTGACCATTAGCCTGCGGGTAATAAGGAGTAGAGTTATCATGGCGTAGGCCAAGTTGATCGAAAAGTTCGGTCATCATTATATCTCAAAAATGACTCCCATGGTTTTTGATAATAGCTTTGGGTACACCGAAATGAGCAATCACATGATTGAATATGAATGTAGTTGCAGTTTTTCCATCTGCCACGAATGTAGGCATCGCCTCGGTCCATTTAGTAAAGTAATCTATAGCGAGAATAATATACCCATGCCTCCTGACCGAGTGAGGGTTACATGTAATGAAATCAATGCCCCATTTCACAAAAGGAACGACAACAATGATTGGGTGAAGAGGAGCTGGAGGCACACACATATTTCGATCAAAAATTTGGCAGTTGTGGCATTTTCGGACCGCAATAATACAATATTTAAACAATGACGGCCAAAAATAACCAGCGCGCAATATATTTTGGGCTATGGAAAACCTAGACATATGAACACTACACGCTCCAGAGTGGCAATCATTAAAAACCCTTTTAGCCTCTTCATGAGTTATACAACGTCGAAAAATAGAATCTGCACCACGATGATAAAGTGTGTCCCCAACAATATTGTATTGTTGGGATTGATATCGAATTTTCCGTCAATTTGAACTGGAAATATCTGGGAGAAAGGTTTGGGTTTGAAGAGATTCATCTGCGATGGGATTCTCTACCACGGTTTCCGTCTCAGTATTGGGAAAGTCACACATGAGTTCTACAAACACCGGTGATTTCTTTGATTTAGATTTCTTGAATTCCAAATCGAAATATTCTAGGATGACAATCCATTTAGAGTATTTTCTCTCGAGTAATTGTTTTGTAAAAATGTACATCATCGGGTTTCAATTACATATCATAGTTGTCTTATGTAACAATATGTAGTGATAGAATCGCTGGATAGCTTGAACTGTTGCCAAGGCCAATTTCTCCACATGTGAATATTTAATTTCCATCGGGTTCAGTTTCTGACTTACATAATAGATCACATGCTCATTGTGAGATTCATCCTCTTTAACTAGAACCATTCCAATGGTGGAATCAAAGGCTGTTAAGTATAAAAAGTAGTCTTGGTGGTAATTGGTTGGATGCAATAACGGTGCATGGTTTGACACATGTTTTAGAGCATCAAAAGGTCGATTAGCAATCTCATCCCAAATAAAAGTAACATTCTGTTTCAACAATCGGGTAATTATTTTTTTTAACTCATCATAGTTCGGGATAAACCTACGTAAAAAAATTTCTTTCCCCTGCAAAATTTGGAGTTGGAATAATGTGGAAGGAGGTAAATTGATGATGGCCTCAACCTTCGAGGGATCGATACGAATGCTAGATTTCAGAACGATGAATCCTATTAATTGTCCTGATTGCACACAAAAAACACATTTGTGCAGGTTCAAACAAATCTTGTAATGCCTACATCTCATTAAAATAGCTTGTAAGTGTGTAGGATGATCATCCCTATGTAATGAATGAGCAATTAAATCATCTAGATAAGGTTGTACAATATGGTTGATATCATGAAAAGCGTAAGACATTTCCCTTTGAAGAGTTTCACCAGCATTATTTAATCCAAAAGGTAATTTTCAATAAGAAAATGTCCCCCAAGGACATATAAACATTGTTTTTGGTTGATCAGTAGGGAGTATGTTGATTTGATTATATTCAGAAAATCCATCTATAAATGAGAAAATTTCATTTCTAGCACAATCATCAATAATTTGGTTGATATATGGGGTAGAATAATTTCCTTTTGGACATGCTTTATTAATATCCCTATAATCGATGCATACTCGTATAGTCCCTTGTTTCTTGGTAACGGGAACTATATTAGATACCCAATTTGTCAATGGAATTGGATAAATAAATCCTGCTCGCAGTAGCTTTTCAACTTTAGCTTTGATAGCAGCAGCGTTTCGCGGATGTATTGGACATAATCTTTGTCTAATAGGCTTGGCATCCAGGTATGTATTTATTTCATGAATGGCAATATTTGGATCGATTCCTAGCATCTCTTCGTAAGACCAGGAAAATATGTCTTGGAATTATTGCAATAGGGCTTTATATGTATTAATCTCTTCAATCGTACAAGAAGTGCCTATATGAATGTTTTCAACAATTCCAGGTTTAACAGATATGTCGATAGGAATAGTTGTAAAAATGTTTCCCAAATTAATCTCAGAATCCAAATTTGTAATTGATATGGGATTCTGTAGTTCCTTGACATAATAAATTGTAAAAATAGATGAAATATAATTTTCAAACCTATCAAGTTCAAGTAAAAACAAAGATCTATGATGTAGATCATCCCAAGGTAATTCATCCAAAGACAAAAATTCTCAAATACTTTCATCAGTGTGAAACACTTGTTGAAAAGGATTGGAAAGTGATGTTAAGGTTGAGCTTGATGATGAAGAAGATTCTTCGGTGATCTCATTCATTTGATCAAGAGTAGTTGAAAGTGTATCAGAAAATGACTGTACTACCACATATTCCATTTCAAAAGGACTCAAAGGCATCTCACCATTGAAAGATCCATTTCTAACTCTGAAGGCACTATCTAAGTGTCATGGAATGGTATAGTGCTTGATGAAATCATATTTATGTTGGAAATGGTACGCGGTACGTTGGGTGGAGGCATAAAGGAATTTCCCATCAAAGTGGAGTCCTTTACTAAACCTACACCAACATCTTCATATGGGATAGTCGATTTTTCGACATTTTAGATATTGTCTGTAGAAGCAGGGTCGGACAAATAATATGACAATTGATAGATTTTCACAATATTCCCTTTATGAGGAAACATGATTAACCGAAAGATGGATGAAATGAAAAAATTCATGGCACAAGACCAACTACAACCCAAAATAAGGTTGGGCATCAACAAAATTCACATCTAGATTAACATTTTTTCCTTATATATCTATAGGAAAATCCTGTAGTATTCTGTACGGATGATATCCTCTTCCATCAAAGGCTTTAAGGATTGTCGTTGATTGGTTGAGTGTTGGAGAACCTAGAGTTTTCCAACAATTTAATGACATTATGCACGTAGATGCCACCTCATCAATTATAGTACAAAAAACTCGTCTGTTTTTTACTAATACTGGAATCTGAAAAGCCATCTGATGAGGGAGTATCAGTGTAAAATTTTCTAGATCAAAGGCCATGAGGTTAGAATCGTAAGGATCTATAGCTGAAATAGCTGATAAGAGTAATTTCCTTTGTGCTGGACATGATTGTAGCACTTCTAAGGCTGACATTATTAAAGGGGATATCGCCAAGTCTTCAACAATGTTGTAATTCTGAGTAGCTCTCGCATGTGGATTGAAAGATGATTTTTGAAGTACACCTTTAGCAGATGATTTAATCACTAGATTAGAATTAGGTTTCTAGATGTGAAGTGAATCGGAAATCGAAGGAGAGACAGCTGGTGTTTGACTAGAATTATCTGTGTCTTTACCAGTTACAGGATTTTTACTTCCATAATCTTGCGATCGCGATGCAACCATAATCTCAGACATCATTAAAATATATATGCCAATAAATTTGAAGAAGATCCTATCATTTTGCTATCTTGAGTGGGAAAAGGATCCTTCAAGACAACATGTGTGGGTGAAACTTTGACGAATTTAGAGACCTCGAACCGATGTGGGAACTCTTTGGTAAAGTGATCCTTTTCACAGATAAGACAAGGATAACGAGGTTTCTACTTATCATCAGATGGTTCATTCTTTTCAGTTTTCTCTTTGGGGGATGAATTTTGTTTTCTTTTATTCTTTCCTTTCTTCTTATTACCGGTTTTAGGTTTAGCTGTAGGTGAGTCTACAACATGAGTGTCGGCATAAGTTTCAAGGGAAGAATCTCCTTTTGGTGAATCTGGTAAAGTTATTATAGGAGAAGTAGCTTTTGAGGACTTCTTCTTACTCTTATTAGCATTAACTAAACCAATTACACCATCTGCTGCATGGGAACCTAAAGGAGTTGCAGTTATTTGACCAGGACATGGTAAGTCATGAATTTTTTCATATAATGTACCAGACTGTGTATATACAAGATCAAAGTTCTAAGCTTGAGAATTGACTTTTTCTTCCGTAACAACCCCTCCCTTAGCCACATCTTTAGTGATCTTTGGAAGCAATTATTTGATAAACCATTCTGCCAAGATCTGATCCGGAATAAAAACTTTCAGTAAACATCTTCTACGTCTCCATTCATGTATGTGATCTGATATGTACGTAGACGTAGAATGTCTTAATGAAGTCAAGATTTATGTGCCATTGTCGTATCGAACTAGCAACTGAAAGTGTGTTAAGAAAATTGTTGCTAATGCGTTGAAATTGTTGAATGAGCCACGTGGTAGTTCAATATACCAATTTGCAGCTAAGCCTATAAGTGTTCTCTGAAACAGTATTAATCGAATGGAATCATTGATTAAAGAGTTGGATGCACACCAAAGGTAGTAAGTCATGACATGGTTTGAGGGGTCTTCTCCTGATTTACCTTCGAACTTAGGAATATCACTGGGTAACTTATTCGGCATTAGCGGCCAATACAAAAGATAATAAATCAGATCTTTTGTTAGGCATGACAAATCGGGTAAATCCAAAGTTGCTATGAATGGTAACCGATGGTTAGGGTCTTGCTAAGCAAATTTATAACCTTATGGAACTATACCAATACCAAGAGGAGGATATCCAGGATAACCTGGAATAGTCTGTGCATTTGGGATTGGAATGCCTCCCAGATAACCAGGGTTGGCTGGACCATATTGAGGTTGAGCTAGTATCTGATACGTAAAACCAAGGTACGGTTGATGTTAGTATACTAGATTTTGTGCTACATGTCCATATACATAATGCCCTTGATATGGTTGATAAAAAAACTAAGGTTGGCTTGTTACAATTATACTTGTACTAGGTTGTCCCGCAGGCATCTGAACAGTAGTCTGAACTCTGGGTCCAGGTTGTTGTGCAGTGACTGGAGGAATTTTTTGTGATACTTGAGGGCCTGTAGAAATAGGGGTTGCAGAAATTCCAGGGATTGGTGTGGTAGGCTGAACAGAAGTTGTTACAGCAGTTTGAGGTGGATTTCTAGGTGTACTCGGACCAGGTTGCTGAACATTACTAGGTGCAAATACTTGTGGTATAACTTGAAGCGTAGGTTGGGCATGTTACTGGATTTGACTGTAACCAATTGGCTGACCAAGTTGATTATAAGGTACTTTCACGTTATGTTTTAAATTATGTTGATTTGGTGTTGGATTCCACACTGTGTTTACTCCGAGCTATGGAGCTCCCATTGAAAGTTGTGCTGCATAAGATGGACCATAACCAAGTTGATAATTCGGAACATATGTTTGATAGTTGGCTGGATAATTCCCACTAAAATATTGACCTCCCTGAAACAATTGTTGTTCCTGATAAAACTGTAGCCCTAAAGGAGGATGTTGTGTTTGGAAAGATTGTTTCCCTAGCATAGGGTACTGTCCTGGAAGAGTTTGTGGACCCTGAATAGAGTGCTGCCCTTGAGGTTGATATTTTCCTTGAGGTATGTATTGGCCTTGATGTATGTACTCTCCTTGAGGTGTGTATTGTCCTTGCGGTATGTATTGTCCTTGAGGTGTGTACTGTCCTTGAGGCTTCCCCCTAGGCGGTAAATTAATACCTTGAGGATGCCCCCCAGGCGGTAAGTTACTACTTTCAGGGTTAGGGTTAGGAATGTTTCCAGACATCATGTAAACTTGTTTCGCATTCAAATTTTTGGTATGTGATTCATTTGGACTAGGTGATTGTATAAGTTTTTCGGGAGAAGGAGCTCCTCCTGAAACCGTACCAAAAAGTGACTAGTATCCCAGAGGAATAGACAGAACACCATAAAAATATGATTCTGGATATGTAGAAAACATGGATGATTGACCAGACATGTTGAATGAAGGTCCGTAATTACCTCTTGTTATGGCGTAAAAGGGAATTCGAGGTGGCGAATAGTTTAGACAAGAATTTTGTAGAAAGTTCGTTAATGGAGAATACCAAGGATATTGTTTTAAAGGGATATAATAGTAAATCGATTCACTTGGCCTAAGATCTAAAGATTCCTGATGTGAAGGAAGAATAAATTCTTCTTCTGTGTCAGTAATTTCTTCAATGTTAATGAGGCCAGGAGGAAGGTTCTTAGTGATGCGAAACTTCATTCTCGGTGAATGAGGATGACCAGGGGTTGGAGTAATGAACTGTAAAGTAGGCTCAAATGTAGCAAGTTCAGTTTCTGGTTCATAAATTCTAGGCTCAGTAACTGATAATTCACTAGTTGTTGAAGAAAGTTCAACTAGTTCAAAAATTAATATTTTCCTTTGAGAACTTTCTGCTATTTGAGGTTGATCTACTTCGTAATCAGCATTTATAATTACTGTTGTTTCCTTGTGTTCAGTTGATCCAATCCCCGATGGTTGTCATTTCTCATATTTAAGCTTTTATAACTGGCTTGGTGTGTACTCAGGGGGTTTCCCCTGCATTCTACGTGATTGTCTTGGTAATTCAGCCATGATTAAAAATTTAACATAGGAAATCAAAGAAAATTTCAACAAAATATCCTAAAGTCTCTAAGGAAACAATCAAATTGATCACAGGCCTACAAAATCTAAGAGAGAAATCCACACACAAACAGTAGATTTCCACACTAAAAACAATAGTTGGTGATGAAATCCAACATCACAGAATTCTAATGTGGAAATAGCGGTTGGAACAGTTACCCTGGAAACCTGCTTAATGAAACAGTCTGGTGCAAGTATCTCCACTTATGCCATCTCGAAGTGAATATTACCCTCTGGAAAGTCTAAGTGATTCTATTCAAAGTCTGCTCCAAGTACAGTGGGACCTTCCCTCCACCGTCACCTTGGGAAAAAATCCTAAAGTTTATAGTCACTAAAGTCACCAACGAGAACAAACGTACCTGCGAGAACATTCTACGATATGATATACATGCAAGGGTAGAGTGACAAGCTCAATCCCCTTGAAGGCTCCTTGATATAATCCAAGGTTTACCAACAAGTGACCCCAGGCTCCTTGACAATGGCCTATCTGAGGTTTAACATTTTCAATACGTGCACATCTACTATCTTTCCCAATGAGATGGGTATGATTAAATCACTGGTTCTGACATGATCTCGTGCTTAAATATTTTAAGAAGAGCTTCCCAGAGCACAAATGCTACAATTGGATTTTCCTACTGCGAGATTTCTACTTGTTTGTTTGAACTGTCTTGGAATGTTAATTACAACCTGTTCCAAGACACTAGGCTAAGATATGTTGGTGGAAAAAAGCCCTAGAAAATATAAAATATCTAGATTAATTGTATTAAAGCATTGTTTTTAATTTGGTTGCTTCTTAAGACAAAAGGAATGGAAGTGAATCTTCAATGATGTTTATGACCCGACTCAAAAATACTCTAAATGCAGCTAAATGAGAAGTGAAACTCTTTTATTTTCAATGAATCTTATTTAAGGGAAAGATGAGAGATTTAACAACTTTCAAAGCACCAATTCTTTCATTCATAAACAAAATCCTTGAAAAGAAGACAATTTCTTTGAGAACTCAATTTTGCAAATATGATCTATTACTCGTTTGAAATGAAATTCCTTTATCAATCAGATTAGAAACTACAAATCAATAAACAAACTATTTCCAAAAAGAAAACAATATCTAAAACTCTAATAACATAAATTTCAAAATCAAAAGAAAAACTCTACTTTTGAAGTCTATCTAGAAAGTTTGAGGACGTTTTCTCCTAGTTTGTGATCGAATGAAGAAGAATTTCTACTTATCTCAGCAGAAATGAAAACATCCAAAAATGGTTTGGTGTGAAAATCATGCCTTAGTAAGCTAAAAATCTCTTCCAAATTTGCAAATGAAAATGAAATCAATTTTCATAAAATTAAGGTTTGCAATGATCTTAATGGCTCAGAAAGAGAACAACATCATACCAATAAGCTAAGGTAAATGAAGGTATCTTGTATAGAGAAAAAAAAAAAGTTAGGGCAAACACTCACTCATAAAATGAAAATTGGATGAGAAATCACACAAATGCAAAAGTTGTTGGAAGAAATTCACACATAAGATTTGACAACTAAGGTAGACTAGGGCCAACACAAAGAATCAAGTAATCTAGCTCCTAAAAAGAGAATTTTAACTTTTTCAAAAATTTTCGACAGCTCCGCAGGTTCTAATAGAGAATAGAGAGGTATCACACTTTCTGAACTAAAATATGCAAAGGCTACCACACTATTTTCAAATGAAAGTTGCGGAGGCTACCACACTGTTTTCAAATGAAAATTGCAGAGGCTACCACACTGTTTTCAAATGAAAATTGCAGAGGCTACCACACTGTTTTCAAATGAAAATTGCGGAAGCAAGGAAAAGTACAGAAAAATAAATATTCAGATTTTCCTTTCAGGAATTCTTAAAATTTATCTACCCAACCCAATCTCAAATATATCAAAATCAGAAAACTCTTAAAATTCAAACTGAAAAATAAAAAGGAAAAATAAGTTATATTCCCAGTCGCCATTTTGTTATGTGGATTAATCCCTCTTGCAGAGAAGATTGATCTCCCTAGTATTATACAAATAGATAGAAACAAACATCCATTTGTAAATCGTTTCTCTAGATTATTTGCAATTCATAATTATTATAAACAAAGAAAGAGGACATGCCCCTACCTTGAAATCCAACGTTCGGTGCAGTCTTTTATCTAGTTGCTCCAAAAAGGCTTCTTTAGTAAGTAGAACCTGCAGTCAAAGATCGAAAAAAGAATTAAAATCACCTACAACATATAATAATTAAGAACATCTAATCCAACTTAGTGATCAAGGAGTCTAAGTATTGAATTATTCAAATAATCGCAAGAACAACTCAATGAGAAAACGGGATCCATATGTATTATCTTGAATGAAAAGAGTAACTTTACAACCTGATGCCTTGATGTCATTCAAGTTTCTACTAGGGTCCTGAAAAATCTTTCCTCCTTTAGTTTTACAAGCCTTCCTCTCTTTGAACCAGCATGGAGTTATGGACATAAGGGTGTGATCATTCTCATGCCAACAACAACTAGCATAGAGAGTATTCTCTCTTGAGAATTTCTTCAGCAACTAACATGTATGTCTACCCTTGAGACTGAAACATGAGCTCAATTTATAGGGAAATGGAGGCAATTTCATTTCCACGAAGAGGGGGATGGATTCCTCTCATGAAGGGATTTGAGCTCCATAGAACAAGGGATAAGCTCCATGAGTGGAGGGATAAAGCTCGAAATGATTGCGCCTCTAGAAGCTTCCAGTTGGGAGAATATTCAACCAACTGGGCTTGTAGAACTTACTTTTTCCTTTGTTTGACTTTTTATGGGGTTTCGCAAGTTTTACTAGCAAAATGTGCGGGAGCTGCCACAGGCTATAAAACAAGTATCCGCGAACCCGCAACAAAAGGCTAGGAAAAGTGAGGAGTTAGAATCTAAGGGTTTTAATGAACTTTTCTCCAATTCCAAGACTTGTTTTAGGAACATTAGGTTGTTTGACTTCTAAGGGAGAAAAATATAAGCAGTGATAGACCTATATTGACAATCAAATTTCATGGTGAAAAAATAACGTGTAACAAAGTGACACTTGAGGAAAGAAGAATAGTGGAGAAAATCTTGAGAATTCTACCCTCAATATTTGATGCCATAGTAGTGGCAATAGAAGAGAAAAAGGACCTCTCACAATTTTCAGTGGATGAGCTTTGTGCATCCCTGATGTCTCATGAACATAGCCTGAACGGAAAAGTGAACTCCTCATTGGAGCATGCATTCAAGACACATATGTCTTTTGGTCGAGGTAGAGGTTAAGGAAGATCAAACTACCAAGGAAGAGAAAGAAGCCCATAGCAAGGTGGAAGAAAAAACTCTACAAGCACAAGTGGAAGGGGAAACAACTAGAATCAAAGTGAAGGCTCAAGCTAGAGCTAAGCACAAGGACAAAGGTATGACAAATCCCAAGTCCAAAGTCATTATTGTAAAAAGTATGGCCATTATGCCAATGCATGTAGAAAGAAACAAAATGACATTAATAATATGCAAAATGTTAATTTTTAAAAATAAATTCAAAACCAGAGTAATGTGCTTCTAACATGTAATGTAGCACAAGAAAAACATGAAGATGTATGGTTCTTAGACTTAGGTTATAGTAACCAAATGACTGGAAACATAGCAATGTTTGCCAATCTGGATGAAAATGTGAAGTCTAAGTGACAACAAGGACTAAAATCAAAGTCTCTGTCATGGGAAAAGGAAGAGTATCAATACTGACAAGGAAGGGAGAAAATAAGTTTGTGCCAGATGTATATTATGTACGTGACCTGAAATGTAACCTTCTGAGCATTGGATAGCTCATATACAAGGACTACAATGTATTATTTAAGAATAATGTGTGTACTATCATGGACATACCTCCAAGTAAAAGAGTCATTACAGAAATGCATATGAAAAAGAATAGGATGTTTCCTCTCAAGCTTAGAATAGACTTGAAGGAAGGAGGTGTGGTAGCAGTAGTCACACAAGAAGTCTTTCAAGAAGAAGTAAAAGACGAAAACTGGTTATGGCATTTGAGATTTGGACATCTCAATTTTGGGGGTTTGAACCTCTTGCATAGAAAAGGGATGGTAAAATAATTACCACTCATAGAGAAACCAAAAATCCTATGTGAAGGCTACATCTTGGGCAAACAACACAGAGAAGCATTCCCAACAGGGAAGAGTATAAGGGAAAAATAACCCTTAGAGATTGTCCAACTCAGATTTGTGTGGACCAATGCAAAGGCCATATTTAGATGGCAGACATTATGTTTTGAAATTCATAGATGATTACACCAGAAATACATGGGTGCATTTCTTGAAACAAAAGAGTGAAGTATTTGAATAGTTCTACCGCTTCAAAGCTATTGTTGAGAAGCAAAGTGGGCACTACATCAAAGTGTTGATAAATGACAAAGGTGGAGAATATATCTCCAAATATTGACTACGTTTATATAGGGAGAATGGCATACACAAGCAGTTTACCACAAGGTACACACCACAACAAAATGGTGTTGTAGAAAGGAAGAATAGGACCATCATAGACATGGTCAGAGGTATGTTGAAGGAAAATCATTTGCCAAATGAGTATTGGGTTGAAGCTGTCAATTGTGTAGCGTATATTTTGAATAGATTCCCAACCAAAGATGTTATGAACAGAGTTCTGGAAGAAGCATGGAGTGGAACAAAGCAGTTTGTCACCCACATGAAAGTATTTGGATGTGTGGCATATGCACATGTCCCATTAAGAAAGAAGTTGGACAACAAGGGGGAGAAGTGTATCTTTATTGGATACAATTATGAGTACAAAGCCTACAAACTATATAATCCACCAACCAAGAAAGTTATAATCAACAGAGATGTGTAGTTCATTGAAGAAGAAGCTTGGGATGGAAGCTTATAGAAAATAGTGAATGTGAAGACATTTATGTCTCATGAAGAGCAAGAGGAATTGATTGCTGAAAATAATTCCTCCACGGTGGTTCCTCCTACACCTACACAAGCTTAGTATAGCACACCACAAGCAGGAAATAGAACAGCCTTGAGAAATCAAGGAAGTGCTTCTCCAAGCACACCACAGGGATCAGAAAATCCCTTGAGTTCAAGTGGAACTCCAAGCACACCAAGAAGACCAAGATTCAGAAATTTGAGTGAAATTTATGAGCAAGAAGCTGATGATAATAATGGTCTTAACTCTTTATTTGATTTTTTTTGTCATTTCGATGACCCAATTCATTTTGAATATGCAGTAAAAGAAGAAAAATGGATTGAAGCAATAATGAAGAGATTTGTGCAATAGAAAATAATGATGCATGGGAGTTAGTGGACCTCCCACAAGTTAAAGAAGTCATTGGAGTAAAATGGGTCTATAAGAACAAGAGAAATTGCTGAAGTAAAAATAGTAAGGCATAAAGCAAGACTTGTTGTCCAAGGCTACAAGCAACAACAAGGAAGATATTATGAAGAAAACTTTGCACCAGTTGCAAGTATGGAAACAATGCGGACAGTGTTGTCCATTGCAGCACAACAAAAGTGGAAAGTCTACCAAATGGATGTGAAATCATCATTCTTGAATGGAGTGTTGAAAGAGGAGGTATATGTTGAACAACCTCCACGATATGAAATAGAAGGCCAAAAGCACAAATTTTTGAAGTTGAAGAAAGCTCTTTATGGGCTAAAACAAGTACCAAGAGCATGGTACAACACAATTGATGCTTACCTGACAGAAAATGGGTTTGAAAAATGTGATGGTGAACCCACACTCTATATTAAAGAAAATGATGGTAAGATCCTTATTGTTTTTTTATATGTAGATGATTTAATTTTTACTGGCAATGAAGTTTCTCTCATTGTTTATTTTAAAGCATTCATGAAGAGTGAATTTGAAATGACTGATTTGGGTTTATTGAGATACTTATTGGGCATAGAAGTAAAGCAAAATGAAAAGGGAATTTTTATTTCACAAGAAAAATATGTTGCAGAAGTTTTAAAGAGGTTTAACATGCAGAAGTGCAAAGTAGTAGTAACTCCAAATGTCATGGGGTTGAAGTTAAGTATGGAAGATTGCAACAAGAATTTTGATCTAACATTGTATAAGAGCATAGTTGGCAGCCTCATGTATTTGACTGCAACTAGGCCCGATATTATGTATGTTGTAAGTTTAATTTCCAGATTCATGGAGACACCATAGGAGACACATTGCAAGCATCCAAAAGAATTCTGAGGTATGTGAATGGAACGAAGGAGTATGGCGTTATATACTCCTCAATTGATAATTTTAAATTGATTGGTTACACTGACAGTGATTGGGCTGGAAGTGTATATGATAGAAAGAGCACATCTGGGTATTTGTTTCATTTGGAATCGAGAGCCATTTCATGGGCTTCCAAGAAGCAACCAATAGTTGATTTATCAACATCATAAGTAGAATATGTGGCAGCAACAGCAGCAACATGCCAAGCATTATGGATGAGAAGGATGCTAAGAGATTTGTGTCATGAGCAAGACAAAGGAACCACAAATTATTGTGATAATAGCTCAGCAATAGCATTGTCAAAGAATTATGTTTTCCACAAGAGAACAAAAAATATTGATGAAAAATATCATTTTATAAGAGAATTGGTTTATAATGGTGAGATTGTTTTACAACATTGCAGGACAGAGGAACAATTTGTTGATATCCTCACAAAGCCATTAGCACAGAAGAGTTTTGAGTATCTTAGAAAATGTCTGGGAATGACTGATGGCAATAGTTGTGATTAAGGGGGAGTGTTGGAATTTTACTCCCAACCACCACCATGAATGAGAAGCGACAGCAGCCCACAATTTCATAAATTTTGATAGCAGATAAGGAAAAGTAAGGATCCAAGAAGCTGGAAGCGTCTTCACACAATCCACGCAAAACATCAACAGAGTACCTGAGCCTTAAACTATGTGTTTATTTCCTTACCTACCAATTTTACTTACCTTTGCCTGCAGCGCGCAATCACAATTCTTTTGATTTACCATATAATTCATTCGCCATATGTTATTCTAGTGCCGATGATATATCCAGCGGGACCTACCTTAACCTTACCGCATAAGCCAAAATCCTATTTTGTGCCTTTTTCCTTTGTATTTTTTTTATCGTACTTACCTTTGTTTAAGCCGTCCGCAAAGAGCACTTTGCATTGTTTACCACTTACCTTTTCGCCATCGCAAACTATGTTATTTGTTGTGCGATGTGATTGTGGTATCACACATCACATTCACAATCATTTGGATTTACCACTTAGCGCCCGCAAGTTAAGTTGTTTATTTTGTGGTGCGATCGTGCCATCGCACATCGTGCTCGCAACCTTTTATACTTACTTGTGTTCACGACAGTTAAAGTTAAGACCGTTTATCTGCGATCAACGAATCCGGATGAGAAGCCAGATGCGATGAGGACTGAGAGCCACAACAAATAAAATTTGAAGTCCGCCAGTTTTTGTTTTGAATGCGTCTTCGCGTGATTTTGATATAAGAAGAAATACGGCCTGCGTGCCGATTTAATGAAAGAATGGGTCTTTTGACAGCCCAAGGACGAAAATTTGTTGAATGTCTATTCAGCATTGAATTATCATTAAGTAGAATTAGGTTTACAGGCTTCGGCCATTCTTGTATAACTAATGTAATTTCATTTGTTTTGAATGTGATGGAATGAAAAAGAATTTTGTTCCTCTGTTGTGTTATTACGCTGCCTATGTGTATTGACTGTTTTGTTTAATTTCCACATTATTGTTGAAATCTCTGTGATGTGGGGAAACACATTTCCTCTATCTGATTATATTCAAAAATTCCAACACGAACCAGATTCTATAGCTTCTTCCGTAGAATTTTATGACTTCATCGACAGCAGTGCCGATTGGTCCATATTTATCCTTTTGATCAAGTCCTTACCTCATTTTATTCCATATATCGGCCACTTCTTGGTCAGTGCCTAAGTGATGTTGGATTATACCACGATTTTTTAGCACCTTAATGTCCTCGACTGTGTTGATCAACTGGTCCATCAATTCCACATAGCACTTTATCGGTTTTGTTTGATCATCACAAGCGAATAACTCGAAAGCCACCAAATTTCTCATAATAGCATCTGTTCTTTCAGAGATTTCATTTCTGGGTAAGTGAAACGTCTAGGTTTTTCCATCGAAATTAATTTTGTGGAGCGACCCTTTGAGTGCAGTGAACTTCACACCTTTTTTATCCAGAGCTACCACTCTTGTAGGGAGGATCCTCTTTTTCTTCCCCTCTCCATTGTATTGGGTAAGATTTGTGTGCTCTCCCAAAATATTTTCATAAAAAAATCCTAAAATATGTGCATTCTCTCTAGGCAATATAAGCGATTCCTACTCAATGTGCATGTCGGGGGAAGGGGACAAACTGTGCCAAGCTCTTCTCAGAATTGAGTTGAATTTTTAGTTTGTACCTGTTCGGGCTTGAAGCAATATGTCTTGAAGAATCATGTCTTGGGGCATTTTGTCCATTTCTTTACCTTCCTTCTGTTGAAGCATCCTTTGCGTCATAGCTTGATATGTTTCTTCCTCCCATTGGATGATCATCTTTAATGAAAAGAGGGGTATTTGATTTTGAAACTTCATAATATCTTCCTGAACTTCCTGATTTTTAATGCATGTAGCTGTTGTCGAAATTTGTGAGTTACATTCTTTTCTAGATTTGGAAAATCTTCTAGATCTGCCCATCCTTGGATCTCCACCAAGATGAAAAAAATTTCAAGTTCAGACATGGGGGAGATCTCCCTAAATTTAAAAAAACAACAAAAAAATGATTGTACCTTTAGTTACCATATTTTCAATTGAATAACTATAAATAAGTTAGTCCATCTACTTAAAACTATCACAAACACATATAAAAAGTTATTCCATCCATCTTAACTCATTAGGCAGGGTCTTTGCTAATAATATAGTTGCCCAATATTAACTAATTTAATTCGTCGATCTATTGTGGGTCTATAGATTAATTACACTAATGGACTGCATCAATGTGCTGGGGAGAAATGTTGACTAAAAATGAAACCCATACCTCAATAATTGCGAAAGGAATATGCCATCTAGAGCCATCATCATACCCAAATTCCCTACTTCATGAATAGATTCGACTATGGGATACCATTGCCCAATCCTACTAAGACTGCCAATCATGTTTTCAACCAGTGTCTTGAAATGGCGGACTCTATAGGGAAATCTACCCTGTAAGAGGTGTTCTTTCTTTACTTCATAGTATTTAAGTTGGGACTGGCCGAAATGTATCAGGCTGAGAGAAATCGTATGTGTCTTATAAGATTTCGGTTTGTGAGCTATTAGATCAACTGGTATCTGGGTTGTCCCAAATTCATATAAACGGATGTCAATTAAACTATCATTCTCTGTGTCGGCTGAAGAGTCAAAGAGATAATGAATGTACCACTCAGAGTTGCCCATGATGTCGCAAGCCGTGTTCATTTTGGGCCTCCTCCGCTACGGTGAAAACTAAAACGAATGTTATCAGAACTATAGAGATCCAATTCGAAGAGGGTGGCTCTATATAATAGTCCACTCAATTTTTGTTTTTGAAGGCGAATGTGATCAAAATTATAGAGATCCAATTCGGAGAGGTTGGCTCTATATAATATTCCATTCAATTTGTGGTTTTGAAAGCATAAAAGGATGGTCTTAAAATGGCAGTTTCTTTCAGTCTTGTTCCAATAGAGATTTGGTCTTCACTGGTCTTGTGGTCTAATTTTGGGAAAAACTATCTATCCAATTGCAATACCATTTTTTCAATTGAAAAAAAAAGAGCATCGTTATATTAACTTAGTTCTACTAAGTGCAATATGTGGCCCAATCATGACCAAAACTATGTATCAGTGAAAAAAGAAAACAAACAGTGGCATATTAACTTAGTTATATTAAATGCATGATTTAAGCATCATATTGGTGGAGGAGAACAAAATTTCTATTAATGTATTGGTACATGATAACATAGCTTTATGAAAAAAGTGTGACAATAATTAAATATTATGATTAATAAAATATATTAATGGAAAAAGGTAAAAAGACATTATTATTAGAAAAAAAAAAAAAAACATTGTTATTAAAAAGAATACAACAATAGTATAAAACAATCAAGAAATGATTATAGGTTAATAAATAGTAGTTATGGTCGCCGGATGCGGCTGATTAAAGACCACCCGGGAACGTGGCACTCAGACCACTTCCCGATGGCCCTCGCCGGTGCAGCCCACATGGCTCCCGGTACTATCATTAACTATAGTCTTAATGTCTTGCCTGATGCGAATTATCGCTGCCTTGAAAGGCTCACTTGGCTCCCAGACATGGTTATTGCGTTTGGAATGGACGGTTTACACTGCAATTTGAATGGAGATGGGAACGGCTTCTGCTATCCTCAGCCACTGCAGGTAATCTGCTCGCCTGCGAGCATTGAAGCCTCCATCAAAACAACTACAGGGAAACGTTGCTGGATTGTGGCCTGCTTCGAACCTGCTCCTAATTGCCATTTCTCTCATAGTCCTTGGTGCAATCGCAAAGCTTGGAACTCTGCCAACATTGCTCAGACAGGTAATTCAGCCACTTCCTCTGTCAGTTTGCTTCGTGGTTTCAGTAGTTCTTCTCTGAATTCGTCTGCTCAGGAAGGGGGTAGCCAGCTCTCTCATTCTCCCTCCGTCTCCTTGGGGCTTCTCGCACAGACTCGTTCTGCTTTTATCACCATGCCCCACCTCCGCGAGCGCATGCGAGCCTGGAGGGGCTCCTCTCGTGGTCGGCTTCCTAACCATCGTGTGCCTCCCTCTCCTGCTCCCTTGTCTGAAAATGCCTCTGGCTTATCCCCTGACGCCTTCTCTACCCCGCCCGCTCCCCTTGAGCCTCCTGCTGTTGTCAGTTCCCTTCGTCCCTCTATTCGTCAGACCTCTCAGCGCTCTGAGCTGAGGTTCGAATGCACCTCATGTGATGCCACTCTCACCACGTTCATCACTGTGACTCTGAGGGAAACTGTCCCGAATTTCGCTCCACCTAGCTCCTCGACGATGACCGCTCCCTCCTTCAGCAACAGCTCTCCACGAGATGGCCCGGCTCTCTCAGCTCCTCAGCTCATGCCTTCAATGGAGATTGCGCGCGAGGATGGTGGAAATGTTCCAGGTGAAGCTCAGGCGAACAGCAATGAGCAGTACACATGCAGAATTGTTGAAGAAGACCCCTCTCCTCCTCATGGATCTTAGCTGTTATAGCTTCCAGGTTTTTTTAAGTCCTAGGCAAAAATATAAGTATCTTAGCTACACTGCTTTACTGTACAGGCAGTTTACTTATTTCAGCTATAGTTTCATTTTGTTTTTTGCAAATCTAAAGCCGGTTTCCCTATTATGGGCGGCTAAGACATTATGGATTATTGGACTGGTTTCCCGTAATGGGCAGTCCCGACTATGCTTGTCTTGCTTGACCATCAGGCACAGCGTTCAGGCTTCCCTAGCTGACGCTGGTGCAGTTTTGTACTAATATTTTATACATAATAGAATTTAGCCTTACTTAGAAAAAAAAAAAAAATAGTAGTTATGGTGAAAAATAAGTATGGTAATGAATGAAAATATTAATTATGAAAAAATCCTTTTTTTTTTTGGATAACTGATTTATGAGATGATTAGAGGAATTTTTATTTTAATTTTTAATATTTTTATACAAATTTTTAATTAAATTGATTTTAAACCACATAAAAATAGTTATCCACCAATAAAAAATTAATAATTCATTTTTTAAAAATTGAAAAATTTATTTTAATTTTCTAAAATAAATAATATTTAATTATACCAAAACTTTAACAAAATTTGCAAATAGTTTTTAAAATTTTGCAAATTAATTAAGAGTCAAAGAATTTTGATTAAAAAACAATACAATATACTCTGCTTTGACATGTATACCAATATAATTATGAATAAAACATTTTAATTTGGTAAAATTACATTAAAAAATAAGACAAGAAATAATAAGATAAAATTAGTAATTATAAATATAATTAAGTGTAAAGGGTTAGCTCGATTGGTTGAGTTTTGGTCATTAAAGTGCTTTTCTATTGAGAGGTCACAAATTAAACATGAAGTGATCCATTTGGGTGGATCTGCTTGGTAAGAAATATTTTGTGGATGTAGGGGTCTCAAGGGTTCATAGACCATATAGAAAAAAATTATAATTATAATTGATAATTGAACTAATTTAGATCCATCTTAACTCTACATATATCAAGTATTAGAGGGATCAAATCTCTTAAGGTACAAACTTCTTTTAGAGTTAAATGGGATCAAATCTCTTGAAGTAAAAACTTCTTTTAGAGTTAAATGGATCTACACTATATGTTATGAAATGCAAGAAAATGTAAAGAGTGATTTTTGTTAAGTGTGAATCCAAATATAACTAATATCTCTTGAGGTAAAAACCTCTTTTAGAGTGAAAAGATATTTAATCTCTCTAGGCTTGGTAGATTTGGAGTTAAGATGGATCTAGTATGAGTGTTATATAATGCAAGATAATGTAAAGAGTAATTTTTCTTAAGTGTGAAGGGAAAATTTTAAGGATGAAAGTTTATCCTAAAGTTTAGAAACCTTGGCGAATCTTACTAGTCCCTAATATGTAAATTATAAAATTCTTGATGATAATTTTTTTAAAAATATTTAGGTTTCTAATTATTTTATATTATTATATATAAAATTTTGTCGATTTTTAGGGTAAAATAATTGTATACTATAAAAATTGGGCGAAACGATTTTTTTAAAAATGGAAATTGGCGAATATTTTTTTTTGAAAAAGCATGGAAAATTAGCCCACCTACGAATATTAGCCCCTAAAATTATAGTTAAAAGTGTATGAAAATATTTAAAGTTGAGTGAAAATATTGAAGTGTGAGTTCAAATATGATTGAGTGAAAATGTAAATATTTTTAATTTTATTTCTCTCTCTAATATTCTTCTTGAATATAACAAAGACTTCTAGAATGTAATGAAAACTTCTCAATGATTGTAATGAAGGATTCTCCTTGAATATAACAAAGAAATCTTCTATAAATAAGATTGAGTTAATTCAATATTGAGCATTGAGAGCTCCAAGTGAAGGCGTTTTTAATTATTATTTCTATTAGTAATTATTTTTCCCAATACATTGTTGGATTTTCTACATAATTTTTTGGTGTTGTGGTTCTCAATCATTGTTTATTTTTAACAACGGGTATCAAAGTTGGTTTTTTTGCTTTTAGTTCTATTGTCCAAAATAGATACTATAACGAGTGATATCGAGAAGCTAACGGGGTTTTCTATGTAATTTTTTGGTGTTGTGGTTCTCAATCATTGTTTATTTTTTAACAACTGGTATCAAAGTTGGCTTTTTGTTTTTAGTTCTACTGTACAAAATAGATACTATAATGAGTGATATGGAGAAGCTAACCGGGCTAATTTCTCCATGTGGAAATCTCAAATGGAGAATATATTGATGTTGAAGGATCAATGTTTGTTGAGTAGCAATGAAACCCTCAACGATGGTAGATGAAGATTGGAAGAAGTTGGATAGTAAAGCCATTACTACAATTTGGCACTACCTGACAAAGAATATGTACTTCAATGTGTTTGGGGAGAAGACAACAACAAGTCTATGGAAAAATTAGCATGACCCATACGAAAAGAACACAACAACAAGCAAAGTGTTCATGTTGAAGAAATTATACCAGCATAGATCCATCTTAACCACAGATCTAACATGAGCCTAGAGGGATCAAATTTCTTTAGGTGCAAACTTATTTTAGAGTGCAAAAAATAATGTGTAAATTTTCTATTGTTTAAATTGTATTTTTGAATGTTATAGAATAGCATGTGTATTGAGTCATTTAATATTATCAATGCACATTAAATTAGATTTTTTATTGTTATAGATTTTTCATTATTAATATATTTCTAAATATATATCAATATTAATTCATATTAAAATATTTTCTTTTGATTTTTTTTTATACATAGATATTTATGAAATTAATATTTTACTTCTAATTATTTTACATCAAAACTATATATATATATATATATATAGCTGACATTACTTTTCTATTTATAGAATATTTTGTTTTTATTTTAAGAGGGAGGAACATACTTACACATCATCACACTTACTGTAAAATGATTCTATCTAATTAAAGTTATATAAAATTATTTTATTTAATATAGATATCGAATTATTTATTTATGACTGGAAGAGTGAAAATGAAATATCAACGAACTTAGTTAATTTTTGTATTACTCCATTTTTAATTGTTTATTTATATGGTTATTTATTTATTTTTTTGTTTTTTTGCCGACGTTAGTGAAAATTATTTATATTATTTTTTGAGGACGTGACATACTTACACATGTCCCTCATACTGGAATGTAGAATGAGCCTCTAGACTGAATAATATCAAGATGATAGAAGGTGCTTTAGGTGCGAACCACTTAAATGAATTTAATGTAATTATCAGTTAGCTTGCATTTGTCAAAATCACTCTAGTTGATGATATTAGAGCCATTATGTAATATACCTCTTACCACCCATAGCTCTACTAAGGATAGAAGAGGCAATTACTATGACAAACTTGACTTTCAATATTATGTTATGGAAGTGGGGACTAACTTTCAACATTTTCTGAACTCTTCAAAATCCTGAATAAACATCACCATTGTGTTCTTCTTGTCGACGCCCTACCATTGATTGAGCTGAGAGGCTCATTATACAATCTAGTATGAGGGACATGTGTAAGTATGTCACATCCTCAAAAAATAATATAAATAATTTTCATGAATGTTAGCAAAATAACAAAATTTAAGAAATAAATAATCAGATAAATAAACAATTAAAAATGGAGTAATACAACAATTAACTAAGTTCGTTGATATTTCATTTTCACTCTTCCAGTCATAAATAACTAATTCAATGTCTATATTAAATAAAATAATTTTATATAACTTTAAGCAGATAGACTCATTCTACAGCAAGTGTGACGATGTGTAAGTATGTTCGTCCCTCTTAAAAAAAACAAAATATTCTATAAATAGAAAAGTAATGTCAGCTATATATATATATATATAAATATAATTTTGATTTAAAATAATTAGAAGTAAAATATTAACTTCATTAATATTTATGTATAAAAAAAAAATTAAATCAAAATATTTTAATATGAATTTATATTGATATATATTTAGAAATATATTAATAATAATAAATTCATAACAATAAAAAATCTAATTTAATGTGGGTTGATAAGATTAAATGACTTAATACACATGCTATTTTATAACATTCAAAAATACAATTTAAATAGTAAAAAATTTATACATTATTTTTGCGCTCTAAAATAAGTTTACACCTAAATAAATTTGATCCCTCTTTACTCATATTAGATCCGTGGTTAAAATGAATATATACTGGTATAAAACTCATCTCAAATCCAGTTTGATCCCTCTCCGCTCATATTAAATCCGTGGTTAAAATAAATATATACTAGTATAAAACTCATCTCAATCTGAATTTGGATCAAAAAAATATGACTATTCAAAATTTCAATCAATGACTTGTTACCATGTTAATAGATTCTACCACGTGCCATTCTACATCACTACCAAAATTTCATTATATATTTGTTTTAATTATATATATATATATATATATATATATATATATATATATATATATATATATATATATATATATATATATATATATATTTTGATATATATCTATTTTGTTTTTAATTAAATTTGGTAATTTTAGTTTTTAACATTGGAATGATTTTTGTATTTGTTGTGTTTTTCAATTTTCAAATTTTTAAAAGCTTTTAATTTTTTTTTAAATGTTATTTAAAATTATTTTATTAAAAAATTAATATTTTAATTTATTTCAATGTTATTTTTTTATTTTTCAATGTTTTTTTTAGTTTTGTATTATTTTTTTATTTAATTTATTTAAGTTAATGTTTTTGTTTTTTTAATTACAATTTTATTTCTTTCTGGTGTTTTTTTTGGTATATTGTATTTTATTTTTTATATATATTTATATGATATTTTTCACTTAAATGTTTTGTTAAATTATTTTTTAATTACTAAAATAATTAACTTTGTTTAAATTCAAACTACCAAGTTTTTTTTAGTATAATAAGGGTATAATTTCCTAGGTTAATCAAATACAAACTTATATTTTCTTTTATTATTTAGGAACATGACATCAAAGAAAGTATTTGTAAATGTTTCTAAATCAAAGACACTAATTATAACTTCTAAATATGCAAGTGACTTTCTATGAATGTTACTCAACAAAATCGAACTAGTACAATTATCGTAAAAGTGTTGGAATAAGGAATTACTAAGAGGGTGGTGTATACAACTATGGTAAAAGTGTTGGAATAAGAAATTACTAAGAGGGGTGTGAATCAGTAATAGTGAGGTTCTTAAAACTTTAAGTATAAGTCTTTAATTATTTTCACTATTGTTAGTTACTTGTAAGATCATTCATTCGTGATGCAAATGAACAATAATATAAAGCATTCACATGTACATACAATCCATCATATGAGCATCATACACATATTGAAACAAATATTTTTACGTTGAAACCCAAAGGGAAAAAACCACCAAATTGCTTGTTGTTATGATATAAATTAAGCACCTACTTAATTACATAAATTTGTTTGTGAGCACCCACTCATAGGAGGCACCAACCCCCTTAAGATAGCAAGCCACTACTTACCAAGAGGAACCAACCTCTTATGAATGTAGGAAACTACCTTCTCTAACCATTGTTTTTCTTTTCATACAATTTTCAAACTGAAAACAGAGGCAAATGCATATACATATAAATACAAATCTGGTCTGCTCCAATACGAGTTCCTTTCCTTCAGCTCCCTAGTTCTCCTTCGAACTGTGCTCTTCATTTCTCAAACAGCTCATGTCTCAACTCTATGATACGTCTTCTCTCAGTGACATTTGTTTTAGTCACAGACCCACAACACTGCACTCTGTCACTCTTAATATTTTTTCATTCCCCACTTTCATAACTATTCTACACTATTTTGTTCCTCTATTGCATTGTCACCGATGTTATCTTTGTTGTCTTTGTACCCTATAGTGTGCTACAACATGGTATGGTCTATTGTTTCTCAATTAGGTTGCTTGCAAACTTCAAGAAGGCTCCCCATTGTGTTGTAACTTGTTTTCTCAGTCATGAAAGTTGATTTAATGTAGAGGATGAAATTCTGAGTGTCCCTATGATGAGAATTAATTATTAGTAAAATCGTGCAATCCATAGAGGAGTTCCATGCTTACAAATTGATCCCTATGAGCAACCTATACTCGAGGCATGACTTTCTTGTTTCAATTCAAACTCTTCTACAGTCAACCGTCTTTTTCACTTAATTCTTCATGGTGTGCAATAAATATTGGGGAAAGCTAGTTTTTGTTTGCGCCAAGCCCATTAAATTTGCTCTGCAAGCTATAACAACCCTGTTAAAAATCCTTTTAAAAATAATAACCACGGTTGATGGGACACATATTCCAAGTTGAATCATGGGAAAAACATCCTAGCAGGTGCTCACTTCAGTTTATTATGGCTAAGGAAATTGGCAATGACATGGAAAAGGCTTTAGAAATGCAAAGTGGCATATTTGGCACATTTATTTATGAAAATAATGGAAATTAGGAGAAAAGAGAGACGAAAGGTCACAAGTCACATGTGAGGAGGAAAATGAAGGAAAATAATGGAAAATGAAGAAAATAGAAGCCTCATTAATAAAAAATCCTATGAGGATTACTTTGTAAGCTTTTGATCAAGCTTTGGTCAATGCATTTCTGGATCTCTCTCATTATTCTCTCTCTTCTCTCAATCTTGGACACTTATATTTTTGGAGCACTTTAGTATTGGAGCAAGAAAGGCAAGAAATCAAGAATAAGGAGGAAGCAAGCAAGGAGGAGTAGGAACCAAGTAGCTAAAGCAGGATTCCTTTCAGGTATTTATTTGCATGTATGATTTCCTTGCTAGATTTGGCATGCATGGTATTGCATGTCGTTCTTTGTTGTCTTGGCATGAGATTTTTCCAAGTGTGACAATGTATTCAACCTAGCCTTGCCATTTTCAGATAGCCATGGTGTTGTCGAGCTCTCATGTTTGGTTTAAGTGGATTACCAGATGGATTCGAAGCTAACAAAGGTGGATCTTTGAATGATTATGGAATCATCTCATGTGTTGTGTTGGTTTAGGGCCTAGTAATCTGGGTTTTGATTGCGGTAAATGTTGAAGGTTGCAATAAGAAACAATAAATTTGGCATCCAGAAACAACATCCTTGATCCTACTGAAAATTAAGCACCTACACTAGGTGGGGCCCACACAGGCTATTTTTAGGTGTATGTCTATTTTTAGAATGTTGAGCAAATTCTATTTATAGCAGGAGTCTATTTATATATGGTTGATAAAATTCTATTTATGGATGGAGTTCTAGTTTTGGAATGCATGTGCGAATTCTGTTCATAGATCGCATGTCTAAAAATAGAATGCATGTCGATTACTATTATCTCTTAATAATAATTAGACAATAAATAATAATCTATTCTCTTGAAGCACTTGATTTCAATTAACTGATGTGGAAAACTAGTTGACTGAAGGAATTTTGAGTTCTAAGGTTGGTTGGTGGGACATGAAAGTGGACTTTGCTGTAACTGAGTGATACAAAGTTGTAACAGAGTTGGATGTGTAGTTATGTGAGTTGTAAAGTAGTTTAACTCAGTTAAATGAGGTAAGCTCAGTTGTGCTAGTTGTAACTAGTTGTAACTAAAGATACACTAGCAAGAGATCAGTGAATTAAATATTAAATTAATTCAAATTATGTGATCTCACATGCAACTGAAGATTTACTATTGTTAACTACATGCATGTCAGATCTAGTGGAGACCCAATTTGGAGATAGGTGAAAGGGACAGCTTGACTATCAGTTGTGACATTAGTGGGAGCACACATGCAACCACACACACATTGGAGATTCCTCTAAGTATTGCGCAGCTAAGGTAGGCTATAATTATTCATTCAGAGGTTCTTGACCATCAGGGATTGCGCAGTAAAGGCAAGTTGTCTGAAGGCAGTAAATTATGCAAGGGATTTGCAAATTTTTGTATGACAGTGTGAGACGATTGTATATTGTACTGAGAGCTCTTGGATTAGAGTTTTGTATGAGATTGTTTCATGATCCATGATATATACATAATATATGATAATGGGGTTTTTAGCTTTATGCTTTATGGTAAAAGCATCTGTGTTATGTGTGATTGATCTTTCTTCATGTGTTTGCAATTGGCGATTAAATTTTTGTAAAGATTTTAGTAGAAGTATTTTGTATTTAATAGTGGCATATAATTGTTAGATCAGGAGAATCCAGGAAATACATAATTGTATTAAAATTTCTACATGGTATCGGAGCAAAGAATATTTCAATATTGAAGTAGTAGTTGAATTTGTTGGTGGAAACAATTGGAATTTTTTGCAATAATTTCTTGGTGCGACAGTTGGGTAAACATAAAAATGGCTTTCAATGGTTTGTGGCTAGAGTATGCACTCGAGGGAAACTCAAACTACATTTCATGGAAGGACAGGATGGAGGAGGTGCTTGAAGATAATGGCTTGAAGGAAATCATTGACATAGATGTTCCTAAGCCTACTTCGACAGATGTTGCAGTACTTGATACATGGCAAAAGAAAGTAGCAAGGGCAAGGAGGATTCTGTTGGAAGGTGTATGAGGCCACATTGTCTCAAGCCTCCATGGGAAAGCCACTCCATATTCTATGTGGAAAGCCTTGACGGATCTTTTCCAAAGCAACAACGACCATAGGAAATTGGTGCTGAAGGATAAACTTAGAAAGATCAAGATGGAAAAGAATGACACTATTCTAGTATACTTAACAAAGTTTGTCCAATGCAAGGATGAGCTTGGGAGTGTAGGGGTAAGTGTTTTTGATGATTATTTGGTGAGCTTGGCTCTCTTGGGACTTCCTAAGAGTTGGCATAGTTATGAAGACTCTATCTACGAACGAGAAAACCTGCCAGATTGGGAACGACTGTGGCCGGATCTAGTGCAAGAGGAGTTCAAAAGGAACACCAGAGATGGCTCTTTATCTAAGCTTGATGATGAAGAGGATTTTTATTTGGCTACCAAGGAAAATAAGGGGAAGGGAAAGAAATTCCATTCTAGATCTAAGGCCGGTGAAGATGACAAGGAGCACAACATGTCCAAAGTGAAGTGTTTTCATTGTCATGAGTATGGACATATTGCCACAAATTGTCCACATAAGAAGAAGAACAAGATGGCTGCTGGAGCTACAGCTAGTGAGGCTCTTGCCTCACAATTTGGGCTTGAATTATCATTAATCGCATGCATGGTTTCAAGTGAATTGTGATCGGGGTGGTACTTGGATAGTGGTGCTTCATTTCACATGACGGGAGATAAGAAAATTTTCAGTGACTTGGTGGAGAAAGATCTCCAGATGCATATTGAGTTGGATGATGATGGACGATACAGTGCGACCGACATTGGTACCATTACCTTTCAAAGGGCATTAGGTAAAATCTTTCATTTAAAATATGTTATGCATGTTCTAGGTTTGAAGAAAAATTCAATCTCAGTCGCAATGTTAGAGGATAGAGGCTATGATGTTGTCTTTAGTGAAGGAAAATTTTTCCTGCAACACAAAGCAACAGGGCAAGCCAAGAAGGTTGGGATTCGAGTTAAGAATATCTATAGACTTGATGTAGATGGGATTTCTACTGAGCTTCCTACTATTGGGAAGTATGATAAATCGATGCAATTGATGCTTGAGAGGGAGTAGGATTTGCATGCAGGTAAGAGTGAACCTCGGGATGTGGAGCAGCCACAAGACGAGGATCATGGAGTGGGAGAAACCACTCATGCAGAGAAATTTCATGCTAGATGGGTAGAGGGAGTGCGTGCAACTATACCACCAGGTGAGAGGTGGGGAAACATGCATGAGTAATCCCAAGAAGAAATTTCTGGGTAGGATTCATTGAGATGGTGTGGATCTCATGAACTGAACCTGGCTAAGAGGAGCCCACAGTACAATAGTAGCAAGATCAGTTGGATTGATGCAGTCAAATGTCGTGTGGACAAGAAATCAATGTGACAGTGTTAGATACTAGAGCATGGATTAAAGTTGACAACAAGTGGAGAGTGCATGGATGCAGAGGTCAGCAACGTAGTGGTTCCTGTAGACATGTGCAGTTGGTACCAACATAAGTCATAAGAATTTGATGACAGATGCATTATACTGATTCAATTTTTTGGAGGCTATTCAGTTTCAGAAGTTTTTCATGCAAGTGTTGCATGTGTGAGAAACACTAGAGAAGTGTTGCGTGTAAAGGTTATAGGGCAAATGTGTAGTATTCCAAAATTAGTATGCAACTAATCGGAATATTGATTTTTGTTGATTTCACTTAGGAGATGAATAAATGGGTAAGGAGGCCCATAAATTTCAGAAATAAGAATAAAATCCATTATGATGTGAAGAGGGATCATTATTATGGCTGGATTTCACACCCTCATGTGTGAAAAGTGACATTTTCTTGTGGACAAAGTCTAGTTTGACCAAGTCAACAACATAAATGTAGGAGGAGTGGATCATCAATAAAAATAGCTCAATATGAATGAGGATCAGTCTAGAAAACTATATGTGAGTTGGATTGAAGACCCTTAGGTGTGAAAAGGGCTTAAGCAGGTTGAAGAGGTCAACCTTGACCAAATCAAACAACGTTGTCATGGAGGAGTGGCCTTGATGAAGGTACAACACAATTTTGGAGGGATATTGATTGTGTGATGGTGGAAATCCTAATTAGTGGGACCCAAGGTGAGAAGAATCGTTGAGTTTATAAGGAAGAGGATGGAAGCCATTTGAGGTTAGCTTATGAAATATATTTTGATATGTCTACTTAGACTATTGCTCTCTTCAGTTGTTTAGCTAAGATTTCTAGTGTTGTTTAGCACTAAGGTTTTCCTATTTATGAATTCCATCTCTTCCCTTTGAGTAGCTCTTGGGAGAGACCTGATCTATCATTCCACACATCTGGCATTGGTGCCAGCTTTAGTCTTCAGTTTCAATGCAATTTCTGTAGGAGGTTGTGTTGAGTTGCAGGGTGTTGCAGTGGAGGGTTAAGAAACCCACTCTCTGAGTTGGTTTTGCATAGGAGGGAGGATTCCTTCTATTGGGAGATCAATTTGGAGGGTTCTTGGACTGATTTCAGATATTTTTCAGCAAGATAATATATTTCCATCACCTACAACATTATTCCAGTCAGGAATTGCGTTATTTCTGGAGGGCAGTTTCTGCAGTGGATCTTGTGGCTCTTTTTGGGAGTTTTCCTGTGATTGGATGGTTGATCCTTCCATGGGGGAAGACCTTTGATCATATATGCATCAGATATATATTATTTCATCCTTCTATACTCATGTGCTTCATTTTTCAGTGATTATTCAGTCTTATTGCTGAAGACCACCATTTGTATTTGGGTGTGTTCCTAGAAACCCTTCCTGGGTTCTCTAGATTTTGTATAAAGGAGAGTAGATCTCAATTTTTGGGCCATATTGATTAAAATAACATCATATATATTTGTCTTAGCTATTTATATGCTTAAAATATCATTAGAATGTGCTGTCTCTTTACACAGTAATTTCATGTTGCAGTATTTTTGGGGTTTTAGAAATTTTAAGCTATACTAGGTGTGGGAGGTCTGTTTACCTCATCTAGTTTGATTTGTTTTTTATCTCCTCTTGGATTTAGATGGTATATTTTCAGATCTAAGTGATCCAAGTGTTTATTTCATTTTCTGTAGCATATATCTCTGAAAATGTGTTTTTTATGCATGCATTGCTGAGCAGTCCCATTTTGGGATATTACAGTGGTATCAGAGCATGATATTTGGCTCAGCCTGTGGAATTCAAGCCAAGATGCTATAAGATTAAGGAAATATCATAATGATGGAGAGAATGAGCTTTGTCTCATCATTTTTTAGATCTATGAAGAACCTCTCCAATGAGGTTAAACAAAAAGAAGAGAAGAGAAGCAGTGAAACCTCTAAAGGGTTTCAAGAAGAGGAAGGGAAATGTACTTCCTATTCTTAAAGAAAAGAAACAAAGTTGTAGAGAGCTCCAAAGCATTGGACCATACCCTTTCCTTTTGAAAGGAAGAAAAAATTGCAGGAATATGGAGTACACTTGGATCACAAGATTCTAAGTGAATACCTTGTTGAGTACAAATCTCAACCTAGAGCCTTCAAGGAGACTCTAGCTTTCCCTCAGTTCATTCAATTGGAGGAAGAAAGAATACCTTGTAGCCAATGGAGGATCAAGGGCAATAGGTTTCTATTGTCTACTTTTGATGGGTCATATACAACAAGGGTTTGGACAAGGAAACTAGATGCATTCTTCCTACTACATCCAGTGGTAGAAAGAGAAGTTGTAGAGATTGCAGTGTTGCACCTTGAGGGTGAAGCAAAAATTTGGTGGTTCAGCCATTTCAGTCATGCAAGAGTGACTACTTTTGCTGAGTTTACTCAAAGGTTGATTAGAAAATTTTGTAAGAAGAAATCAGAGGAGAAGAATCCCTTACCACCATTGGTGGAGACTTGTACCAGTGCTGTCACAACTATGTAGGAGCAGCCCTCAACATCAACAGTTGGAGGAGCCAACACATTGGGGGAAGAAACTCTTACAGCCATGCAAGGTGTTCTCAATTTCCATCAAGGTATGATTAAATTTCCACTTTCTATTATTACAGCAAATCTTTTAGAAGGTTGTGGAAATCTACCTTTGCATGACCAAGGGTCAGCACATATTGGTGATTTGGAGCAGCAGGATGGCACTGTGTTGTGAAACCTTGACTTGATCAAGGAAGGGATGAAACATCATCCCAATGAGTCACTATTGAGTTGCACACCACACTTGGGGTTGGGGTGTGAATTCTTGGAGGATAGGATGAACTTTTTCCCAAAAAAACTTATGCAAAACCATATGTTCATCCTTGAGTTGGGGCATGAGATAGCTGAAACACCATGGAGGAGATTAACAGCGCCGTCAATAAGTAGCAGTGAGGAGGCTTTGCCTTCAACTCACTTGGATCCTTATGGATTCAAGATGGTCATTGGTGTGAGATATTCCCTAAGGGATCTCCAAGGAGTTTCATTTCAGCATCTCATGAAATGCAAAAGAAGAAATCTGATTTGGGAGGATGGTAGTCTTCTTTGGAAGAGTACCAAGGTAGAACATGATAGGAGGCACCCACATTTGGATGAATGGATGTGGATGGATAGCAAGAGGTTAGAAATCTACTTGTAAATATATGACACTGGGCAGCAGGAGGCTTGGCTGTGTTGGCTACTCTTGAAAGAGTTTGGCCATCATGTGACATATCCTCTTTCAAAGGGTATGTGGGTGAAGGAAGTTTGGCAGGGTACTTGCATCATAGGGCAGCAAGGACTATGGATGCATTGTATTGATATGACTCTCTTCATATCAATCATTATTTTTTCATCACATGATTTGTATAATGGAGGAGTAGGAGATGGCACTATCATGGTGCAAAGGGGCTACTCCTTAGCCTTGGATGATCTTGAAGTACTTCCTCTTTGGAAGAAACTTCTTGTATGTAGCAGCATTATGGGATATGTCTTTGAAAATTAGCATGTCAAATAATGGAGTTATAAGTTGGCAGGAGCCTATTTGCATAGGTCAACAGTGCTGTCACTTTGGAGCTTGGACGTATTGATGGAGTGTCCCCAGGATCACTTCACATTTGATGCACTTGGTGGAAAAGGAGGAGGTGAGAGAGATGGAGTAGTGGATAGAGACATCTATTACTATGATATGTTCTTCTTGACTTGTATTTCCAAGCATAAGAAGGAGGGTCTTCATGCAGCACATGGTTCATTCCTCTTCATGGGAGTCTGCCAAACCACTATGGAGGAATTATTCATGGATCCATGCATCATCTTACTTTCAGCACATGGTAAGAATATTGTTTTTGCATCTATTGATTATCTAACACAATATTTGCATCTTCTTACCATTTTCATACAATGCATTTCTCCACAGGAGGGCAAGCTTATTATTGAGCTCCATGGACAATTTTTGGCCAACTATTATGATGGAGATAGCCATCTTTTGCATGACTTTGGGAAAGTGTTTGGTTACTTCATGTATGCTCAGTTGATACACTCATCCATTTACTATTTACTAGTATATGTGATGACTTACACAACTAGCCATTTTTCAAGAGACAACTTGCCATGCTATTTTCTGAATTTGTAGTGGGGAAGACTGCGCTGTGATCACTTGGGAAACTATTGGTACCTTCCAGCACTACATGAAACCTTCAATATTTCCCTCATTTTCATGCTAATCATGATTCCATTTTATGATGTTGTTCTTACTTTTATTGGGAGCATTATTGGGGGAGAAACACATTGGTTGGATGTGTTCCTTGGGAAGGAGAATTCCCACACTTTTTGCATTACATGTTCTAATGGGAGCATGGCAGGAGATATGGCCACCACAGAAAAACACTTGTTTCTTTATGAGGTGGGCCATGAGATTGATTGGATTCCATATGGTTATGATTTCCTATCCATCAAATATGGGATGGTTTGGGCCAGCTTTATTCATAACATTGGAGAGGAGATCTTTGGAGATCTAGTCTTCATCTTACCACTTAAGGGAAAAATTATTGCAGCCCAAGATCAACAGATACTCTAAAATTATCATAAGTGAAGAGGAGGACAATGTGGGGTAGGCTATTTTGTCTACCATGTTCAAATTTTCAGCCCACCTACTTTGCAAAAGCCAAAGGTGGAGGAGAATTTTTAGGAGTTGCCATGTTGGGAGGTAGGTCATTTTGTATGGATGGGGTTGGGAGATTCATATGGGGATGGTAGATCCAAATCTATATCAGAACTCATGCCTCAAGAAGGCCTTTAGAGAGCCCATTGTTGCCTCCATGGATATTTTACTTTTACATGATGTTAGCTATATGGGATGCTCACCAAAAGCTAGCTTGCATACTTGGGAGGGGCAACTTGGGGATATATTGATGAGACAACATCTTGATCCTTGGAGGATTTTATCTTATGAGGATGCTATAGGGGAAGAAGAGGAGGCTCTTCAGTTCTATCCTTATAGTTGCTTGAGGACAAGAAACATTTGGGTGGGGAGGATTGTAATATTCCAAAATTAGCATGCAGCTAATTGGAATATTGATTTTTGCTGATTTCACTTAGGAGATGAATAAATGGGTAAGGAGGCCCATACATTTCAGAAATAGGAATAAAATCCCTTATGATGTGAAGAGGGATCATTATTATGGCTAGATTTCACACCCTCATGTGTGAAAAGGCACATTTTCTTGTGGACAAAGTCTAGTTTGACCAAGTGTTACACAACATTTTGTCACCGTCCCTGCAATCCCTCGCCCCGCATATTGGAAGGTATTTTTCCATGACCTGTGAATAGTGTCAAACTCTACAAATACCTTAAATGCATCCTTCTGCATAAGGAAATTATTTCTCCTATTGAACATTTCCTCAGAAAGTACTCAAAAACCTATGTTTTTGCATTGGCGCGGGTAGCCAGTTCACCCGTTGCGCCAATGGGGAAGATTTGCACTAGAGCCCGCACCAGCTGGCACTCTGTTTCTCTGTTCTGCCTACACTAGCCTTTTTTAGAATGTTTTTTAACAAATTGGAGGCGGAAGTTTCCTTTAACCACCTCAGGAATGACTCATTGGAAGTGGTTAACTCGATAAGCCACGGATCTCTTCCTTTAGGAAATGGTTGATGGAACCTTCTTGGAGGATAGGACTCCCCCCATGATTATAGGAATCCTAACCTCTCCTTCTCCCTCTATAGAAACCAGCCTTCTCCCTTTACAAAAGCTAGAGCTGAACATATAGCCAAGAAGATGAACTTGGAGAAGAGATATTATAGCTGAGTAATCGCTATAATGAAGGTCGAACCAAGGAGGATCCAGTAGAGAGAGCCCTGTCTGAATTCCCGATGAGCTTTGTGAGACGTGCTCCACTAGAACCTTGCTAGAGGAGATCGCAATGTCGAAGCCTGGTTGTACTCTTCCTTCTTTAAATTAATATACTCGACTATGATATTTATTTGATGCATTTGATTTAGTCTTCTTTGACTGACTGATAGTTAGGAATGTGAAATAGTATGTTGTTTATTGTCTTCATTTCTTGTGTATGTGCAGGTATCCGGGCGTGAGAACGAGAAGATCATGACCTGTCGCAGGAGCGAGAGGCAGCCATTCTTTCGGACGACACAATAGCGTAGGACCTACGGTGAGTTATCTACCAAGTCTTTGTCCATTCTTAACTAGGAATTGATGTCATAGCATGTCTCGTTTGTGGCTAGACCCACTCTAGGGCTAGTGGGATCGCCTCTGTCCACAGAGGGGATTTACCTCACCAACAAATTGGCGACTCCACTAGGGATCAATGCGAGTTTTTTTTCATCTATTAGATCTTCTTATTGGTCTTTTCTTGCTTAGCTTGCCTTTTATGGTTGTTTTGCTGAGTCTTAGGCCCCTGTTCAGCCCTAGAGGATCATATTTTACCTATGTTTTTCCCATTTTTCATCTTTCCAAGGTTGGCTTGATTGCCGTGGTTTCCAGCCTAACAGTTGCACCCACTAGCGCGTGTTTCCAGTTCATCACCCGCACCATCCCCTGTCTGGCATGGATTACAGCCAGACAGTCACGCCAATTCCTGTAGGTGCTAGGGTTTTCCCTGTTTTGGAGTTTTTAGTCCATCCTGGTGTCTTTGGGTGTTTTCTTGGCTTGATTTGAATGCTTTGGGTTTGTTTGTGACTATGATCAGCCTTCTCCCTTCGGTTGTTTGTCCATTTATTTTAGCATCATGGCTTTAGGGCATTCTAGTGCTTTGACATGCTGAGCCTCCTGCAGGAGTTTGGGTCTCTTGTTTCGCAGTCACCTTTGTTATTTTCTTGATTGCATTCGGCTCCCTGGATCTGTTTTGAGTGGTTGATTTTGGTGAAATGAGTCTTGGGTGAGTCTTGTCTCTTTCATTCAATTTTGCTTCATTTCGCTCCAAGCATAGCTCACATTGCTTGTATGGGTCCGTTTCGACTTCTTTCTTTGATTTGAGAGATTATGACATTGGTTTGAGTCTTTGTTTTGTTTGCTTGTGAGTTGATTGAATTGTTTCGTTTCGACTCTTGCATTGGCATTCTCGAACTAGTGTGAAGATTCTTTTTTCATGTTATTTAGTGCACTGTTTGCTCTATTACATTGAAAAAATCAAAATACATTTTTTTCTTGCATCTTTTTTTGCATTGTAGAATTGGAAAATCTTCCGCATAACTAGCATTCGACATTCTAGGAAAGGTTTCTCGTTCTCATTATTTTTCATTTGGTTCTGTAGTGGAAGCTTATGTGTGTTCTCATTATTTTCTATCGCTTGAAAATTTCTAACCTTCTCGTAGATAGCTCTTCATTGAACGAAATGGTATTTTATGGCATGTAGCTTGCATTCAGGAATTCATGAGATTTAGCATTCAGTAGGACCTTGGAATTGAAACATAAATACAAGATCAACTTAAAATTTATTCAATTAACCTAAGGCAAGTTTGGAACTTAACGAAACATTTAGTGGTCTAAGTTAGAGACATGTTCCGGCATCTTAAAACCTAGTAGCTATCGCTCGCTGTCTGGCTTCAGACAACGCTAGTACGGACTTGTGCTCCCTGTATTGTCAAGTATATAAATGGATACCCCTATAGGTTGCAATCCTTTTATCCATAGGAAGTTGAGTCTGCCGCCTTGTAACCGTGATACACCAAACACACCATTCGGGGAGACTACCTACACGTACGTCAAGTCCTTGGTTGATTCTTCTTTCATTTTATAACCAAGGTATATATGGCAGTTCATAGGAACCTGGTACACCCTTTTACCTAGACTACTTGAGCAGTCATTTTTTATCTTTACTGACTCTATAAATTTGAAAATATCATCGAGCACTTGTCCTTTCATGCTCGTTTCAACATAAAAGTGATAGATTCACCTTTTACTTGTTTCTCGACTCTTAAAATATGAAACGACAAAGTTTTATTTGAGTGTCTTAAAAAATTAACTGTCCATGAAATATTCCTGGTTAAAGTTAGTTTCCTTAGGGTGTTGTTTTAAAGATGTTTCTGATGGCAATGTTTCCGGAGTTCACTAACCCAGGAATCCCTTCCAAAGGGAATCCTCGTCCTTTTCATGCCTTTGGGAATTTTGGTGCTCCTTACATGGCAACATTGTCCCTGCCTAGGTTAACTGTTGGGTTGCCTGTATGGTTATTTTCAACCTCGGTGGTCCCGAGTGTTTCGTCCACCATCCAGCCATCCCCTCCACCAGAACAGCATCATGTTGCTTCTACGGTGGACCTCTCCCCTTCTTTGCCTATTTCTTCATCCTCCTCTTCTAATTCGCCTGCTAAAAGTATGGATTCCAGTAACCAGGTGGCTAAGAAGAAGAAGAAGAAGTCAGATAAGCAAGAGGCTAATACTGCCGCTATTGTGCTTAAGAAACCGTCCATTGCAGAACCATCCGAACTTCCATGAAAATTCAAATTCCCTTTCATGCTCTGCAAAGGTAACCATCTACTTTGAGACTACCCTGGCATTCCCAAGGTACTTGACACATGGTATGACAGTTGTCCGCCACTGCTTTTGACTTCTGGAAGTCATATTGGTGGCACATCTTTGACTAGTGCTAATAAGACTCATAAGAAACAAGGTAAGATTACCAATCCCTGTAAGTTGTGTGAAGGGCATCATCCCATTCACCTTTGTCCGTACATGGATGAAGCCAAGATATTTTTGGACAACTCTACTATTTCTGCACCCTGCCTTCTGGCTAGTTACCAAAAACTTTCTTTGAGTCCTCCGCTAGTTGATTCCACGATCGGTCAAGAGTCATCCTTGGTTGATCCTACTCCCTCAGAAATTCAATTTCAGGAATATGTTCCCGACCAACCATTGGACGTGGAATCGGTCGACTTGATCCCACCTATGGTTCATCAGGTCTTTTCTGTTGAGAGTGGATCTATTCCCCCCCATGTTCTTCTTTTTTATTTAGATTATTTGAACTTGAAGAGAGATTCTTCCGTCCCTGTTGTTCAAGAGGTTTCTCCTCCTACTCCCATGATGGAAGTCTAGGAGGATGCTCCTCTTGCTCCGGTAACACCGGGGGACAACCACCTCATTTCGATGGTATCCCCTCCTAGTAATTTGGTCCCTGCCTTTGATTGGAGTCGATTTGCTGGATTCCGCCTTCCGTCTTATGTGCCTTTTTAGATCGTGGTACAGACCTTTGATGTGGTTGTACCCAGAACCATTATAGATGAAGGCGTGTCTGTTAGTATTCTGTATTCCACTACTTGGCAAGATTTTGGTTCACCACCGCTTATGCCTGTTACCCAGAATTTGTTGGCTTTTAACAGAGGAACCAGTCAACCATTAGGGATCCTTCTGAAGTTGCCTGTTACTTTGGGAGGGAAAACCATCCATATCGACGTGATGGTTTTTCGAAGCCCCATAGACTTCAATTTTCTCTTAGGGTGCGACTATATGTATGTCATGGGGGAAATTCTCTCCTCCCTCTTTCGTGTGATCTACTTTCCACACAAAGGTCAGACTGTGACCATTGATCAGCTTTCATTCATCGGTCCTGACATGACATCTGGTCTACCGTCATCCCTTCTGAGTCTTTATCTGCCGGTTGTCTCTTCGTTGCTACAGGTTAACTATGTGGCTACCTATCCTGTGCCTGCAGTCAATGATAGTGCCATTATGCATTGTGTGCTAGGGGCATTGGGTCCTAATTTTCAAGATGTTTTTCTCTCATCAGATGCGAACCTCTTGGAATCTATGACCTCTTATTCATCATAATGAAAGGTCGTTGGAGCATAGTTCGTTTTCTTGTGTCAAGCTCCTTAAAAAATGAAACAAGCTCTTTCGAGGATAGTTCATTTTCTATGTCAACCTCGTTAAAAAATGAATTGGATTTCGAGGATAGTTCGTTTTCTATGTCAACCTCGTTAAAAAATGAATTAGGTTTCGAGGATAGTTTTTTTTCTATGTCAACCTCGTTAAAAAATGAATTGGATTTCAAGGATAGTTCGTTTTCTATGTCAACCTCGTTAAAAAATGAATTAGGTTTCGAGGATGGTTCTTTTAGTGTGTCGACCTCGTTAAAACAATGAAACATGTTCCCATTCAATTCGATTCTTTGTAAGATCTTGTAAAATCCCAGTCGAGTCTTTATCTTGATCTCATTTCTGAACCTTCACTCCATTTCCTATCGACTGAAGCCTAGGGGGCATGTATACCTCGAATTGAGTCACCATGCTAAGGGGCATGCGGCCATGCCTGTTTTTCAAGCACATTTTACTTTTGTTTCAAGCTTATGTTAACATGAAACCAATCTCAAGCATAGTTTACTTTTGTTTTCGAGCTTGCGTAAAAACGAAATATTTTCGTTTTATACCCTTTGTGAACATTTTTCCTGATTATTGGGTCATTACTTATTATGCAGATTATTTAACTGATACATTAGCTAAACGTTGTATTAGGCATTTGCATGATTTTTAACAAGAATCATCACATGTACAAAGATCCGTATAGGAAAATAGATGTATATATATATATATATATATATATATATATATATATATATATATATATATATATATATATATATATATATATATATATATATATATATTGTTTGTTTGCAATGTGTGCATCATAAAACCCACAAAATAATATATGTTTGTTTCAGTTACATCGTGAGACAACATGTCTCTCAAAAATGTGCAGAAATAAAGCCTAAGTGCCTAATCGGCGTGGTGCTCATGATAGCATGTCACTGCCTGTACCAACCGCCTTAGCAAGCGGTGGATACGACTCGGCACCCCTACAGTATGCCTCTGATAGGCCCGAGGCACATCATCCAAGTGAGCATAGTCTGGGATCCCACGGGCGATCCCCTCCAGATTCTGTACTATCTCCTCCTTGCCACCCTCACCATGAGGATCGAAATCGCGAGGAATCTGCCTCGCTACCAGCAACATGCCTACAGGATGCTCTGGGCCAACATTTGCATACATATAAGAATAACTGTCATAACATACATATATATCAAAAAAATTATAAACTCATGAAAATACAAAATGAGTCTTACCAAGTTCTTCGTTCCAATCCTCTCCCTCCGAAAGTGGGAGGTATGGGTCTCTGGTGAAGTCTGTGCCGACATAGGGCCAATCCTCCATGACAATCAGTTGTCGTCGGAGCCAATCAAAAAATTCTGGCCTCCAGGACATCTATTGGCCACCACCTTCTCTAGGCATCAGTGTTTCCCATCGATCCATCCGTGGCTTGGTGGGTGGTGGCTCTGGGACTATAACATCGTAACGCTGAAATATGGGTGATCGTTCCAAGAAGAACGATAATAGGATCAACCCATACCCAAATTGATTGAGTTTGGTCTTCTTGCATTTAGTAAGATTCCGTTTGATGTTGATAGTCACGGCCTCGACCCAATTGAAGATGGTCGAGTTCATACACTCTGAAGCAAGAAGAATTCATGTCTTCGTGGCCTCTTATGGTGCCTTCAATCCCACAGCCCGCGTGATAGTGTGCAGCACTACCCTCAGTGCCAAATCAGGAACCATCTGGATATCCACTTTGCTACTCCATGATCCTTTTCGTGCCCCATGGCACACCTTGTCAATGACCATTCCCATGCTTTCTCGAGAATGCCTGGTACTGGTTAAGATAGGGATTTCACCCCTACGTGACAACCCAGTGATGAAATACACATCAGAAAATTTGAGTTCAAGCTCTTGATCATGAAGTACAAACTTTTCTAATCTTCGTCCCAAATGCTGATTAGATACTGAAGCAATTCGGGTTGAGCCCGAAGACATGGTGTCATGAAGAACTTCGTGAGCCCACAATTCCTGAGGGAATTCATGCATTGTTTGTTTCCCATTGCTTGTTCATCCTCTTCACTCTTCTCTCTCTCCTTCCACTCGATAACCATCTTTTTTCACTTTGTACCTGCATGAATTGATCATAGGAACATTAGAAACCCCCTTGGGTATTCAAATTTGCAGTCTATTGGTTGATTTTTATTAAATATAAAGCGGATTTTGGGTTGCGCGGTTGGCGCGACTATTCGGCTAACAGTCGTGCTGACTGGCATGACCCCTGTGTAGAAATGGGTCTATTGACGTGGGTCCATGCCCTAAACCCACGCCAACCGCGATGCCCTATAATTTGCAATTCCTCCCCTAAGCGATCCCAAATGACAACTAAATGCAGTAAAATATAGCTTAAAAATGAAGTCGGGTCTTAATTGAAACAAAAGGAATCTAGATTGGTCCACTGGATTTTTCACAATCGTCGCCTGAAGATCGCAAGAGAAATGGGTCATTGTTGCTCTACAAAGAGGTAAAAGTGAAAAGTAAATAATTTTTACCGTTTATGGTTTTTTATAACTTTTCAATGTCCTAAAATAGGTTTTAAAAAATATTTTTCGATATATTTTCATATTATTTTTGAGGAATACATTTTACACGCATATTTTTGTGCAGCAACAGGTTTTTCATGCAATTATGACGAAAAGACATGTTGTATTTTATACTTTTTCAGATTCGGTAAAAACACGAAAAAGTCACTACTGGAGTCACCTTTTAGCTCTTTTCTGACTCTCTAAAACTGAAAAGATTTCCAAGGCACTTGTCATTTTGACCTCGTTGAATTGGCTGCGAAACTATATCTACACAGTATGAGTTTATCCCTTTTTTTGGGCTGGGATAGATTATTTACGAAAAAGGAATACCTTAGCCGATCGCGACTAAGAGGTTCTCTCGGACACAATTTTCTACCTTTTTGGATCTGAGGGACTATTTACAAAAAGGGCCTTGTTGGAGTTTTCTTTTGCACCTTCTTTTGAAACTCTCTAAATATGAAAAGATGTCGAGTTCTTCCTTTGTTAGACTCGTTAAAACTGATGACATCGGATTCCGTTGTCATGACGTTACTTGAGTTTCTCCTTCCTAGGGCTCATAAAATGTACTAGGTTGGATTTGTCCGAAGGAAAAACTTACATCGCAAGCACATGCTATCCCCTTCAAGCTTGTTTTCAAAAAAATTGGGATGCTTGCCAGAAATGGTGGGGGAAAGTGGAATCAATATTGTAGTCGTGTCGGCAGTATGTCGCTCTTGAACATGGCACTTTTCTACATTCGTGTCGGGTTGGGGACATCTCATCTCGTTATTTTTTTGCCTCCATGGGTTTGGGTAATCTCTTTTGACCACTCATCTGTTTTTTTCCACGTCACCATGACCTCAGATCCCTTGATGTCAAATACTGCCAAATCCAGTGTTGTGCCACCAATATGTTCAAGAGAAGTTTGTCTCTGTAGTTTTCAACCTCCCTTTGATTCTCTGTTGGTCTTGATTCACAAACATCATATTCCTCTATCTCGTGTCTATGATGTGGGAAAAATTATGGCCCACCTTTGATCAAGGTCACTTCCTGTCGACTCCAGCTCATTATCCAGGAAGTTGATCTAGAGACTCCCTTTAGGTACCTTGGAGCCTGCATGCCTCAATGGCAGGTTCTTCGCACTCAACGTAAGGTTCACATCATTGGCCTTTGATCGATTGACTCTGCGGGTGTTCGACATCAGCTCACTATTCACATTCCATGGATTGTACATTTTGTACCTTGAGAGAAATTGTCATTATTGGTGGTTTCTCTCATGTCTGTTAACAACTTTCATCATTGGCTAGTAATCAGACGATGTTCTTGCATGTTCAACTTCAGCTCACATATTCGCATGCTCGAATTTGTACTATGTTCGGGTCGAGATGGAGCGCAAGACCCTGTGTTTATTCTGATGAAATCCAGGCTGCGGGTTCTTTGTGGATTACTTTGACTTACTATGTGACTCTTCTGATTGGATGGCTGCGACCATACCTAAGTCTATTTATTGATCCCTACTGCTGGATGGTTGTGTCCATACCTCGGATATCATGTACTCTATTTATGGATGGATGCACCCATGCCACATGTCGTATATCAGATGTATTAGTTGTATTCGTACTTGCAGGTTTTCTGACAGCAGTGTTTTGGTCGAACGCGTTCTCATAAATCATTTCACCCCTCCCTCTCTCTCGGACCTCATGCTTTAGGGGGCATCTGTTACACAGAATTTTTTCACCATCCCTGCAATCCCTCACCCCACATATTGGAGGGTCTTTTTCCATGACCTGTGAGCAGTGTCAAACTCTACAAATACCTTCATTGCATCCTTCTGCATAAGGACATGATTTCTCCCGTTAAGCATTTCCTCAGAAAGCACTAAAAAACCTATGTTTTGGCATTGTCGCGGGTAGCCAGTTCACCCCTCACGCCAATGGGGAAGATTTTCACTAGAGCCCGTGCCAGCTGGTGCTCTGTCTCTTTGTTCTGCCCGCGCCAACCTTTTTTGGAATGTTTTTTAACAAATTGGAGGCGGAAGTTTCCTTTAACCACCTCAGGAATGACTCATTGGAAGTGGTTAACTCGATAATCCACGGATCTCTTCCTTTAGGAAATGTTTGATGGAACATTCTTGGAGGATAGGACTCTCCCCATGATTATAGGAATCCTAACCTCTCCTTCTCCCTCTATATAAACCGGCCTTCTCCCTTTAAAAAAGCTAGAGCTGAACATATAGCCAAGAAGTTGAACTTGGAGAAGAGATATTATAGTTGAGTAATCGTTATAGAGAAGGTCAAACCAAGGAGGATCCTGTAGAGAGAGCCCCGTTTGAATTCCTGACGAGCTTTGTGAGACGTGCTCCGCTGGAACCCTGCTAGAGGAGATCGCAACGTCGAAGCCTAGTTGTACTCTTCCTTCTTTAAATTAATATACTCGACTATGATATTGATTCTGTGTGTTATATTTATTTGACGCATTTGATTTAGTCTTCTTCGACTAACTAATAGTTAGGAATGTGAAATAGTATGTTGTGTATCGTCTTCGTTTCTTGTGTATGTGCAGGTATCCGAGCATGAGAATGAGCGGATCGTGACCTATCGGATCAGGAGCGAGAGGCAGCCATTCTTCCGGATGACACAATAGTGTAGGACCTACAGTGAGTGATATAACAAGTCTTTGTCCATTCTTAACCAGGAATTGATGTCATAGCGTGTCTCATTTGTGGCTAGACCCACTCTAGGACTAGTGGGATCACCTCTCTCCGCAGAGGGGATTTACCTCACCAACACCAAGTCAATAGCATAAATGTAGGAGGAGTGGATCATCAATAAAAATAGCTCAATATGAATGAGGATCAGACTAGACAACTATATGTGAGTTGGATTGAAGACCCTTAGGTCTGAAAAGGGCTGAAGCAGGTTGAAGAGGTCAACCTTGACCAAATCAAATAGCGCTATCATGGAGGAGTGGCCTTGATGAAGGTACAACACAGTTTTGGAGGGAGATTGATTGTGTGATGGTGGAAACCCTAATGAGTGGGACCCAAGGTGAGAAGTCTCACTGAGTTTATAAGGAAAAGGATGGTAGCCATTTGAGGTTAGCTTATCAATTTTATTTTGATATGTCTACTTAGACTATTGCTCTCTTCAGTTGTTTAGCTAAGATTGCTGGTGTTGTTTAGCACTAAGGTTTTCCTGTTTAGGAATTCCATCTCTTCCCTTTGAGTAGCTCTTGGGAGAGACCTGATATATCATTCCACACATCTAGCATTGGTACCAAGCTTCAGTCTTTAGTTTCAATGCAGTTTCTGCAGGTGGTTGTGTTGAGTTGTAGGGTGTTGCAGTGGAGGGTTGAGAAACACACTTTCTGAGTTGGTTTTGCATAGGAGGAAGGATTCCTTCTATTGGGAGATCATTTTGGAGGGTTCTTGGGCTGATTTTAGATCTTTGGTAGTAGGCCAATATATTTCCATCACCTACAACGTTATTCCAGTCAGGAATTGCGTTATTTCTGGAGGGCAGTTTCTGCAGTGGATGTTGTGGCTCTTTTTAGGAGTTTTCCTATGATTGGATGGTTGATCCTTCCATGGGGGAAGACCTTTGATCAGATATATATTATTTCAGCCTTCTATACTCATGTGCTTTATTTTATAGTGATTATTCAGTCTTATTGCTGAAGATCACCATTTGTATTTGGGTGTGTTCCTAGAAACCCTTCCCGGGTTCTCTAGATTTTGTATAAAGGAGACTAGATCTTAGTTTTTGGGCCATATTGATTAATATAACCTCATATCTATTTGTCTCAGCTATTTCTATGCATAAAATCTCATTATAATGTGTTGTCTCTTTATGCAGTAACTCATGTTGCAGTAGTTTTTGGGTTTTAGCAATTTTAAGCTATACTAGGTGTGGGAGGTCTTTTTACCTCATCTAGTTTGATTTGTCTCTGATCTCCTCTTGGATTTAGATGGTATATTTTCAGATCTAATGGATCCAAGTGTTGATTTTATTTTCTATAGCATACATTTCTGAAAATTCTTTTTTTATGAATGCATTGCTGAGAAGTCCCATTTTGGGATATTACAGAATGCATGGAGTTTCATGTCGCATGCAAATACATTCCTTTCTTATTGAGAGGGAGTGTTGAAGGCTGCAAAAATAAACAATGAATTTGGCATCCAGAAAAAAAATCCTTGATCCTAGTGAAAATTAAGCATCTACACTAGGTGGGCCCCACACGAGCTATTTTTAGGTGTATATCTATTTTTAGAATGTTGAGAAAAGTCTATTTATAGCGGGAATCTATTTATAGATGGTTGAGAAAATTCTATTTATGGATGGAGTTCTATTTTTGTAATGCATGTGCACATTCTGTTCGTAGACCACATGTCTAAAAATAGAATGCATGTTGATTATTATTATCTCTTAATAATAATTAGACAATAAATAATAATCTATTCTCTTGAAGCACTTGATTTCGGTTAACTGATGTGGCAAACCAGTTGACTAAAGGAATTTTGAGTTGTAAGATTGGTTGGTGGGACATGCAAGTGGACTTTTTTGTAACTGAGTGATACAAAGTTGTAACAGAGTTGGATGTGTAGTTATGTGAGTTTGTAAAGTAGTTTAACTCAGTTAAGTGATTTAAACTCAGTTGTTCTAGTTGTGTAACTAGTTGTAACTAAAGATACATTGGTGAAAGATCAATGAATTAAATATTAAATTAATTCACATGGAGTGATCTCACTTGCAATTGAAGATTTACTACTGTTAACTACATGCATGTCAAATCTAATGGGGACCCAGTTGATAGTTAGGTGAAAGGGACAATTTGACTATCATTTGTGACATTAGTGGGTGCACACATGCAACCACACACACATTGAAGATGCCTATGAGTATTGTGCAGTCAAGGAAGGCTATAATTATTCATTTAGAGGTTCTTGACCATCAGGGATTGCACAGTGGAGGCAAGCTATCTAGAGGTAGTAAATTGTGCAAGGGATTTGCAATTTTTTGTATGACATTGTGAGATGATTTTATATTGTACTGAGAGCTCTTGGATTAGAGTTTTGTATGAGATTGTTTCATGATCCATGATATATACATAATATAAGATAGTGGGTTTTTTAGCTTTATGATTTCCCAGTAAAAAAATCTGTGTTATGTGTGATTGATCTTTCTTCATGTGTTTACAATTGGCAATTAAATTTCCGCAAATATTTTAGTAGAAGGATTATGTATTAAACAGTGGCATATAATTTTTAGATCAAGAGAATCTAGGAAATACATAATTGTATTAAAATTTCTACAGTAAAGCCTTAGAGGTGGTTTTCTCTCCATTTAGGCCCAGGAATCCTGGGTTTGGGAAATACGGTAAATCCTGGAGAGAATGTCTCGATTTAGGGACTAGTGACCCCTAATTCAAATTGTTGGTTGCAGTAAAGACTAAGAGACTAGGAGACAGGAAAATTCCTCATAGTTTTGGTGGAGATAATCCAGTGATATCCATGCTTGTGTTAGCCTAGTGATCTAGTGTAGATCACAACAAATACTGGTTTATGATTGATGAGGGTATGTGGTTTAGCCTCAGAATTCCCTGGTTGATTCTTTCAATTTGATTCCCACATTCATCCTTGGAATATCACATGGGGATGATTGGCTAAAGAGAGACTTGGCTCAGCCAGTCTATGGTTGGGTGGAATGTGGAAGTCTCATCTCATTCCTTAGATATTTGATGCATAATTGCACTATTTATTATGTGGATTCTATTGTTGTTGTATCCATGGTATTTCTATTGTTATTATGTTGGTTATAAGTATGTATTTTATTAGTGATGATGTATGGATCTACCCATGTTTTTACTTGTAAATGAATGCACAATGTATCTATGGTCAATTAGATTATATTGCGGCTAATGATCTAAGAGAGTAATGCTTCTTAGGATTCTCAAATAAGTATGAGACTCTTATGTTTAATTCTGTTGTTTACACCTGTAGATTCAATGTTTGTGATATGTTTGATGAAATGTCTGTCATGGATAAGATGGGTCCATATGATTCCCTGATGATGTGATTGTTTTCATACATTTGTTTTAATGTTATTTATCATCTCCCAAAGTTCCATAAATTTATGGCCAGTGACCTAAGCTCTGGGGCTGAAACGATGGCACAAATCCTGGAGTTGCAAGCACAAAACTAAACAATTGGGTCCCTGGCCACATGATTTTTGTGTTGCGCCTATGGCTATAGGCTCTCAGCCACTATATTTCCTTGGCATGCCTATGGCTATACTCCAAAAGTGTCAAAAATTCAGTCTCCCTAAGGGGTCATGGGTTTGGAAGGTTGGGTTACCTCTTGGGGATGTTGTTGATGTTGTGTAAGGCGTGTTTGTCTTGTTTCCATCGGTTCCACTTCCTAAAGGTCATCTAGGAGATTGAATCTCATATTATTAGCCTATCATTACATGTTTACCCCAGTTAGCCAGTTACTTGGGTAGATGTGTGAAGAGGATGCGACAAAGTCATATCAGAGCATGTTTTCACTCTCCTTGGGTAGTGTATGGTTTCCATTCGCTTTGGGTGATGTCTAGTTCCTGTACTATTTGGTTTATATCTGACACCACAGAGTGGTAACAGAGCATGGTTCAAACCTTGGACTATATGGGTGGTGTGTTGGTCATGCATTTATGTTGGTTGCATATGTGTTTAGTATGCTTGTGGTCTATACGTGCTTGTTGCATCTGTGTTGTTTTTTCCATGGTGGCCGTGGTGTTTCCATGGAATTGTTGATGGTGTTGTTGTCAAAATGTTATCATGAGTACATGATTGGTTATGTGTTGCTCATGCTTGTGTATTGTTTATGCATGCTTGCTTACATATTGTTACATATTGTACATGCATTTATTTCTTATGCTAGGGTTACATATTGGTCATGCTTCAGTGTTATCCATGTATGCTTGCTTGTGTGATGTCATATGTTGAACATGCATTGGGTGTTCATGATTGGTTATACATGTCAAGTGGGTGAATATGGTCAAGTTTGCATTGGTTTTATTGAGGTTTTTATGCATAAGGTCATTGTGTAAAATTAGGTCATCAAGATGATTTTGGTATGTTATGATGCTAATGTAATGGCTGAGATAGAGCAGGAGATGTTGATCATTAAAGCGAAGTTGCAACAATGGACTTTAGGGTAAGAGCAGATCGTCATACAAGTTTGTATTTTTAGGATGCAGGTATGTGATTCACGGTTGTTGTAAGCATTAGGGTTACTTATATGTTTGAAATTATATTTGATCAGTGTAATCATATGAATTATGGTTATGAGTATTCCTTTCATTCTATTGATGTTATGGTTACACACATTATATATGCTAGTTGATTAGTGTGGTTATATGTACATGTTTTAGGTAGTCATGAATGATAGCAACTTGTGGTGGTATGCATTTCTATTGTTTTTTTATGTTAGCTAACTTATATGTTGTTGATGAGCATGTTATGGGTTAACTTGTTTTTGTTGTATGGTATTTAGCTTGATAACTAGGTAACATGTTGTTGATGAGCATTATATATAACTTGTTGTTATTACATGCTAGTAATTTGACGGTTAGGGTTATGAAATTCATGCATGAGTTGACATAATTATGACAGTGTGTTGTATTATGTCTAGACTGACTATGCATGTGTGATTGTATGCTTGAATGATGAGCTTATGACGTGAAAATTTTAGCTATATATTGTTATGGATATCATGACCTTATTTATGATTGGGTTGATATGTTTTGAATTTATATCGTGCTAATCTAGATTGATTGTGTAGACAATATATCCTCCCCTGAGATACATTAATGTATGAGCTTTCTTGTGTCATCTAATTTGTACTTGAATGTTTGATTATGTCATCTATTTTGTGTTTTGGTGTTAGTGTCTATTATGTCGTCTATTTACTGTTGAATGTTTGATTAATCGCATGATATGAGGTTGTATCTATAAGATTGCATGAAGTAATGATCCCGTTTTAAGAAAATTTTAATAACACATATGTGTTAAGATAATTGATATGTACATGAGTGAAAATAGGTGATAGTTGTAGCTTTATGTATTATGACTGATGGATGTGAGTTGATTGTTGATTATGACATGGTTTTTAGTCTTGGTAAAAGTTGATTTAGAATTAATAGATATGGTGTCTTGATATTTGGAACACGTGAATGATCTGTGTGTGTTCAGTTACAAGGCATCATGATTGGCCCAAGAAGGTAAGGTAACTAGCTTGTTGTTATGTTTACTTATACATTGATAGTTATGTGGTTATGGCAATATGATGCAGGGGATTACATGGAAAGAGACTGCCATGAAATCTTGAAGAAGGCTCGAGATGAGAATTCCTTTGGAAGTGTTGGGAAGTCATGGGGATTGAGTCATGGTGTTTATTGATAGTATTTTTCTTTCGATCTTTTATGATTTTTTTGTGCTTTATTCGCATATTTTTTATTACTAGTGCAAGGCCTTGCCACTTTGCTGGGGTGTCATATTTCATTTGTTTTTTCATGGTCTTATTTTTGTTTGCTCTTGTTCTAACCTTGGGAATTGGTTGGGAAAGAGGAAAGTTAATGGAAATCAAGGAGAGATTTGTGGTACCCAACAGGGAATTTAAGAACTAGATAAGCTTGATGCATGAGTAAATGGAAGTAGAAGGTAAGAATATGACAGTCGGTTGGACTGGTTGGGTCCATTCATTAGGGAAATTTTGAGGTCTAAAATGGGTCTCCTAAGAAAAAATTACAACCAAAATAAACTTTATAATAACCAACAGGATTCAAGATGATGATTTCAACCATGGGGGATGATTCACCATTTTTTAAGTAAAAGGGTAAAAAGATTAAAAAATAATAAAATAATAAAACTACTTTTTCAACTCGTACTTTCACCTTATCTCCCAAAATATTTACTCAAATTTCGAGCGGGAGTACTCGTTGGATGCAAAATTTAATTCCTCATCCAAGGAGTACCCATGTTGCATACTTTCGATGGATATTGCTACACAAAAAATGAGAAATATATTAAAAACGTTATTACAATCACGTTTTTCATGTATTTCTCATTTTCGTGTAGTGGGATTCATAAAAATTATTCTACATGGGAACTCCTTGGATGAGGAATTAAAGTTTGCATCCAACGAGTACTCCCATTCGAAATTTGAGTAAAAACTTTGGTAGATAACTTGAAAATATGAGTTGAAAAAGTAGTTTTTTTCTTTTTTCCCTCTAAAATTTGATGATGTAATCAAATCTTATTTTATTATTTCCACTATTATTTTATAATTTCCTTAGGAGGCCCATTTTATACCTCAAAATTCCCCTAATTGTGGTAAATGGACAATGGAAGTATAGACATGAGGAAGGAAAAAAAAGGCAAATAAAGTGGATCTAAGGTGATAGATGGCTTGTCTATGTTGGGAATTGTTGTTCTCAATGTTATGTGTAGTATGCACACATAAAGGGAGTTGTCTTAACCTAGACCTTATGATATATAGAAATTGTATTGTGATCATTATTATGTTGATGTTTATATATGTACACATGTATGAATGTATCTATGTCGTGTCGGACAGGGTCATCATGGATCATGATTGTTTAATGCTAATGTTTATATGTATATATGTGTATGTATATCATTGTCTGGCAGGATTATGATTGTTTTATGCTAATTTTTATATAAATGTATGTATCTATGTCTCTATGTCACTGTATGACAATGTTATTAAGGAACATTCTTGTGGAGGAATGATTGCTCATGCATGTGAATGGCATGAAGATATTCCTGGTCTTATAGGGAATGAAGTGGTAAGAGTAACTATGACATCTCTATGAGGTCAGTATCATGTGGACATGAACTAATATTATATTCTTTTAATATGCCTATGTTTATGCTATGGACAGGTAACACTGAGGGTTACACCAGCGAAGTGAAAGTAGTGTGATCTGTGGCATGCTAGGATAAGCATGGTTAGTGAAAAGACACTAGAAGCAAGGTTGTTTGTGGGGTTAGTGTGTGGTCTATGTGCAATGCTATTGTTAGGTATATGTTGCACATGTTGTATATTCAGTTATTGTCCCGACGGTGATTTGTACATGTAACATATGTAGTATTGTGTACATATGATGTCGTATATCTGTTGTACATATGGTGTTGAGTGTATATTGCATATCCAGTGTTGGGTATAGATGGTTTTATGCACATGTTGGGTATGCGGTGTTGTGTACTTATCGTACTGTGCACATGTTGGATATGAGGTGTTGTGTGCATATGGTGATGTGCTCATGCTGGATATGTGGTTTTGTGCATGTATGATGTTATGTACGTGTTGTAAATGTAGTACTATGTACATATGGTGTTGTGTGCGTGTTGCACATATGGTGTTGTGCACATCATTGTACATGTGGTGATGCATGCATGTGGTGCTGTGTACATGTTGTACACATGGTGCTATGTGCAGGTGGTTTCGTGTACATGCCATGCATGTGGTGTTGTGTACATGTGGTCTCGTATACATGTCGTACATGTGGTGTTGTGTACATGTGGTATTGTGTAGATTTTACAAGTAGTGCGGTGTAAATTTGGTGTTGCGTACACATTGTGAAGGTGGTTTCATGTACATGCGATGATGTGCAAACTTTGTGCAATTAGTGTTGTGTACAACAGGTATTGTATATGTGTTGTGAATAGGGTAATGGTATACATGTGTTATTGTTTTCATGTCATACATGATGTGTTGTGGGCATGCGATACTATGTATGTGAATGGTGTAGTCGTGGTATTTTCACATGTGTATTCATTGTTTTCACTTTGTTTATGTATATGCATTGTGTTGTATTGTACACCAAGTGTAGGTGTATGTGTTGTGTTGTACACTGGATGTAGGTGTATATATTGTGTCATGTTTTACATTGTATGTAGGTGTATGTATTGTGTTGCGTTGTACACCAGGTGTAAGTGCATGTATTGCATGGTATTGTATGTCGTGTATGGTTGTATGTGTGTGATGCACATTATGTGTATGTGCACATGATTGCGGAGAAGGCACTAGGTGTTTTTCATGCGTGGAAACCATTCCAGTGTGTGTACAGAAAGAATAAAGGCAGAAGTAATGACAGATGAAGGATGAGTATCGATATTTTATTTCAATTATATTATGCATGTGATCTACGATTATGATTTATGATGGTTACATGTGATTTAGGATTATGGTTTATGATGATTGAATGAAATTCATGCATTTAAGTTATGATGGTTTGGTTTTGAGCTAATCATATATGATATGTTTGTATATGATGATTTTATCAAACAACTAGTTTGATTTATTATGACACGAAATGAACAGACTTGCAAGTGTACCTTTTTTAGGAGCTACCAATGAGGTATGATTTGAATTTATTTTGAATCTAATGGCAGTTATGCGCTTGGTATAGGAATAACGAAATGCATGTTTGGGTGGTTGAAACCAACTATAAGAACTAGTATCTTGGCAACAATATGTTGGTAAAGCATTTTAGGAGCATGGCCATTTTGGGACACTTGTACCCAATAGTTTCCATTGATTTCCATGAGCATGATATGACCGGTATCATGGTTTTGAGGCAAGGATATCCCTTGGTTTTTGTATCTTATGATGTGAGGAATCCTTTCCAAGGGATGGATCACCCAAGATACGGGATGCTGGGGAACTTGGAAGGTGAGTGACTGCATGGAAGGGGATTACCGGATTTCCCCAGGGATTTTGTCGCAGATAAGAGAATGAAGGGTATGGATTTGTTTTTTCCATTATCATTTCCAGATGGAATCATATGCACATTAGGAGTGTGCCTTGGAATAATGAGTCGTTAATTGTTCAGTGAGAAGAGAAGTGGCATGGGATTGTAGCACTAGACATTGGATGCAGCTTTGACTATGACAGTGGATTTTGGAATTCCTGGGAAGGAAGTGAAACCTGGTACTACTTGGAGGGTGGAGGTGTGAGACTATGGATTCCATTGTTGACTGATACAACCATCATTTTATTTGTTGGTTGAGAAAATGTGTATATGTGTATACTATTGTAAATACTGTAATGAGCTATGTTATAAAGCTCCATTAAAAGGTATGTTTGTCATGTTTTTAGCAGGATGTCATTGTAAATGCTACAACAAGCTGTGTTATAAAGCGCCATGGGTAGTACGTTTTATTTTCAACATTTTGTTGGTTTCTGGGTATCATTGAACACCAAGGACAATGTTCCCCCAAGGGGGAGGGCTCTTTAATAGCCAAAACATCCATGTAAAAATAATAACCATAGTTGATGGGATACATTTTCCAAGTTGAATGGTGGGAAAAACATCCTAGCGGGTGTTCACTTCAGTTTATTATGGCTAAGGCAATGGAAAAGGCTTTAGAAAGGAAAAGTGGCATATTTGGCACATTTTATTTATGAAAATAATGGAAATTAGGGGAAAAGGGAGATGAATGGTCACAGGTTGCATGTGAGGAGGAAAATGAAGGAAAATAATGGAAAGTAAAGAAAGTAGAGGCCTCATTAATAAAAATTATTTTGAGGATCAGTTGGGAATATTTTTTTGAAGCTTTGGTCAGTGCATTTTTGGATCTCTCTCATATCTCACTTTGGGGCACTTAGAGTTTTTGGGAACTTTGGTATTGGAGTAATAAAGGAAATAAAGCAAGAAGAAGGAGGAAGCAAGCAAGGAGGAGAAAGAATGAAGCAACTACAATAGGATTACTTACAGGTATTGATTTGCATGTATGATTTCCTTTCTATATTTGGCATGCATGGTATTGCATGTGGTTGTTTTATGTCTTCACATGGGTTTTTTCCAAGTGTGATAGTGTATTCAGCCTAGACTTTCCATTTCCAGATAGCCATGGTGTTTTGGAGTTATCATGTTTGGTTTAGTTGGATTACCGAATGGATTCGAATCTGAGTGATGTGGATCTCCGAATGAATATGGAACTGGTTCATGTGTTGCCTTGGTTTAGGGCCTATTAATCCATGTTTGTATTGCGTTAAAGCATGAGAGGTGTTTTTCTCTCCATTTAGGCCTAAGAATCCCAGTTTTGGAATATACAGTAAATCTAGAGAGTATGTCTCAGTTTAGGGCATAGTGGCCCTTGATTCATATTTTGGGTTGCGGTAAAGCCTAAGAGACTAGGAGACATGAAAATTCCTCATAGTTTAGGACAAGAGAATCTGTTGATATCCATTCTTTTATTTTCCTAGTGATCAGGTGTAGATCATGGTAAAGACTGGTTTATGATTGATGAGAGTGAGGTGGTTTAGCCTCAGGATGCCCTGGTTGATTATTTCGGTTTGAGTCCCACATTCATTCTTGGAATATGGCATGGGGGTCATTGGTTGATGAGAGATTTGGCTCAGCCAATCTATGGTAGGGTGGAATGTGGAAGTCCCATATCCGGTTGGTTTTACACTCATTAATGTGAAGCTCATTCCTTTGATATTTTATGCATAATTTCGTTGGTTATTTTGTGGATTATATTACTATTATATCCATGGTATTTCTGTTGTTATTATGTTGGTTATAAGCATGTGTTTTATCAGTGATGATCTATGGATCTACCAATGTTTTTACTTGTAAATGAATGCACAATGTATCTATGGTCAAATATATTGTATTACATCCAATGATGTAAAGGAACAATTCTTCTTAGAGATTCTCAGATAAGTATGAGACCCTTATGTTTAAATCTGTTGTTTACACCTATAAATTCAATGCTTGTGATATGTTTGATGAAATTTCTGTCATGGATAGGAGGGGTCTTGATGAGTTCTTGATTATGTAATTTCTTCTGTACATTTTTTTTAATATTAGTTATCATCTCCTAAAGTTTCATGAATTTTTGGGAAGTGACGTGGGCTGTGGGACTGAAAAGGTGGCACAAATATCGAAGTTGCAAGCACAAAACTCACTAATTGGGGTCTTGGTGGCATGCTTGTTGTGTTGTTCTTGCATCTATATGCTCCCAGCCACTACCTTTCCTTGGCATGCCTACAAATATGGTCCAAAAGGGTCAAAGATTCAGTCTCGCTCAGGGGTCAGGGGTCTGGAAAGTTGGGTTACCTCCTGGGGATGTTTTTGATGTTGTGTAACGAGTGTTTGTTTGTCATATTAGTATCCTCTCGTCACATTTTTACCCTAGTTGGTCAGTTACTTGGGTAGATGTGGGAAGAGGGTGCTATACAAGTCAAGGTCCTCTTTTCCTTTTCTATGTTCTTCGCAGTCGCCATTTATATTGACGTCATATCTGATCCTCTGCCTTGTTTATGTTCTTTGCAGTCACCATTAATACTAGCACCAACTCTGATCCTTTTCCTTAGTTAATGAAGTCACCAATAACACAGGAAGACCATGTGAAAATAATTCCTAGGCATGCCTTTCAATGTTGTTCAGGAGGTTGTGATTCAACCTGATCTTCCTACTTGTCCACTCATATTAGCCTTTGTTAGTATGAATCCTTTGTCGAAGTGTACGAAAAAGGACCACTTTAGCTACGCATAACTAATAGCCCTAACAACAAAATTGGCTGCCAATATCTTAAGATCTGCAGTTAGTTGAACAAGAAAAGAGCTGCAAAAAACCAGATCTATGCATGGAAATACATTAAGCAGTAAAAACAAGGGTTTGCTCCATATACCAATAGACAAGACAAGAACAATTTTTGAAAGAATTTTTGTATTAATGGGGCACCTGGGAGGAAAACCAGAAGGAGTATCCAATTCCCCTCAGTGGGATGGGTTCTTGGAAGTCCTCGGCACTTCAGATCTAAGATTTCTCTCTCTAGTTGATGTAGAAAACCCAATGCAAAGAGTAGAGCTCAATGGGAGCAAATGATGGAGATATGTGACCAAGTGTATAGATCCAGAGTGATCTAATAGGCAACAAAAGGTGAAGAATGATGGGAAAAACCCTCCTATTTATAACAAAATGTTGGGTCATTCTAGATCTTGGTGCATGATTAAAATAATGTTAACCAAATCTAGATCCACCTTTTATGGAATATTTTATTATATTTGTTGGAGGGAAAAAGTATTTGACTTGGGTCAAATCCCTTTATTTGTTAATAATAAATAAATAAATGATTTATTTATCTTTTTGAGGAAGTGGTTGAAGGATAATTAAATAAATAATGATTTATTTAATTATTTGTGGGTGATTTGGTCATATTTAACAAGGAATATTATCTAAATAAGATTTAAATAATTATTCCTAGAAAATAATAAGATAAAGAAAGGTCTATCTAATTAATTTCTTTGTTTCTGGGTTAAACATGACTGGGAATAATAATTAAATTATGGTTTAATTAATTATTCCATGAGGAAAATCAAACAAATATAGGTTTGTTTAATATTTCCTTTGGGGTTTCCTGTTTAGACCATAAACAACCTAATAAATGTGGTTTATTAAGTTATTTTACATAGTGAAAGCAATTTTACTTAGGGTAAAATTGGTCTTACATGGTGTACTTGGGTCCATCTAATGATAATAGGTTAGATGACCAAAAAATGGTGTAACGGATTGCCCCCCAGCGTGCGAGTGTCAGGAGCAAATCGTATGACCGAAGTACGTTGTAAGAACACAATCACTAGACAACAAAAGGGATGTCAGAGAGAGAAATGTGAGGTAGATAGTGTGCTGAAGGACTAGACCCTGAGGAGACGAGACTCGCAGGTGAAACAAGTCTCTTTTTATGAGAGGGTACCTGTGCTGAAGGCGGCGGGGGAGGCATACCTATGCCCGCCGAGACAAAGTACAAAAGAATAGTGTGTCCAGTAAACAAGGGACCGAACCATAAAGTACAGCTGGCATAATCATGAGCCAGATAAAAGTACAATGAGGAATCCCATATACATGTTGTGCCTGGGATAACAGCCAGGACTTGTACAATAATATCTGAGTACATGAGATACAAATACAACCCAAATGCCCCCTGTAAATGGGGAAGGGCTCACAAAATCTGACTGATACATGCAAATCAAAGAGGCGCTGCAAGTGGCTAAGGCCAACATCATCAAATATTTGGAGCTGCATCGAAGGCTGCAAGGAGGAGGTCATCCGGGCATGTGGGGGGCTACCTGCAGGGCCACCCCCTCATGAGGGTTGAGACATCTCACACACACCCGGGAATCATCAAGAGCCGCTGCTGTATCACTGAACCATCAAGTATACGGATCTCGGTCATGCTGAAAGGAGTTGGAGTGGAGAAACAATCAAGTCAAAGGGAAATGAGAGATCCCTTTGCCTGATCCGAGGCACCGAACAAGAGTGGAAGCTGGAACCAAGGTACACCGCCCTCTAGACCTGGTTTCTGGAATGAATGAGCTAATGTCGATAGAAGGAGGTCCGCCATAGGTGAGGCAATGAGAGATCCTCAACTAAGGCACGAGAGAAAATAGTAGAGCGACGGACAGACTGACACTAATGATGATAGTGAAATGGAAAGGACTGAGTAGCGAATGGACGAATTCCCTTGTTAGAGCATAAAGGGCATGAATGACATGGCAGCGACTGACACAATATCATAAGGGATAGGGGACAGTGGGACTGAAGGTCATAATGTGCGACACAAGAGAGAGACCAAGCAATGAAGGATGCAGGGCTATAGCGGGGTACAAAGGGACTCGGGATAGACTCCATGAATGCGATGATGACTCAACTTGAATGCTCTAAAAAAGGGCGACTTGATGGTGCTGCCACACAGTAAAGGCCCAATGGGGGACCATGAAAAAATGAGTACAAGATGGTAACTCATGACGAAAATCGACACAAACAAAGACAAGTAAGGAGGCATAATGGTGCCCCAAGTACAAGTGTCGTAAGTGAGGAAATTCGATTTTAAGGGGAGGTGAAGTGACCCTTCTGGGACAAAATGTGTCCTGTTGAAGTATCAAATCACAAAAAACTAATGGATACCCATTTGAGGGCTCGGTGAGAGCTTTCCAACGGTGCAGACGGTTTGTCAAACAGGGCTACGGTATGGTCGCAGCAGTCGAAAGAAGAAATAGGGGTTCTCTTTTAATAAGGCAGTTTTCCCTCCAAATTCACTCATTTGCTATTGCTGCTGTGGTGAATGTAGAGAGGAGAGAAGGCCCTAAATCTTGCGGCGAGCGTAGCGGACAAACCGACCGTTGGAATCGAGATCCGTAAGTTGCAAGTAAGAGGCCTAACCTTACTCTTTCATTTGGATGGATTGAAAGTTCAGTTTAGGGCCCAAAATCTCAAAAACAGACCCTCCTTCATCTCTACGACCGGGTTTCACTTTTTGGGCCAAAAAGTGTGACCTGGGAAGCAGGTTTTAGGGCAAAAACTACGACCTGTCCCAGAATTGGGCAGAAAAGTGCGACCTGGGAGATGAGGGGGTTTTGGTGCTGTTTAATGGCTGAGAGTTGGGTTTTTGTGTTTGGATATGGTATTCCCGATCTGTATGCTGACAAAAATTATGTTTTTGTGCAGGTATGGCAGATTTACGGGTTAACTGGAGAGAGAGAGACCTAGGTACATTACGGGCAGAGATCCAGGTGGATCAGGGTGTCCGTCGTGTGTTGGCCAAGTTTGGGGTTCTAAAATTTTTTGAGAACCCTTTGATGAGAGCAGGAGAGCCTTTGTTGGCCCGGATTATCAGTTACTGGGATCCAGAGCATGAGGTCTTTGTAGTGCAAGGGCACAGGATTGAACTGACAGTCCAGGATGTGTATTTCCTGATGGGTCTCCCGCCACTGGGGATGGTGGGAAACACGCAGCCAGTATTACCGCGGGGGTGGCATATCATGGAGTTTGTGGAGCAACATTGTCGACCGGGTCTCCAAGTCAAGGGGACTCGGATACCGATCGGGGATCTAGAGAGACTAGAAACCCATGTAGTGACCGCAGTTGTGCTGCGTATCCTGGGCAACTAGGTGCTCCATCACATCACTGGGGGGCAGATGATGATTATGGAGAGTGTGTTGAGTGGGACCTACTATGGGTGGGCCCAAATGATGCTGGTGTCACTAAAACGACAGTTGTCGCTCTGCAAGCGGAAAGTGAACCATGATTGCTCGTATGGGACTTTATTGTGCGCCTTCTTCTTTGAGAAGATCTTGACCTTGTGGCCTCGTATACAGCTTCCAGATGGGGGCCCGAGAGAGCCCAGGATGCGCCGGTGGTGGCGGCTACTGTGCAGAGGAGGAGGAGGGGAGGTCGGGCGTGTGTTTCGACCTGATTTTTTTGCCCATTGGGATCAGATGTCGTTATACATAGATGACTATCCCTATAGTGGGATGAGTTATTGTGGAGATCCGGACCTGCCACTTCCGCCTGGTTGAGTATGGGGGCCCGATGGTAAGTGACAGATTGCTATTCTTGTATGGGCATGTTAAAGTTTTTGAATAGTAGCTAGGGTACTGATTCATGTACTTTTGGTATGCCGATATAGCTCCGGTAAAACCGTTTGGATATATGGGACGACCGGTAGCATCTGGAGCTGCAAGTCCGAGTGGGTCGAGAGCAGCACATAATGAGGATGCGGCTGCCCTTCTGGAGGACATCCGCCGTAGATGTGAAAGGTTGATGACCGGAGTATCAGAGCGCGGGTGGCAGGACTTAGACGACCAGTCAATAGATCCATGTATTGGTCTACCCTCGGAATGGCGAGGTGTCATGTGGCGCATGGTGATGGCCGTGTTGAGCCTCAAAATTGTGCTTCCTTTCATCTTACTTTACCTCATTTTCCTTTGTCCATTGATATCCTAGAACCAATTGATCAATGAATTTAGTTAAAATTACTTTTAGAATGATTTACATGACTGACTTGCTAAGTTTTGTGATTTTTTCCATTGTAATGCATTTTGACCGGAACTAGCTACAGAATGCAGACATTCCGTAGCTAACCGGAAATTCTGCAGCTGTCTTCACATTTGGGTATGTTCCAGGTGGCCTCTCAAGAAAAACCGCATATGGGCATAATCCACATCATGTCTACATTGTTCGTTGCTCACCATGAAGGAAGAAATGAATTCTGGATATGGTTTTGATACGTGGGAACACATTAGGAAGGCAGACTTCTATTAGGACTGTCTCAGTCCAGATGTCCTTTTCATTTTTACGTTGCCACTTCAAGAGTCCTAATGTGATTTCGATAAGGAAAGACAATGACCCTGGAATTTTTGCAAGTCTTGTTATGTACATTTTGTTAGAGTCAGCCTTTGCAGCCTTCCTCCAGTGATCAAACATGCTCTTTCAAAGTGATTTCAAAGTGTCAAGGTCAAATTTTGTCATTTCAATGAGTCTTCAAGCAAAATTTGATCACTAGGCATTAGGTCTAGGGTTGGTCTTCACTCTTTTCAAATTTGTCCAAATGTTAGTCCACGTCACCATTCAGCTGAGTGTATCATCATTCAGGGGGTTGCCGTCATCATGTCAAGTTCCATTGGGTCATTTTACACATTGTTCATGCTTCAGTTGTGCCTTGGTAAGGTCCATTTCCCTCTCCTAGGGTTTTGGAGGTGATTTCTCTTGGATGGTCAAATCGTCGGAAAAACTTGTATCCTGATGTTCACACACCTTCCCCTATCATTAATTCACCTAATTAAACACTTCCCATCACTGAGATCCCCAAAATTCCTCATTTTTGCACAAACCCTAGTTTCTAGCCAAAACTTGGCAATTTCCTAGGCTAGGCCTGTGTTTTGCCCTTTTGGACCCCTTCCCCTCACTCAATCTCTGTGATTCCACTTCCCCCTGCTTCCTGACATCCCTCCCTACTTCCCAAAATTTCCCCAAGAATTTAGAAGCCCTTTATCCCCTTCATTTCGCTTCATTTCGACAAAATTCCTTGTTTCACACATCGGGGTAAGTTTCACTCAAAAGATGTTTCAGAGCAATCAAAGATGCATTTTTGAAAACTGAGAGAGGTTTTTGTCCAAAACATACCAAGGAAGAAAAACCTCCTTCACTTTTTACACAGGTATCATGGTTTTAGAGAAATGTCAAAAATTCCGTTGCCTCAGGAGAATTGAATGCACCTCTGAAGTGACCTTGCGAAAAGCAAGTTTTCTCCTAGCATGTTTGGCCAAATGACTTTCTTGATGAGTCAAATGATAACTAGAAAGAAATACCTTTCCAATGAGCTATCATGAGCTCAATTTGGAGTTGAGGAAGACCTTCAAAAGTTGATTGCAACAGCGCTCTGCCTTGAGGCAGCCTCATTCTGCTCATTTTGACTAGTGTTGGGAGATTTGATTTTTGACAGGGTAAATGGAATCCAAATTGCATAATTCCACTTGTGTTGGAAATTAGACTCCAATATCTTTCCAACGAGCCATCACACGCCCGATTTGGACACCGGGAAAGCCTCGAAAAGCTTCTCGAAAAATGCACTATGTCGCAAGAGGGTGAGCGACCCACCTTGAGGCAGAGCGACCCACCTGGGCTGCGCGACCCACGCAGAGTCACTTCAGCACTGTGGGTTTGCAGGTGCGTGACCCACCTGGGCTGCGCGACCCATGCAGACACAGAGTTTTGGAATTTAATTTGAGCGCCCAGATTGCCTTGGAAACGACTCCAGCTGCCTTCAAAACAGGTTTTCATCAATTGCTTGGGTTTTTAAACACATTTGTGGCATCATGGGTGGTTTCCAATATGCAAATGAAGGATTTAAAAGTCCCACAGTCATAATATCATTGTTTTTAGGGTTTGAAATGCAAATGAATGGTGGAAAGAACGTGTTTGCTATCTTAAGACAGTGATATGGTCAGCCTTCCATATAACATCAAAATCAATTTTCTCTCATACCCATTATACCACTGCAACCATTGCTATTGTTATACCATATGTAAACCCTTTGAGTCACATTGCCCATGTTTGTAATGAGTCACATTACCCAATGTTAAATTATGCTCATGTCTTTGTTTTAAATGGCTCATTGAAACCTTTATGGTCATTACTCATAGACAGCCATATTACTATTAATGCCATGCTCTCCTTTGACTAGATGTGTTCAAACTTTTGAAAGTTGCCTGCTCCTATTTGGTCGAAATTTCATTTGCATTCAAAACAGAGAGGGTGCCTTTTTCAGTCCATTTAAAGCTGAGATTTTATCTATAATGTGATTCCTTGATAGTGCTTTGACGATGGGAATATTGGTTGAGTGGTAAACATACATCCTAATCTTGCTTTCACTGCATTCATATCAGTGTACACATTGCCCAAAAACTTGATCAGAGATATGTCAGAGACAGAGTCAGAATATGAGCCAGGATCAGGCAGTGATTCGGTGGCTGAAGGTAATGTGCCATGGGGTTCCTGCAGAGAAAATAGGAGTGGTGATCATCGCAGAGAGGAGCCTACTTCTTTGGCTCGGTTGCAGGCATGTCCATTAGCTATGGATTGTTTTTGGTTCTTGTCATGTTTCAGGTTTTGTGAGATGGTTGTACAAACCCGACCTCATCGTGAATTAGCACGTCTGTTTGTTCTTCATTTACAGGGTGATCGGGTAAACCTTGCTGGGGTTGATTTCATTGTATCACCTTTGACTATTGCTCAAGCCACCGGCATACCGAACATAGGCGAGGAATGGAGCAAGGGTAAGCAGTTAGAGAAATTTCACTATGAGCCATACATTAAAACTGGATATGTGGCTTACTTGAGCAGAGTTTTTCCATTCAGATTCTTGAGAGATGAGTATGCACCACTCATGAGGCTCATTATTCAGTATTTCAGTTGTGAGGGCAGGTATGCTCGTCTTTTCTCGTATCATGTTCGTTTGCTGATGCACTTCACAAGGGTGCGTATGATGAATATTCCTTATTTCATATACCGCAACATAGAGAAGATGGTTACATTTGTGCAGAAGAAGACGAGCCCAGTGCAGCAGTACAAGAGTATATATCATTTCGCTTTGATCAAAATCTTGGTGTCACATCAGTTGGCAGAGCAGGGCATCACTTGGGAGGATTTCATTTCTAGAGACTTTTTCAGAGTGCCACAACAGCCTCCCGAGGCAGTTCATGATGCAGGAGAGCCCTCACACCACCCGGACATGCTTGAGGTTGAGCATTTTATCACTCCTTTTTCGCATACACGCGAGGCCACAGGCCTTATTTTCAGCCGGGACACCTGGGCGGCACTATCTCCACGTGAGGTAGGATGACGACCCAAGGGTCCCCCCGCCGACTTCAAGTTGTCGGCGAGTACTATCTCCACGTGATGTGGTGTTACCCGGCCGCAAGGTGCATGTGCACAAGACAGGGGCAAGAGGCCCAGGCATGATGAGGGCCCATCAGGAGGCCGGGACACCGATATGACAGTCATTGATATTGATACGGGCTCTCCTAGCTCGAAGCTAAGGGAAGTTATCCAGGAGCAAAGGGCCGAGAATGACCAGCTGAAAGACCAATTGCAGAAAGCTCAGTGGGTGATTAACTATTTGGAGCAGCGCAACAAACAGCTTGAGGATGAGCTCACATTTTATGAGGTGCGCCAAATCCGTGAGGACAGGCAGTGGAATCGAAAGAGGCCCGGTGACATGACACCAGCAGACAGAGATACTGTACTCACACGGGTGAATATAAATCTGGAGAAGCTGTTGGAAAAGGCCAACCGAGACAAAGACATGCTTCGCCACATGAAAGGCCATTATTGGGCTCGCATGCATGTTTGCAAAGCAAGAATGAAAATCATGAAGAGGAGGTTGCGCAAGGCACTTCAACGGCGGAAAAGGCCTAATCCACTTCGGATTTTGGCCGAGGCTTCATTGACTGGGCAAGACACATGATGGAGGACCTCCGCTCCGAATTTGGGCAAATTCGGAGAAAATTTTTTCATTTCCAAATTTTTGGTCTAAAAAACAGGTTTTGCAGCTAGGTGGGTCGCGCGCTCATGCGCTCGCATTTTTTTGAGGCACTTGCTGGAGGAGATTTTTACATTTTTGGATTTTTCATGGTTAAATATGCATCCTCTGAAGTCAACTTAGCATTTTAACAAAATCTGGATGGTCAAACAGCTCAAAAACACCATGAAAACCACCTTGCTGCCACCTTTTGCACCAGCAGGAAGTACCTCTGGGAGAATGAGGTTTTGGAGGGTCAAATCAACTCAAAATTCAGAAATTCCACTTGGGTTGGAAAGTAGACATCCAGGGCTTTCCAACGAGCTATCATGAGCTCAATTTGGATGTCGGGAGCTACCTCAAAATCAGCCTGGAACATGAGCGACCCACGGAGTTCAGGAGCGACCCACCTAGAGATTTTTTTTGAGTTTTCAGCTGCCAGCTCAGTATTTCGCCTATTTTGGACCAGTTTTGCCTATGGATAGAATTCTTGGGTTTTTATGATGTAAATTCATGTTTGGAATGTAACTTTGGCTTGTTTTTATCTCTTCTAGAAGATTCACTCAAATGATAAAAAACGCGGCAATGACCGGGCTTCACTCTTTTTAGAGGCAAAGCTGTCAGGCCGCCGATTGTAGTTCCATGATTAGAATTGGTTGAAACTGATCCCTGAAGAGGGAATTCGACCCCTAGAGGTGGGGAAAGGGGTTAGAGTGATCTATATATTGTAATTTCTGAGGCATTCTACAGGTTGGACTCTTGGGATACTTTTGATACTATCGTACATACTTTTCATATTTTGGCTAAGGAAAGATCAGGGGTTTTGCGGCACTTGTTGGGATCCTTGTGGTGTTCTGTTCTTGATGATGTTTCTCCTTTGTTTATTGTAAGTTTCTTCATGTTTAATGTATGCCATCGTCTCATTATGCTTCTGAACTAAATTGAATGAGTGATTAAGGTTGAATCCATTGTTTACAGTGCTTAGCCTTTGAATTCGGTTAGTTCTATATGTTTTCAGCTGTTTGGAGAGGATCCAAGTTCTTCTTTGCCCTCTTCAGCTCCTCGTCGGTCTAATCTATCCATAAATCCAATTTAAAGCATCAAGATCATCACCTACCTCGCCCCAGCTTGAACTCTGCAAAGGTCTGACCTTATCCCTGGACCCAAAATTTGTTTTCCCATTACTCCAGCGAAAACTCAAAAAACCAAAAACCAAACATACCTATCTCTTTACTAGCCTAAAATCAGTTCTTATTGTAAGTCATCTCGCATCCTATTGCTTACTTTCTCGAGATTGACGGAGAGAGCCCTCTCCTGTCCTCGTAGGGCTAGCTACGAGGCTGAGCGTGGTTTGATGTAGCCTTGAGTTTTACTTCATTTCAGCCTGAGGTAGATTTGAGTGCTAACATAGTGGCGACCATACTGGGGAAAAACTCAAAACGTTTTCTTGTTATAGACGGAGTCTGAAGTCACACCAGGTAGCCTTCGAAACGCTGTTGCTATGCATCAGCGAAGTAGATAAACGCTGCTTCAGTCGATCTCCGGTATAACTTGTAATCGTAGTACTTAACTTATAAATTGCCCCAGTACATGTATCAAGTTCAGATCTGATCGTTGATGGTGAACAACGGTCAGACATCGCAAGGCTGAAATCATTCACCTGGTGACTTCATTCACTGAACAAATCCAGAAATCGATGCTTCATGGTGACTTCATTGCAGGGAGATCAGTAGCTGTGAGATTTTCAAGATGGACCGAATCACAAGAAGATATGCTCCCATGAGCCGAGATCACATTCCAGGTTTTCCGAATAAGATGCCCAAGGTAGATTGGTCAAGGAATCTGCCTACGTTTAATGATGATGGTAAGAAAGATGTTGCTTTACATCTGGTTAGATTTCACATGCATATTCGCAAGTTGAAGGTGGCTTTTCCTGAAGATTGTTTGATGAAGATATTCCTAGCCACTCTCGAAGGTGAAGCCCAATCTTGGTATGAAAATTTGCCGATGGCCTGTATTTACTGTTTGAAGGATTTTCATGCCTTGTTCATTGAAAGATATCGAACATCTTATCCATCGTTAAAATTAGTTCATGACTGTTGCAAACATGCTTTTTCTTTTATTGAAAGCCTTGAGAAATATTACGAAGATGATAATTTCATGGATGATGAAATCATGGAGGCCCTGTACGAGAATCCATTTCAGCAGAATGAAGAGAACCTAAAGGATACCCATCAAGATGCTCAGGAGACTTTGCAGCAGGTTGAAGAGGGCCACATGGTTGAAAATGATGAAAGAGAGAATGTCATTTCAGATCTGCCCACGGAAGACAGCAGCATGCAAGTAAGTCCAGTTCCAATTGCAGATTGTGATAATGTCCAGACAACTACTTCAAATTCAGATTCAGATCATGATGACCAAGCATATCTTGTGTTGAAACCCATCAAGGAAAACTCTGTTGTTGAAATCATCTGGGATGCAGAAGACACAGTAATGGATCCAAATGTTCTCAGTCATACTGTCAGCCCATCATTAGAACACAGCCTTCATGAAGAGGTGATTCAGTCAGTTCATGAAAATCAGAATGAGATCTTTGTGCAAGTAAGTGATAAATCTCCTTTCAATAACTCAGTAAGAAATGATAGTTTGAATGCCCTGTCATATGAAGACAATCACTCTTTGAGCTGAAGAAAACAAAGGGCATTATCTCCTCTGTCTAAAGATGAGATAGATCAGCTATTGAAAGGTAATGTTCCAGCTCAAGTTAACGCAGATCTGCAGTGCACACATAGTCAGGAAAGTGTTGATGAAACTTCTTCCTCTTTTGAAAAAGATGACTGTTTTGTAATCAGTTGTGTAGATCAGCAAACAGATAATTTTTTCTTTCACAAAGATGATAAGGCTGTCATGTTTGATAATCTTGAAGATTTTTTTTTGTTTAAGAATGACCTAGATCATGAAATTGAAGAGTATATGCCAGAATTTCTCATGGTCAAGGAAACTACAGCTAACACTCAGATGGCAGATTTGTGCATTTCTATCCCTCAGAAATCAATTTCTATCCCTTTCAGATCAGAAGCAGAAGAGAAGGACACCATGTTCTTTCAGCAGGAGGTAAATCTTCATGTTTTTCAGGATCCAATGGCAGATTTGTTACAGTCAGCTGTGAAAGTGATTATTGCAGTGTTCAGTGATGAAGAAGATCATGGTCCGCTATGTTTTTGGATGCCCAGTTATCAGTTTGTATTGTTGACCAGGAGTTTTGATCGGGAGAACCAGTTAGCAAGACATCTGCTTGACTGGTTACATTGGAAAGCCAATTATACATGATTGTACATATTTCATTGGTATGCAGGCGGTTGTCATCATCATTCCAAATCTTGATGGACTACTGCCTTTTTTCAAAGCTTGGTAAATTTTTGTTTTAATTCAGTCATGATTCATTTGTGTTTGGTCTGTTGAGTCAGTTTTTTCAAGTTATTTCAGTTTGCCATCGAGTTGGTTTGAGTCAGGTTTCAGTTAAGTTTCATTCAAGTTTTCATTCAATAAATGTGTCAAAGGTTTTGGGTTATCCGTTCAAATAATGATTCCATCGCCCAATGGATGAAGGCACTGGTCTGCTCTCCCAAAGATCTGTCGTTCTTGGCACCTCCACGGAGCTGGAGCTACCATCCCCATTGGAGCCAATGTTAGAGTCAGCCTTTGCAGCCTTCCTCCAGTGATCAAACATGCTCTTTCAAAGTGATTTCAAAGTGTCAAGGTCAAATTTTGTCATTTCAATGACTCTTCAAGCAAAATTTGATCACTAGGCATTAGGTCTAGGGTTGGTCTTCACTCTTTTCAAATTTTGTCCAAATGACAGTCCATGTCGCCATTCAGCTGAGTGTACCATCATTCAGAGAGTTTTCATCGTCATGTCAGGTTCCAAAGAGTCATTTTACATCTCGTTCATGCTTCAGTTGTGCCTAGGTAAGGTCCATTTCCCTCTCCTAGGGTTTTGGAGGTAATTTCTCTTGGACGGTCAAATCATCTAAAAACTTGTATCCTGATGTTCATACACCTTCCCCTATCCTTAATATACCTCATTAAACACTTCTCATCACTGAGATCCCCCAAATTCCTCATTTTCCCACAAACCCTAGTTTCTTGCCAAAACTTGGCAATTTTCTAGGCTAGGCCTGTGTTTCGCCCTTTTGGACCCCTTCCCCTCACTCAATCTCTGTGATTCCACTTTCCCCTACTTCCTAACATCCCTCCCTACTTCAAAAAATTTCCCCAAGAATTTAGAAGCCCCTTATCCCCTTCATTTCGCTTCATTTCGACAAAATCCCTTGTTCCACACATCGGGATCGGTTTCACTCAAAAGATGTTTCAGAGCAATAAAAGATGAAATTTTGGAAACTGAGAGAGGTTTTTGTCCACAACATGCCAAGGAAGAAAAATCTTCTTCACTTTTTACACAGGTATCATGGTTTTAGAGAAATGTCAAAAATATCGTTGCCTCAGGAGAATTAAATGCACCTCTGAAGTGACCTTGGGAAAATCAAGTTTTCTCCTAGCATGTTTGGCCAACTGACTTGCTTGATGAGTCAAATGATAACTAGACAGAAAGACCTTTCCAATGAGCTATCATGAGCTCAATTTGGAGTTGAGGAAGACCTTCAAAAGTTGACTGCAACAGCACTCTGCCTTGAGGCAGCCTCATTCTGATCATTTTGACTAGTGTTGGGAGATTTGATTTTTGACAGGGTAAATGGAATCCAAATTGCATAATTCCACTTGTGTTGGAAATTAGACTCCAATATCTTTCCAACGAGCCATCACACGCCCGATTTGGACACCGGGAAGGCCTCGAAAAGCTTCTCGAAAAATGCACTATGTGGCAAGAGGGTGCGCGACCCACGTTGAGGGAGAGCGACCCACCTGGGCTGCGCGACCCACGCAGAGTCACTTCAGCACTGTAGGTTTGCAGGTGCGCGACCCACCTGGGCTGCGTGACCCACGCAGAGCCTGCGCGACCCACGCAGACACAGAGTTTTGGAATTCAGTTTGCGCGCCCGGATTGGCTTGGAATCGACTCAAGCTACCATCAAAAAGGTTTCTATCCATTATTTGATATTTTTCAACGCATTTGTGGCATCATGGGTGGTTTCCAATATTCAAATGGAGGTTTTAAAATCCCACAGTCATCATATCATTGTTTTTAGGGTTTGAAATGCAAATGAATGGTGGAAAGAACGTGTTTGTTATCTTAAGACAGTGATATGGTCAGCCTTCCATATAACATCAAAATCAATTTGCTCTCATACCCATTATACCACTGCAACCATTGCTATTGTTATACCATATGTAAACCCTTTGAGTCACATTGCCCATGTTTGTAATGAGTCACATTACCCAATGATAAATTATGCTCATGTCTTTGTTTTAAATGGCTCATTGAAACCTTTATGGTCATTACTCATAGACAGCCATATTACTATTAATGCCATGCTCTCCTTTGACTAGATGTGTTCAAACTTTTGAAAGTTGCCTGCTCCTATTTGGTCGAAATTTCATTTGCATTCAAAACAGAGAGGGTGCCTTTTTCAGTCCATTTGAAGCAGAGATTTTATCCATAATTTGATTCCTTGATGGTGCTTTGGCGGTGGGATATTGGTTGAGTGTTAAACATACATCCTAATTTTGCTTTCATTGCATTCATATCAGTGTACACATTGCCAAAAGTTTGATCAGAGATATGTCAGAGACAGAGTCAGAATATGAGCCAGGGTCAGGCAGTGATTCGGTGGCTGGAGGTAATGTGCCATGGAGTTCCCGCAGAGAAAACAGAAGTGGTGATCATCGCAGAGAGGAGCCTACTTCTTTGGCTCGGTTGCAGGCATGTCCATTAGCTATGGATTGTTTTCGATTCTTGTCATGTTTCAGATTTTGTGAGATGGTTGTACAAACCCGACCTCATCGTGAATTAGCACATCTGTTTGTTCTTCATTTGTGGGGTGATCGGGTAAATCTTGCTGGGGTTGATTTCATTGTATCGCCTTTGACTATTGCTCAAGCCACTGGCATACCGAACATAGGCGAGAAATGGAGCAAGGGTAAGCAGTTAGAGAAATTTCATTATGAGCCATACATTAAAACTGGATATGTGGCTTACTTGAGCAGAGTTTTTCCATTCAGATTTTTGAGAGATGAGTATGCACCACTCATGAGGCTCATCATTCAGTATTTTAGTTGTGAGGGCAGGTATGCTCGTCTTTTCTCATATCATGTTCGTTTGCTGATGCACTTCACAAGGGTGCGAATGATGAATATTCCTTATTTCATATACCGCAACATAGAGAAGATGGTTACATTTGTGCAGAAGAAGACGAGCCCAGTGCAGCAGTACAGGAGTATATAGCATTTCGCTTTGATCAAAATCTTGGTGTCACATCAGTTGGCAGAGCAGGGCATCACTTGGGAGGATTTCATTTCTAGAGACTTTTTCAGAGTGCCACAACAGCCTCCCGAGGCAGTTTATGATGCAGGAGAGCCCTCACACCAGCCTGACATGCTTGAGGTTGGGCATATCATTACTCCTTTGGTTCAGACATATCAGCGAGGCCACAGGGCCTTATTTGCAGCGACACGGCGGGTACTATCTCCACGTGAGGTGGAAGGGGTCCTTCCGACTTCATCGGCCACCTGGGCCAGTACCATTCTCCACGATGTTAGCGGTCTCGCTTTCTTCCTGCATGGGGGTGACAAGACTGGGGGCAAGAGGCCCATGCATGATGAGGGCCCATCAGGAGGCCGGGACACCGATATGACAGTCATTGATGTTGATACGGGCTCTCCTAGCTCGAAGCTGAGGGAAGTTATCCAGGAGCAAAGGGCCGAGAATGACCAGCTGAAAGACCAATTGCAGAAGGCTCAGTGGGTGATTAACTATTTGGAGCAGCGCAACAAACAGCTCGAGGATGAGCTCACATTTTATGAGGTGCGCCAAATCCGTGAGGACAGACAGTGGAATCGAAAGAGACCCGGTGACATGACACCAGCTGACAGAGATACCGTACTCACGCGGGTAAATATACATCTGGAGAAGCTGTTGGCGAAGGCCAATCGAGACAAAGACATGCTTCGCCACATGAAAGGCCATTACTGGGCTCGCATGCATGTTTGCAAAGCGAGGATGAAGATCATGAAGAGGAGGTTGCGCAAGGCACTTCGACGGCGGAAAAGGCCTAATCCACTTTGGATTTTGGCCGAGGCTTCATTGACTGGGCAAGACACATGATGGAGGACCTCCGCTCCGAATTTGGGCAAATTCGGAGAAAATTTTGTCATTTCCAAATTTTTGGTCTAAAAACAGGTTTTGCAGCTAGGTGGGTCGCGCGCTCATGCGCTCGCATTTTTTTGAGGCACTTGCTGGAGGAGATTTTTACATTTTTGGATTTTTCATGGTTAAATATGCATCCTCTGAAGTCAACTTAGCATTTTAACAAAATCTGGATGGTCAAACAGCTCAAAAACACCATGAAAACCAATTGCCACACCTTGCACCAGCAGGAAGTACCCTGTGAAAATGAGGTTTAGAGGTCAAATCAACTCCAAATTCAGAAATTCCACTTGGGTTGGAAAGAGACATCCAGGGGCTTTCCAACGAGCTATCATGAGTCTGACTTGGATGTCGACATTCAAACTGGCCCGTAACATGAGCGACCCATCATAGCTCGTGAGCGACCCACCTAGAGATTTTTTGAGTTTTCTACCGCTACCTTTCTTTCGCCTATTTTGACCAAACTGACCAAATTTTGGTTTGGTGGATATAATTTTTGGGTTTTTATGATGTAAATTCATGTTTGGCATGTAACTTTGGCTTGTTTTTATCTCTTCTAGAAGATTCACTCTCAAATGAGTAAAAAATCATGTAATGGATCGGTTTCCACTCTTTTAGAGGCAAGTGGTTAGCTGCCTAGATTGTAGTTCCATGATTAGAATTGTTTGAAACTGATCCCTGAAGAGGGAATTCGACCCCTAGAGGTGGGGAAAGGGGTTAGAGTGATCTATATATTGTAATTTCTGAGGCATTCTACAGGTTGGACTCTTGGGATACTTTGATACTATTGTACATACTTTTCATATTTTGGCTAAGGAAAGATCAGGGGTTTTGCGGCACTTGTTGGGATCCTTGTGGTGTTCTGTTCTTGATGATGTTTCTCCTTTGTTTATTGTAAGTTTCTTCATGTTTAATGTATGCCATCGTTTCATTATGCTTCTGAACTAAGTTGAATGAGTGATTAAGGTTGAATCCATTGTTTACAGTGCTTAACCTTTGAATTCAGTTAGTTCTATATGTTTTCAGCTGTTTGGAGAGGATCCAAGTTCTTCTTTGCCCTCTTCAGCTCCTCGTCGGTCTAATCTATCCATAAATCCAATTTAAAACATCAAGATCATCACCTACCTCGCCCCAGCTTGAACTCTGCAAAGGTCTGACCTTATCCCCGGATCCAAAATTTGTTTTCCCATTACTCCAGCGAAAACCCAAAAAACCAAAAATCAAACATACATATCTCTTTACTAGCCTAAAATCAGTTCTTATTGTAAGTCATCTCGCATCCTATTTCTTATTTTCTCGAGATTGACGGAGAGAGCCCTCTCCTGTCCTCGTAGGGCTAGCTACGAGGCTGAGCGTGGTTTGATGTAGCCTTGAGTTTTACTTCATTTCAGCCTGAGGTAGATTTGAGTGCTAACACCAACAGGATATGAGTTGTAGTTGAAAGGAGAAGCTTGGCCTCAAGACAGATAGTGGACTATGCAATAAAATACTCTCCCAAGAGCTACTCAATGGGATGAGGTGGAATTCCTAAACAGGAAATCCCAATGCTAAACAACATTTTCAATCTAGGATAAACAATCAAAGAAAACTATATGGTCTAAGTAGACAATATATCAAAATATCATATCTTCAAAAACCTCTTCATGCTTCCATCCCCTTCCTTATATATATTAAGAGCTTGTAAACCCTAAACCACCCTCAATGAAATCTTATCTTTCACACATTCCATATCCATATAGAACTGCGTTGTGCCTCATTGATGACCACTCCTCCAAGACAACTTTGTAGATTTGGTCAAGGTTGACCCAGTCAAAATATCCATCCCCCTTTCACACCTAAGGGTGATTGCTTACATAGCCATGATTTTAGCCCTTTTCACATTTGGCCTTGATTTATTTTTTATTAGGAGTTTGATGAACCTCCTTTACATATTTATTCTTTAAGCAAAGAAAGAAAAACAAAAATGGATACTCCAATTAGCTTCGAACTAATTAGGAATATTACAGACCTGTCATGAAAAACTGGATTAACAGAGAGTTTGATGCAACTATGGATATCATAATAAATCACTGTCGTTTCTATCTATCGACCAAAAAAAACCAACAATTATCTTCATCATCCATATGGCCTCACATGTTTCCTAATTGGCCGAAAATTACTCTTCCTCTACCGACCTGAGTGCAGATGATCTCTATTTCCTGTTATAATAGGAAACTACTATTGATCCTATGTTGAATATTCCCCCTGATGTGCTCTTTATGTCAGATGGAATCCCTATCCAATCTGCATCTCTGAAGCCTTGAAGTTGCACTCCCTCTGTCAGTTTGTACCATATTCAAAACTATATAGTGCCCGTAAGGTATTCAACACATGCTTTCTTGCCTTCCAAAAGAGCTTGGTAGGATTAGCCATAGCTTGAACCACATATCATATGTTTTGTTGTGTGTTCACCGAATAAATGATTGAACACACAAGATTCATGTAGATGGTAGCATATACTACTTCGCCTGAAGTAGCATCCTTCTTTCTCCAGTTTCCTGCTAGAGGATTCTCCATGGGTTTTCTACCCTCCATGTGGAACTTCATAATAATATTGTTGGAATAATTTCCTCGAGATACAAATATTTCCCCATCTCTTTGCCAAATTTCCAATCCCAGGAAATATTTCAAGAGCCCCATGTCCTTCATCTCAAAATCTCTTGCAATATCCTCTTTCAAATAAATGATGAGTTGTTCATCATCTTCCAGTATCAAATCAGCGACATTAAGTAGAATGATCAAAATATTACCTTCTACCACAATATGGTAAAATATTTCATCTACTTCACTCTTGGTGAAGCGCAACCAGGTGAAGTAGTTGTCGATCCTAGTGCACCAAGCACGGGGTGCTTGTTTCAGCCCATAGAATGCTCTCTTGATTCTGCACACATGTGACTCTCTATCAAAGGTCTCATAACCTTCTAGTTGCTCAATGTACACCTCTTCCTCAATCACTCAGTTGAGGAAGGTGTTGTATAAATCAACAACCCCCATTATTTTAATCCATAGTTACTTTAGAAAATAATGGGGACCCTTTTAATTTTTAGAGTTTGAACAAATAAAACCTTAGAATATTTCTTTTTATAGGAATAGGGGTTAAAAAAGGGATGAAAACCTTAAGAAATGGCTTTTCAAATGCTTAAGCAGAGATAAATCACATTTCTCAAATCGCAAAATCATTTACATAATGAAAATAATGAATTAAAACATTTTCGCGAGGTAATGAATATTATCAAAATGATTTTATATGAGGAAAAAACCATATTTTTAAGTTAAATCTGATAAAAGATATCGCATGTACCAACTTCTTCCATGTCAGCTAAATCGCATTTCGCAAATCACAATTTCTCTTGACACTCTCATTTCCTCTTGCTCATACTTGTCGATGCGATAAAATGTATCACATCAGATTATCGAAAATAATTCAACAATGCTATTTTGTTACCACTCATAATTTTGATGCAATAAAGCGATCGCATCGCATATCGCATATCACACTCCCATTATGTTATCAATAGAAAATCAGACAAGAAAAAGACATCATGAAATGTCAAGTAGAAGAATTTACAGGACTGAGAAACATTAGAGAATATGGAAAATTTAAAAATCTCCAAGGTCAAGAGGAAAATTATCAAATTGTGCACTAAAAAAAATAGGAAAAGTGTGCTCCACGTGCATTTTTCTTTGATAGTCACACTGGTCTGCATGGCTTTCCCTCAATAAGTTGTGCAATCCTGAGCATGGTGGAAGGTCACCATCCGGGACCACTTGACACACTTTAGGAGAATATTCTCCACTTAAGGCCACCCAAGGACAACCGCCTAGAGCCACCTTGATACCTCAAGTGTAATATTCCTAATTAGCTTTTAGCTAGTTGGAATATTAAACTTTTATTTTGTTAATAAAATAGAGAAGTAAGATGGCAGGGGGACCCATAAATATCCTCATTAGGAATAAAAACACTTCTAGTGTGAAAGTGGGTCAGTTTATCTAGTTGAATAAAGCACTTCTTGGTGTGAATGGCTATCAATGCATGTGGATGAGGTCAAGATTGACCAAATCAACAATGCATTCATGGAGGTAGTGGAGAGATATTGGAGGACAATGCAGTCATAATGGGAGGGAGTCTCCATGAGAGTAGCATCATTATTGAGTGGGACCAAGGGAGAGGAGACTCTCAATGCATATAAGGAAGGGGATGGCAGCCAAGGAAAACATTCTGAATATTTTTTATGTTTGGTATTTTATGACTTTCTGCATGCTTCAGCTGTTTAGTGGAGTATGTTGTGCTGTTTAGCACAAGGGTGTTTCCGTGCAAAAATCCCACCCTCATCATCGGGGGACTTCGAGTGTCCACTCAGGAGAGGTTCCTTTGAGCTTCATTCCACCATCTGGCGTCAGGAAAATTTTCAACCACCTTCAACAACGCAATCTCCTTCAGGAATTGTGCAATTCAAGAGGGTAGTTGTAGTGGAGGGTTTAAAACACAAGTTCTTGAGATAGTTTTCCAGTGAGGGGAGAAGCCCTTCATCCAAAAGGTTAGTGGGAAGGAGTACCAATTTTTTTTACATCATATCAGCCACCTCCTAGTAGTTATCTAGTTGCAGAGGGTAATTTAGCCCTAGGGCTGCATCTTTCATCCGAAGTATTTCAAGAAGCCCTTTCTGGGTTATCTTGGAATGTGCTAGAGAACCTAGATCTCTGATCCCAGCATTTTCTAAGCACTATATCAGTAGATCCATATATATTTAGTTTCCATCTACAATTATTATCCATAGGACTGTGCAGTCATAGCCCTCTGGCATTTTTTATAGCAGCAGTATTACATGTGTTTATGTATAGGGTCATTTGAGGGTTGTTTTGCGTAGCTTGAGTGTCTTTTCCCTCAAGGTCTTGTACTCATTTTCTACTATGACATATAATAAAATGGCTCTATGATATGCTCATGTTTGATGTGTTGATATTTTACTGCATTTTCCAGTTTTATGTTCTATATTCATGTTTTTCCTAATTTTCAATATTACATCAAGTGAGCACACAATGGAATCAACCCCCACGCTTGGGTCACTATCCACAATTTTACCAAGAGTGGGAAGAAGGATTTGAATTTTCCTATAAAATGCCACCATGAGAAAAACAAAATAAGAACACATTGTTATGTTGTCCAAATTTCCCATGAGAAAAATAACAGTGTGTTGTCCGAAGCAGCAATAGAGTGAGAGGATTCAGTTATTGTCCATCCAACACCTCAAATCCATAATGAGAAAAGAGAGACCTGCAAGACCAACTCAAAGGGAAATCCCTCCTTGCATTGGGTATTAGAGCTCCATAGCTCTAAGGATCCATTGCAAGTGTGTAACCTTCTAGCACTTCTTTACTAATAACGGCTAAAAAGAGTGGATTAGTTCTCCATTCGGATTATTAGCTCATTTGAATCGATTGATCTTATGTTCATGTTTTATTGTTGTTTTTTTTTCTCTCCTTTTTTGTATCATACTATGTTCCATAAACTAGTTTTCTACATGTTAGTATGTTTCCACTAACCAGCTAACAACTCTTTCTTCCTGTGACCATTGTTTGTAGGTTGCAATCACTCCTACCAAGCACCAATGTTTTACTACACTCATGTAATAAACAAAAAAACACAAGATTGGTGACTCCACTTATTTTTCCTCTTAAGCTAAGTGGTTGTGTTTTTGCAGAGCCTCTTTTCTGCTCAGGATTGCTGCAAGACCAGCTCTCCTCCTCCTCATCTTCTCTCATTCACCCTCTATGAAGAGATTCAGTTCAGGACTTTTGGAATTTTTCTGTGCAAGAAAACCACACACATTCAACACAGACAAACACGTCGGTCGGCACAAGTTTATCTCAGAAAAGTGCGCAGAGTTGCACGCCTGTGTCGAAAAATTCCACGCAGAAACTAGTGAACCATTTTTTCACTAGTTTTCTTCAGTTTTTTCAAATGTAAAGTGACTGGTAGCCCATAATAAATCTACCAACACTGTGTTTTGGTGTCCCTTAACTGTTAGGACATTTTTTTAGTTGCACATTAGTTTAACTAATTGCATAGTTATAATTTTTAGTTTATTGTCACAAATTCACATAGTTTAATTAGGAGGCAAGTAAGTGGCTAAAATCCACCCATGCTATCTGAATGAACTTATTTAGTGATAATAGACACCAAACACGTAGATAATTAGCAAGGAGTAAGTGGCCCATATCCATGCATGCTCAACTAGTTTCCATTTGTTTTTTCCTAGTTGTTGCATTTATTTTAGTTTAAAACTTTGCATTACGAACCGAGACTAGGATCAAATTATCTAAGAAGGCAAGTAATCTATGCTACCATTGGACCTTTTGGTGACCCTGGGCATGCATATGAATGCTCTCTTTTGATAGTTTTCTATCTCCCTTTAGTCCAACATTTAGTTTAAATAGGAAAATTTGTAAGCGGCCCATTATCCACGAATCATTTTCTTTTTGAAAGGAACAATCAAAACATATTTTAAATAGGAGGGAGTGTAAAGAATCATCGCATATCCACATCCTACAAACATTGTGATTGTATACTTTCTCACACACATTTTCACGCCATAAGAAAATTAAGCCACCTTAAAACTAACAATAATTGAACTCATTAAATCTCCCCACAGGGGCCACAAGATAATTAATAGTTTAGGTTAGGACCATTGGGGGTAGGCATCCAATAAGCCTCCATGGTTAGTTTACATTATTGAAATATAGAAGTTGAATTTATAGGGATCTTTAAATCCATCTATCCACCAATGGAAAAGAATATTCGAGTGCCACAGAGACCCGATTCCGAGGGGGTTAAGCTTAGGCCAAGAGCGTGTGGTACTATTTGAGGCTACTTGACCCATCTAGTGCTCGGTACTGGTAGCTAAATACCAAGAAGCTCAAGACTTGAATGCTCACAGGGGACAATGATACTTAGTGGCCAAATCTAGGGCATCCTTCCCTATAGGTGATGTTGTAGGCATCTCTCTTTCCATTACCTTGGTCTATTCTTCGGCTACTGCAAGGCGTCGCGAGTGCATTCAAGACGTTAGCCCCAATACCCACCAAAAGGTATCTTCAGAAGGCCCAATTACAATTGAGAGTGTGAGGACGATTAAGTCTTTTAGGATTTTGAGTATCACATGTAAAACAAAAAAAACCATTTTTTGATTGACTAATCACATAGAATTAATCTAAAGGGAAATTAACCTCTTATTTTCACTTTGTTTTATGTGTGTGATCACTTTTTTCTTTGATATATAATCTCTCCCCTCTCATAAAGCTAAAAAATATTTCCAAAATCAAACCTAACCGACACCATAATGGACCCAATGGGACCTCGTCGATCTTTACATTTTTTGGACCTCCCCCCATTAGAGGGAGGAGTTCTAGGTCTTTCGCCATTTAGGCGTCAAAGATGAAACACATCCACTCTAATCAGTTCATCCTTTATTGGGGCATATTTAATTGGGAACCCCCAAGGGTCACCCAATGCCACACTAGTGGAAACAGCCTCAAGGTCACCACACACCACTCCTCCCGCAACCCTTAGAGGGCAGAGGAGTGCTACCCATTCGGGAAGCACTCAGAACACACATTCGGGTACGTCAAATACAAACCCCATACTCAACCAAAACCCTATGTTTTCATAGTCTACAATGGTGCTCAACAATCAATTACCTTTCTTAGCATCTTTAAACTTACCCAAACTATCAAGGTTAACAAATGACCCCATTACACACAATCCCATTTGCCCCCTCATGCCCACGAAGCTCCCTTCGGACATTCCAAAGTTCGAAGGGAAGCAAGCGGAAGACCCTAGAATCCATGTAATGACTTTCCACCTATGGTGTTCATTGAACAATATTATTGATGATACTATTCGATTAAGATTATTTCAATGCACTATAACCAGACCAATCATGAAATGGTATGTGGAGCAACCTTTTGCTTCACATGGAACCTTTAGTGCCCCCACTACTACGTTCCTACATATTTCTAGTTACCTATCCACCATGATTCAGGAATGGAGTTACTAATGCATTTTAGAAAAATGCCAGTCGTCCATATCTCAGACCATATCCATGAATGGCGGCAACGTCGAGGTTTGTGTAAAGCCAAACTCGACGATCGAGTTTTACTGGAACTATTATCACTCCAATAATTCATAGGGTTGTTATGTTTTTTGTTTAACGAAATATTAGAGGTAACTATCAACCTAATTTTGAGATTAGGATCTAGCCTTCCTAATGCTTAGAGAGGGCTCTCTCTTGATGATTTAACTTTGTTATTTTTTGTTGATTTTAGGCTAGTTATGTAAGATTGATTAGGTTTTGATTTTGGTTTGGTTTGGTGGTGGAATTACTAATTCATATGGATAGGTGAAGGTATGTTTTCCATTGGACTATGGAGTCAATGTATCAAGAAACAAGGTAGAATAGAGTTCTAAAGGAAGTGTTCACAGGGAAAGGTAGTAGAGTAACATCAGATCTTTTAGGCTGGATGGTGAAATGGTTTCAATTGAGATCAAGGAGCAGTTAAGGATTCCTCAAACCGGATAATGAAGGAAATGACAAAGGTCAATCAGGATAGGAGATCAATTAAGGATTCTCAAATCCGGATATCAGAAGAAAACATCAAAATGAATAATAGTTCAAAACAGAGTGTACTTAAACAATTTTTTCAATAATATTCCTGTTATAACATTTAAATTGGAAAACATGCAAGTTTATGGAACACTTAAGGAAAAACATGAACAATAGAAATATACTTCACTGAAGTGGATCAACACATGCATTCTATAATGCAATGCCTTTATTAATCATTCTTGTTGTTGACTTGAAAATGGCACTATAAACCCTCAGGTTTTAGATCAATTACAACTATAGAAATGTTCAGGAACCCACACTCAATACTTTGAATTATGAAGTATTTATAAAAAATATCCTAAAACTGATTTAGGAATTATTCAAGGAAAAATAAATATCTTCATGCAAGAAGATAGAGACACCTAGGAGACTAAATGCTAGTTGTCCCTGCTTATTTGGATTTTTTATTTGTTCTTTGATATTTTGTTGCTATCTCTCTTTGATTGTTTTCTTTATGCTAACTGAATTCTTTTTCTGTTGAGTATCCTTTATGTTGTCTGCATCTTTAATTTTAACTTTGATTTTATCTTTATTTCTGTTAGCCCCCCTATGAAATTTTTGACAAGCAAATAGGGGGCTGAATCATTGTTGAGTCTTCAAGGAATGAATTTTCTCTAAAAACACAGTCTCCTTGAAGCCTCCATGTGTCTTTTATCCTTTGATAAATTCCCCTCTGCTGATTCCTATTTAAAAACCCCTCTGTTTGTGAAGAAATGCCCAAAGGCCCCTTTTTCCCTCTCATTTCCCCCACTTAGCTTCTATTTTGTTTCCCCTTCTATTTCCCTTCTTACCCTTCATTTCCCCCTAAAATCTCCTTTAAATTCCCCCCCCTAGCCTTTGTTGACCTTCTTCCCCCTTTATCTCTCTATCGTTACCCTTCCCAACCTTCAAAATCCATTAAAACGGGCCAAAAACCATCCTCCGACCTTATTATAAGGCCTAGTCCCTTTCCCGTCAGCCCCTTCTAACCACTTCCCCATACGCCCTTACCCAAGACGAAGCGCCTAAGTCCCCAGCGCTAATCGCAATCGGAGCGTCGGGCGGGTGCAATTCCCATGCATCATTGAAAATCCCCGATGCGACTGTTTTATTAATCAAGTCTCGCGATGTAATCAAAGTCGTTGATCTACCCTGAAGATCCAACGACGGGCCTCTAATCGCAGAGTCTCCAATCGCAATCGCAAAGTTCATGCGCGCCCCCCCGATCGGCCCATCACAATCACTTGCGATGCGATTAATCGCAAGCCCTTTCCACCATCCTCCGACCTTATCCTGACCGTTGATCTGTCCCACCGATCCAATGGCCTTACGCTAATCGCTCCATCACAATCGCAAAACTCAATCACATGCCTTCTCCGAGCTCCGATTTCGATCTCCCGATTTAATCCTAGCCGTCCATTCCCCCGCTGATCCGATGGTCATCGCAACTCTCGATCCCCCGATCGCACTGCCCCTCCGATTACATCTGAGCCGTTGATCTGGCCTTCAGATCTAACGGTCAGCGCTCAATCGCAAACCCCTCTCCGATCGCAATCGCAAACCGTGTCGTCTGACCCCCGATTGCAATCTCTCGATTCAATCTGGGCCGTCCATTCCCCTGCCGATCGGACGGCCTGGCGCTAATCGCATCCCCTTTCCTCCATCGCAATCGGAACTTTTGAACTGTGTCACCCCCGGTCCCCTCCGATTGCGATCGCCCGATTTCATCCTGACCTTCCGTTAGGTCGGATGATCTGACGGTTCTGGTCTATTCGCCCTCCGCCTCCGCTGGGTCCCACATCCATGACTCCGCACCATTGTGTTTCGCTCTTTTCCTTTGTATTTCCCTCAAACACTTAACCTTTGGGCTTTACTGTATGCTGTCATTTCTCCGCCATTTTCATTGTTTTTCAACTGTTCCGCCACCATCCCTCCACCTCCGCAGCATTTCCTCCACCACCACTGCTCGGGTTTTAAACGGTTTATCTCATTACGCAGATAACACAGTGAGGCCATTTCAGCCGGCCAGCGAAGCAGCAGAGACAAGATTTAAGGGGGGTTAATGACTATTGTTGATATAATAAATGTTAACCCCGCATTCAAAGGAAAGGCACCGTTTGAAGACTAATGAGCGCACCAGCAATGCCATAACTGCGCTACCTAACATCAGGACATTTTCCTCCAGAGGTACACCTTCCCACAGCGTCCTCCATGCTTCTCGAGCCCAGGAAAGTCAAGAACACTAACAGAGCTTCTTAAAAGATTGTCAGGCCGCGGTAATGAAGCATGGATGGACAGACGGACCTTTGAACCAGTGCATTTATACCAAAATGGCAGCACAGAGCTCCAGACACCAGAAAGGACTCCAAAGAAATATCAGAGGTCGATTTCGACCTGACAAAGATCTCCGAACCAGTCTTAGAGTACATTCAGCGCTGCAGAAAGCCATTAAGTGGAATGGGCTCGGTTTCATCCACCATTATGTCTTAATGAGATTCATTAAATTGTTCACCTACTTCTGTTTCTTCCCCTTCTCCTATAAAATCCCTGAGAACGAATTGTAAAGGTTGTTGCTGCCTTGCTGGGCATTTGCTGTCAGAGGGATTCATTTCGACTGTTAGGACAGTCTTGGGAGGGAGTAGCAGAGTAGTATTGTGTAATAGGCTGGGAGGAAAGTCTGGATTGTATCAGCCATTGAGCTCAAATGCACATGACTGGTTTTGCATTATTAATCAAGCATATTTCACAGGATCCTGGTCTATTACTATTGGTGATGTTTCCTCACTTTGTTATTACATTTTCATACTGTTCCATGTTCTTCTGGTAAGCAACAGAAGTATAACATAGGATTCACCCTTGTTTGGTGCCCTATGTTTCCTGCTCTCCCTACCTTTATGTTTTCTGCTTTATGTGCTATCTGAGAATTGTTTTCAGTTGATTTAACCAGTGTAGTGGATGATATTGCCTACTCTCTGATGTATGAATTAAATGGATCAGTTCTTAGATGTTCTTGTTGGGTTTAAGCTGGAAGGTTTGGGAACACTAGGGATGAGTGTTAGCCCTGTCCACTAGGATCCTTGCGCGACCAGCTGGCCCTTCTAAGATCCCTCTTGTTAAACTTATCTCTGTTTGTCCCTTGGAGTTGCTAAAGCAGACCTGGAGTTAGATGACCTCTGGTCCGATCTAGAAGCAGCCCCTTTGTCTCTTTGAGAGCTGCCTTAGAGTATGTCCAAGCAGGTCTGGAGTTAAATGACCTCTGACCTAATCTATAGACAGAAATTTGGTTGTCTTTCCTTCTTCCACTTTTCCTCCTTAATGTTCCATTCCATCATCTGCCTAAAAGATCCTTTAGTGTAGATGACTTGCCCTTTGAAAGCCTTGGCTAGTTGTTGCATGTAATTTCCTTTCATGACTCCATGGCCCAATGGATGGCACGGTCTTGGCCTATCCTCTTTGCTGAAGCCTCCTGCTGTTCTGTTCCTTTCTTCCCATTGCTTTCCCAGTCTGTGATCTCCTAACCAACCCAGCAACCCTTCAACCAAATCATTTTAAAACCCCCTTTGTGCTTCATAACTAGCCTAACATCTCATTTTGAGCTTCAAAGACATATCATTCTTTGCTCTATTTGGAGAGATCCCTCTCCGGGTCCAGGAGGGCTAGATCCTAGGGCCCAGAAGTGGTTCTGATGTTGTCTCATCTTTTGGTCTTGCCAATCTGGCCAAAACATGGGAACCCCAACAATTCTGACTGATCTGTTTTACCTGTTTTACTTTTCACTTTCACAGTAAATCATTCAGTTTCTCCCAAGCCTCTTCATCTGGTAATTTGATTTTTACCATTCTCTTGTAACTTTCATCATCTTCTGTTTTTTTTTCAAATGTAGGCTTGTTTATAAAGAGATGATTTACCTCATGCTGGAGGTAAAAGAGATTTTCAAAAGTATGATAGAGCACTTTTCCTGTAGGAATTCCTTTCATGGAGGAGTTGTAGGATTGTTATTTGGCTACTTCTCTGATTTTCTTGTCATAGTCTTCATGCTTCATCAATCTGTCATTGATCACCAAAGGATTAGGCAGAACTTTCTGCCTCAAAACATCAAATTTCACCATGAATCTAGTTATTGCAAGCTCCATGTTTTGACACTTATCTTCAAGTTGTGTCATCAGGTTCCTTTTAGAAGTTTCCTTTCTTACCTCAAGGATTGTTTCAGTCCTGTCACTTATGCCATTTTCTTCTAATTCCTATTTGTTCTTCGAATTAAGAAACTTAATGATCTCAGTGGCCTCTTCTGGCTTTTTCCCAAGTTCCTTTTTGACTTTTTGAATGGCTTCACTTGCTTTCTTGATCAAATCCTTATGCTCAAAGATAACTTGGATAGATGGCCAAATATCATTAACCGAGTTAATGATATTGACCCACAATTGATGCTTTGCTTGGGAAAGTGGTTTTTTAATGTCAATTCTTTCTCTAACTTCTGTACTCTGTCAGACAATCTGTTTGACTTATGTGTTTCATTCTTATGCATGATTTGAACTAGCTTATTTTCATCCTCTGGAATTTTTATTTGTTCTTTAAGTCTATTTATTTCATTTTTTTGGATTGACATATCATGCAGAGCTTTACCCAATTTACCTGCTTCATCACTGGGATGAGTTGTTGATGTTGTTGAATCTGTAGCTAATGTAGTTGCTGATGTTGAAATTGTTGTAGCCATTGGAACTGTTTAAGTAGAAGGAACTATTGTAGTAACTGTAGTAATAGAAGTGACAAGGATTTATTCCATGTTGACCTTTTTCTCCTACACCAATTTATCCATCTCATTCCCCATATCTTTGAATTGAGTTGTCAAATGAATGATGAGATTCATCATTTCATATTTTTGGCCTTCATTCTCTAAAACTTCTTTTGCTTTTGGATGTTCAGTAGGAGGAAATTTTAGTTGCTTCTTCAATGCAACAATGTCTTTATTCTTTTTATTGATGATCTTTTCAGCTACTTTGATGTTCTTGGGATCATATCCTACCTCTATGACCAATTCTTCAAGTGATTTTATTCTGTTGTCCTTGCCTTGTGAAGATGCCTTCTCTAGTTTTAACTGACCTTTGATATTCTCTAGAGAATTTTGTAATTTCTGGACACTCATAGCTTTGTTGGTCATGGTAGAATATAGAATTTCTCTAGCTTTCTTATGAAATTCAATTTGGTCTATAGGATGAACATATTTAACCATGACTTCAAATCTTGTTTTTATGTAGTCAGTTGATGACTTTGGATATTGTACTGTGGGCTACAAGAAGGTCATCTACATCTTCCTGATATTGTAATCAAATGCAGAAAGTAACATGTTCTGGTCACTAGGTGTCTGTTTCCAATATTGGGCATAAGTGATTGCTTTCAATGCCTCATTCTTGAGTTTGATTTCTTTATACTTATCCATGATATCCTTCTCTTTGTGAATTGGTTTACTTGATGAAGACACTTCAACACTATGCTGCTTTTGAATGATTTGAGTATTAGATGTTGAAGGCTGGTGAGTTTCCTTTGAAACTGCTGGAGGTGCATTTTATTTAACCACTGTCACTATTTCAATGATTTCAATAGTCTCAACTGTTTCTTCTTGTTCAACTACTGGATTCGTCTTGGGCTTCTTCCTGTACATTAGTTTGAATTTAATCTTAGTAGTGGTTTGAGTTGAATATGATCCTTCTTCTCTTTCTCTCTTGGAGTTTCTATCTTGTAGGGTTGGAGTTTGCAAGACAGAGCTAGTCTCAACTAGTTTCTCTACCTATTTCAAAGTATTCTCCAACCACTATGACTGGTTGTAGTACTTTTTAATATCTAGTTTGGACTCATGGAAAAAAGGAGTTAATTTAAATTTGACTCTTAGTTTGCTGATAACTCCTAAGGATGATACCTCCATTTAAAACTCTCACTACACTTGAACTCTTGTAAATGTTTTTCTGCTTGTTGACCAGCACCTCTACTATTGCAAATTAAAGGACCAATTTGGTTTTTAATATTAAACTGTGTTTTCTTATTTTCTGATAGAAAATTAACCTCATCTAACTTTAGGATCTGCCTGATATATTATAGTGAAAATAACCTCAGTGAGAAGTATTTGGGCAGCTTATATGGAGTGATTTGACATCCATACACCCTAATTTTAGTGTGGTTCTGGTATAAATACCAATCTCCTGTTCTACTGTGTTCAGATAACTGCAATACTTTATTTATTTATTTATTGATTATAGGTTCACTGCTACTGCTTAGCATATTGACAATTGGATGAATAAATGAATAAATGAAGTTGTTGTAGGTAAAATCTGTGGAATATTTCTTGATTAAGGAAGTTCAGAAGACTATTGATTGGGGGTTACCCTCAGTGTCCAATTTTTGGAGGCTAACTGCAAACCTTTTAGATTGGAAGTACATGAACATGTGAAACAACATAGATGAATACTTAAACACTCATTCCTTTGGTAATTTAACTAGTTTCTCATGGATGAAATCTGATAAGTATTGAGAAAAGTTAAATGTAAAATATGGAGGTTTTCTTGGGCAGAAAATGGATAGAAAACCTAGGATTGAAGCATCTACATACTCATCTGTAAAATAGCCTAATATAAAATACAACATTGTGACAATCTGCCTGGTTCTTTCTGAGAAAATTGAGGCTGAATAAGGAGGGTTGCTCTTTGGGGTTTCAATTGATGAAGGCAAGAAGGTTTGGAAGATCTGAAACCTCTTTGGAAAGTCAAGTTTCCGATATAATTCAGTGAGGATTTCAATTGACAGAAGGGCTTCATCAGGCTTGGGTTGAATTTGAAGCATTTGGTTTATGGATTTTCCAGGAATGGTGAAAAATATTTCTTTGCTATGGGTTAATAGGGCTCTTTCATTTGGTAGATAATTAAATTTACAAAGCCTGATGATTTCTGGGAATTGGAAAGTCTGTGGGAGGATGTACTTGGGTAAATTTGATTCCCAACGGTAGATATCATCAGCCTGGTCAATGGATTTGTCATGCCTCTAGCAGCGGATGTACAAGAGGTTGAAATCAGTGACTGTGTCACTGATTTTGAAGTCTTTGTCTGCAAGGGGGGTATGTTCAACATCAACAACAGGAGGTTGTAGGGGATTAATAGTCACAATGTCATGGGAAGCCATAGATTTGTTTATTTTAATCAATTAATTACTTTTTGGCTTAATAAATGGTCTCAAGTACTTAGGAATATCTGTGAGAAGATAATTTCGATATGGATAAAGGGTTTTGGAGGCAACAATGGCTTTCCTTTGGTCTGCAAAGCTTCTAAACTCGTTCAATTGATTAAATTATTACTTTTATTTAGCTTAAGTACAGTTCTCGGCACTAAGGAATACCTGGAAATGGAGTTTTCAGTTTGCAGAGAACGCCGTGGAGGCAACAGGGGTTCTCCTGGCCTTTATAAAACTTTAGGCTGAGTCGAAAATGTCTTCTGGTAGTAAAGGCTTGAATTCTAGTGTGAAATATCTTGAAAAAAGGTCGAAAAATATTTTTTGCATGCAAATTTGAACAGAAATGGTGAAAAATGCTTTTAGGGTGGTCTTATTGTTTTTAAACAATAGTGACTAATCATATGGGTGCGGGGTCAAATTCAAACATGGGTGGTATCATCATACATCTCAGATGGGAGTATGGTGGTTATTACATCACAAAAAGCGGGTTGGTGGTATTCTGTTGAGGAGTGTGATGAGACGTGGGGATGCCATGTAGCAGGGGAGCGGGGGTGAAAAACCACCCTTTTCGCACCCCTCGAATATTTTTAAATATCAGACAGTGGAGGTTGCGAAAGGTTCTATTGTCAGTTGGATCAAAGGAATGGAGATCTGACAGATGGACAAATAGGAGGGTGAGTCGGGGGTTTTGAAAGGTGGGACCAAAATTTTTTATTCAATGGGATTTAATATATATGTAGAGGCTTAATGATATATGTGGGTTGGGTTTATAATGAGCAGAGTTATAGTAAGTGGGACCCGAGATTATTATAAAGCGGGGAATTAATATAATAAATAAACTGTATGTTCAACTTATATAAAGGGGTTAATATGATATGGGTAGGGAAGTAATATATGTGGGAATTAGTATTATATGGGATAAATGTGTATGTATGCGGGATTAATATAATAAAGTAGATAAGTTAAAATAAATGTAGGATGTTTAAAAAAGATACCGGGAAGGGATTTTTACAGTGGGGCCCAATATATTTAAACAAAAACTTTGGATAAGTGGGTTTTGGGGTGTATTTTAATGAAAAGGGGAGTTAGTAAAGGAATTTACCTTTTTCAAATGAAAATGGATTTTAGCTAGGGAAAAGGGTTTTAGTAAGAGAAAAATATTAAAATGAAGCGAAAGGGTCTTGGCCAGGTTTTTACAAGGGAAAATGCATTTTAAGAGTTGCAAATAGGATTTTAAGCAAAGGGAAGGGGATTTTAAGGGATATTAGTGATATGGAATGACCAATTCGATGCTCTCCATGCTTTGTGAAAGTAATCTACCTACCCATCAATTACCCTAACATTTTTTCTTCATTTATTGGGGTGCATTTGAGCTTGCTGGCCCTTTATTTTTATTTTGTAAGAAAACTAGTCTACTTCTAACCTTATAACTTCCAACGGCTCAGATTAAACTGATGAGCTCATTATTATTCTCTACCTAACTACTGATCTGCCAAGATTAAATAGTTTGGCTAGATATTTATTCAGTAACTATCAACATGAATGAATCAAGATTAAACTACTTGATCATCATGGATTGTGGCATTTTTGATAAGCTACACACAAAATTATTTTGCAAAGTAAAGTAAAATTAGTGGCATTTGAATTTTCAGCACTTTCGGGATCTATTTTTATCTCTTTTTTGGTGGGGTTCATACTTTATATTCTTTTTTGATCTTTTTCTTTCAGTCCTTTGATTTTTATTTTAGGACTTACCTCTTTACATTTTTTAATATGGGAAAACATTTGCAGAAAGAAAAGTATGTACAATATTACAAGACTAAAACATAGTCAATTCAAAATTATGAACCCTATTATTATAGGACCCTAATTGTGGCTCCACTTGGGGATGGCATTTCCTTGTGAAATTTCAAGAACTTTAAGATCAGTGGCCTTGGAACTTTGACTGTGCTTTCCTTGAAACTGTTTTCTGAGCTCTCCTTTATTCATACATATGATATTATGTTTTTAAAAGCTTAGGGCCTTCTCTTAGGGCTTCAACTTTGCAAGGAAAACATGCAATCCAATCTATACTTTGCAATAGTATTTACAATGAGCAAAGTAAACAAAGTAAACTTAATGGTTAATCTGGAGAAAAGTAATGCTTCAACATCCTACCATTGATTAGTCCACCTGGTAGATCTAATCCATCTAACTCCTTCAAGAAAAAAACATTATTACCTCTGTAACCATAAATGATGTATGGGCCTTTCCAAAGAAAATAAAATATACCATGTTTCCCTTTATATTCTCTTCTGGAATCCCATTTGAGTACTTTATCACCTATGTAATAACCATCTTCTTTAGTTTTCTTGTCAAATATCTTTTTTATTTTATCTTGGATCACTTGTGATTTGACATAGAATTATTCCATGGTTTGTTGTAATTGTATTGTCTGATTTATCCTTCTTCGAATATCATTTGGTTCTACCTACAACTCTTGGATCATCTTCATCACTGGCACTCCTAAAGAGGATGGAAAAATAGCATCCGTCCCATATAATAGTTGATAGGGAGAGGTACCAATGGATTTCTTTGTAGTTAGCATGTCTGCCCATACAACATTGACCAACCTTTTGTTCCAGGTATTTTTATTGTCTTCTAACAGTTTCTTGATGATATTAACCAGGATTTTGTTTGAGGATTTTGAAATTCCATTACCTTGAGTGTAATAGGCACTGGGATGGCCAAGGTTGATTTGATATTTTTTATTGAAGTCAATCATTTTCTTAGATTTGAAGGCAGTTGCATTATCAGTAGTGAGATTTTGTGGGCATCCGAATCTAGAAAGGATATTGTTTTCAAGGAACGAGATAATGACAAAAATAGTGGCTTGTCTAGAAGGAATGGCTTCTATGCACTTGGTAAAATAACTAGTTCTTGTCAAAATCCATTTATGCTAGGCTGAGGAGGGTGGGTGAATTTCACCAATGAATTCTAAACCCTATTTCTGAAATGGAATTTCTATAGAGATGGGTTTGAGGGGTAAAGTTAATAGTTTTTTTTTCCCTTCAAAGATCTGGCATTTGTGATAGGAGGTCACATATTTTATAACATCTGCAAAAAGAGTGGGCCAGTAAAAACCTACCCTCAATATTTTATCAGCAGTTGATTTCCAATAAAGGTGTCCTCCACAGTCACCTGCATGAAACTCTTGCATAACTTTATTCGCTTCATATTTCAGTTAAAAATTTAATAAAATGCCACCATGATATTTCCAAAATAAAGCATTATATATGATACAATATTTCATTGCTTTTAACTTTAAGAATATACCTTTAGTTCTAGAAAAACCAGGAGGAGCTTGTAGGTTAAGTAAAACAAATATGATATCTGCATACCAAGGTAAATCCAAAAAAGCTTCACTGATATGTGGAGTCGCCATCTCTTCCTAATCATCTATTACTACAATTAAATTTATATCTAAGGCTCGACAGTTCAATTTAGCCATGAGTTTTGGTAAACCTTGGCCTTTAATCAATTTAGTAGGCTTTATTTCAATATCATATTCCAATATAGTGGCAATCCATTTGACTCTTTTTCCATCAGGCCCATTCTGAGTCAGAATATCCTTTACTAATGAATTTAGAACATATGTAATTATGTGTGAGTATAAAATATACACTCTAAAATATTTAATAGCCTTCATTAAAGAAAGTGCTTGTTTTTCCATTATGTTGTACTTTAGTGTTGCATCTCTTAGGGATTTGCTGAAAAAAGCAATGGGCTGTTCATAACCCTGATCATTCTTTTGCAACAAGACTACTACAATGGTGTGTTCTGAAGCAAAAGAAAAAATTATAAAATCTTTTTTGAAATCAAGACTTATTAGGACTGGTGTTTTTGTAAGGGCTTGTTTAATTGCTTTAAAATATTGTTTAGCCTATACTGTCCATTTAAGTGTTGAATATTTCTTTAACATGTTATTCAATTCTCTGATTAGTTCTACTAAATTAGAAATGAATCTTCTAAAAATTTTTATTTTTCCTAAGAATGCATGTAATTCCTTGATGTTTCTAGGATGACTTATGTTTAAAATTGCCTCTATTCTAGTTGGATCTATACTAATTCCCTCTTTTGAAATTATGTGTCCTAAGAGTTTACCTTCTTCTAGTCCAAAGAGTGTCTTTTTGGGATTCAAAGAAACACCAAGTTTTCTGCATTTAATGAAAACTCTTCTCAAATGATATAGATGTTCACTGTCTATTTTTGAAAATATTGTTATATCATCTAGATAAAAGACAAGAAAATCATTTATTTATTTGGCAAAAGCTATGTCCATAGCTCTCTGGAATGTAGCTCCTGCATTCATCAATCCAAAGGGCATTTTCAAATACATGAAAGTTCCCCATGGAGTGGTAAATGTCGTCTTTTCTTGATCTTCTGGTTGAACTAAGATTTGAGTGTATCCAAAGAATCAATCAAGCAATGAAATCCTGGCAGATCCTACTACCCTCTGTAAAATGTGGTCCATTTTGGGGAGAGGATAGTTATCTTTTAGTGACACTTTGTTTAAGTTCTGAAAATCAACACAAAGTCTGATTTCCCATGTTTTCTTCCTAGTGTGAACTAAGTTTGAGACCCAATCATAATATCTGATACGTGCTATGATCTATGCTTCATACATCCTTTTTACTTATTTTGCAATCAAAGGCATAAGAACAAGATTAATTCTCCTAAGCTTTTGTTTAAATGGTTTCTGATTTTCTTTGATGGGTATTTTATGTTGTCTGATGCTGGTGTCATAAGACTTAAGATATTCATAACTCCATGCAAACACATCTTGAAATTCTTTAAACAAAATTATGTATTTCAGCTTTTCTTCTAGACATAATGCTTTGGATAATTTGATAAGCTTGGGTTTTTGTTCTGTTTTCTAGCTACATCATTGGAATCAACAAGATCTTCTAATGGGGCTAATCCCTTACGCAAAAAATTATCTTCAAGGTTCAAAATATTTTATTCATCATTGGTTATTTCTTCTATTTATATTGTTTCTAATTTATCTATTTCTACTCTAGTGAATTTAGTGGGTTCAGTTTTATCTACATCATTTACATCTAATTCACTATTTATTGTATAATCTACTGTACAAACTGTATCTATGTTACAATTTTTAAATTCTCCTTCAGCATTCATAAAGTTGTATATTTGAGAATCTTGTGAAAATATCTGCCAATATTTCAAATTATCTAGTATAGTTGTCATGTGCCTTACCTCTGCAGTGTACTGGTGATTTGGCTGAAAAGGAAATCTACATGTGCTGGCAAAAGTAGCCAAAATATGTGCCTGCATGTTCTGTTTTCTTGGAATAACAACAAAGTTAGTTTCAAGAAACTCTTTAATCAGATCTAGAATGATTTCTCTATATTGGATCAGTCTAGGATTGTTCACAAGATACTCTCCTTTGATTTTTTTTATGATTAATTCCGAGTCTCCCATAATAGAAACTCTCTTGGCTCCTAGTTTTCTAACAATCTGCAGTGCTAAGATTAAAGCTTCATATTATGCCATCTTATTTGTGCATTTAAATTTTAACCTAAAGGCATGACCTTTAGAATGATTATTTTCCATGTTATGAATCCAAACTCCTACTCCTGCTCCTAATCTATTTACTAAGCCATCGAAATCTAAGTGCTACATTGATTCATGAAATATATTGTCACTGTCAACTTCTTTATGTTTCTGTTGTAATGCTGTGTTTTTATTTGTACCAGTATCTGAATTACATAAAATGAAAGAATCCGTATCAAAATGTACCGAATAAATAGGATAATTATGTGGTTGTTTTGCACTACTGACCATGTATTTCATTAAAGTTTCTCTGTAAAGCTTTTTGGGTTGACCAAATACTGAAATTGTGGCATATGACATGTCTAACTGTAGTGATCCCTGCAGTTTTGCTCCCCATGAGTGAGATAATAACATTCCATACTTTGGAGGGATATCAGCAACTAAAATATCCATGACAATACTCTTAGCTGGTTATTGGACTAAAGTGACACACAAGTCTTTTATCAAGCCAAGACATTTTACTTTACTAGAATCAATGGAGAAAATATCTTTGTATGGTCTGGTGATATCTAGGTTCAATGTTTCCATGATAGATTTTGGCATTAAATTGTGAGATTCTCCTGAATCTAGCATAGCATTGTGTAAAATATTATCATGAATAATCAAGCTAATGTAGAATGGAGGAACATTGTTACACAACATTTTGTCACCATCCTTGAAATCCCCATCCCGCACATTGGAGGACCATTTGTATGAATAATAAGAAGTGTCATGCCTTGCAAATACCATCATTGCATCCCTCTCCATGAGGAAAAAATTCCTTCTATTGATAATTCCTTAGACCATCATAAACACATGTTTTTGGGTTGGCGCTGGTAGACCGTTATCCCTCGCGCCGATGAGGAAGATTAACACTGGGCCCTGCGTCCATTGGCACTCTGTCCCAGTGAGCTACAAATGCCAAGCTAGTTTTGGAATGTTTTTTAAAAATAGAGGCAAATTTTTCATGTTAACAACTTCGTTGGCGAGTCAGCCTGGGTGGTTCGACTGAATAACCACGACCACCCTCCTTTGGCCTCTTGTTTCCACCTTTTGGGGAAGCCTCCAAAAGGATAAGGCCTCCATTCCACCATTGTAGGGATCCCAACCTCCTCCTCTCCCTCTATAAATAAAGCTATCTCCCATTGATAAACTAGTTGAACATTATAGATGAAAATCTGAAGAGAATTGTTGAACATCTTGTTGGTGAGATAGAGCAGAAAGAGACCTTTGCCAAGAGAGATATTAAGCTTGTGTCCTCGCCTCATCCCAATTCCTGACGATCCTACGAGATGCGCTTCGACTGAATCCATTGAATTAGAATGTGATGTCAAGGCTCCGGTTGTAATCTCTTTCTTTCTATTTATATATACATGACTAATGTCTGGTTCCCATCTTGTGTTAATATGGTTTGTTTTACACAATATGTTTAATATTCCTTGACTGATTAGCTAGTTATGAATGTAATTATTGTCTTGTACATTGCTTTTGTCCTTTTATCTTTGTGCAGGAATCCGAGTACCATTTCTGAAGGACCACGACCTGCCGAGGCAGAGATCAACAGGCCACCACTACTACAGCTGTGATAATGGCATTGGATTACAGGTAGGACAATCTATCCCAATCTATTTCATTCGTTAACTAGGAACCTACACATTAGCTTGTTCCCTTGTTGCTAAACCCACTCTAGGGCTAGAGGGATCGTCTTTGTCTGTAGAGAGGATTTACCTACACAACAAGTTGGCGACTCCACTGGGGATCAGTGTGAATTTTTCGTCTCATTTTTCTTTGGGAATTTTCCTTGTCGAGTCGACTTCGGTCGTTTGATTGCTTGTCTGTCTTTTTTGGCTTGCTTGACTATTTTGAATCCTCCTGTTCAGCTCCAGAGTGTCAAGGTTGACCTCTTCTCACTGGTTTTTCCTTTTCCCATAGTTTTCCAGTTTGGTGTGAGTTTTCTTTGAACAATCGCGCCAATTGGCACTTGTTTCTTTTGTTGCAGTAGCGGCAACCCCTGTTTGGCATGGATTACTGCTTGACAGTGGCGCTGAATCCTGTAGGATTTGGTTTGACCTTATTTCTGAGTTTTTGGTCAGTTTTTCTTTGTTAGTCATCAGTATTTTTCACTTGTTGGTGATGACTAGTTGTAACAGCCAAGTTTTCCAACAGCCGATCTAGAAATTTGTCAAATTTTCCAGCTGGGAAAACACCCATAAAACTTTTTGCCTTCTTACCTCTCAATCCGCCCATGATGAGCTGAAACCCCATTATCAAATCCTACCTAACCTCAGCCATACTAGCCTGCCCATCAGCTCTAAAAGGACAATCCAAATCTATTCAAACAATCTCCTCTAAGTTAGGAAGTGACGCTTTAAGACATTTCACCCTTGGAAAACTATCCAAGAGCCAAAAAACCTCCATCTGCTATAGACCAGTCATAACAGACCTCCCACTCTACTAATAAAGTTGGTCACAGCCCTAGGTCACACCACTAATACACCCTTAAGTCTCAGCAATACATAGACCATAATCTCAAGCTGGTTTTAGGAGTTTTACATTGTTTGATGGATCTTTCAAGGACAGGAAAAATACCAGCATCTTAGAAGACAATTTTTGGCTCTACATGAGAAGGCAGCTGCTTCTCAATGTGATCTTGAGCCTGGGGTGCAGTTATAAAGCAAAGAGTTTTTCATCAAGCTCTTGCGACCTCATTCAAAGCCTGAAAGGACAGTAAAAGGAAAAACAACACTGTCAAGAAGCTGTTGATATGACATGACTAAGAACCTCCTTCATTTATAAGTAGAGGGTTTGAAGACCAAAGCGCCTCCTTCATTCATAAGCAGAGGGTTTTTGAAAGTGCCTCCTTCATTCATAAGCAGAGGGCCAAAGCATGGACTAATTTCAAAGTTTGATTGACCAAAGATGAGTGGTAGGAACAATAAGTGACAGTTGAAACAAAGAAATGATGTAAAGGACAAAAAGGAAAGTAGGGATACCACTGTGATCCAAGAGGTTAAAATTGTCTCTTATCAAGGTCTCTTTAAAAAATAAATCTGAAGCCCAAAATGAAACAATTTTGCTGATGATTAAAGAACATGTCATTACACAGGCCAATGATGATAAAAATGTTTCAAAGAATACTCATCTTCCTGTTCATGAAAGAATTTTTTTCAAAAAAGCTCATCACAGTGGACAAGAAAGCAAATTATGTTTCAGTTTTCCAAAGGAGGTCTGCTCTTATAACAGAGGACCAAAATACCTTGCTGGTATATTTTGAGCAGAGGAGAGATGTTAAACAAGTTTCCCTTTAGATGAACAGAGATGGGTAGACCATGAGCAAATGCAACTGCATTTTTGTACCCACAATCAGAAAATGAGCTTAAAAGACACCTAACAGTTGAATCAGTTTCATAGTGGGCATCATTACATCTAAAGCATCAACAACAAACAATGTCAGATTGGGTCTCGAAAAGGGTTAATCCTCCTCCTTGCAAAATGGCAAAGGTGCTTCATAAATCATCGGTGTATTGTTGAGCAAGTGTTACATGTTGAAAATGACACCACTAAGGGGTCTAGCAGTGGCAAAAGTTACCTTCCAAACATGTAAGAACAGTGAACAGGGTTTAACCTTTTGGATATTTTTCATAAGTAAATAGGCTAATACCCACTAAGGCTGTTTAAAAGCATGCATATACTTTTCCAACACTGTTCAAAGTATGAGCCCTTCTCAACACATTCAAAATCATTCTTTTCCCTTTTTCAAATAGATGAGGCAGTGGTTTAAAAAAAATAATCTTCTAAACCCTCCCAAGACAAACTCAAGGAGTTTTCGATTTGTTGCATTTCAAAGGGACAAAGGACCGTTGCAAATTCACTTTGAAAACTCCAAATTGCGAGCAATGCATTCCCTTGATGATCACAAAGCCGGATAAAAAGGTCTTGAGCAAAAATCACAGGTTTTAGGGCTTTTTGACCCACGCAGCGCGCCTGGAAAAGTGTGCAGCGCGCTTAGAGGAAAAAATACACAGGCGTATTGCTGAGGCATGGTGTGCCTGTAGGTGTGCACGACGCGCCTGTGCACTCGGGTCCTGTCGGCCCGACAGGTGACCCGACACCACAATATTGCGCGACGCTCTCCACTGCAAACGTGTCGCGCACGTTCAAATGGTCCAAATGCCCTCAAAACACCTCTAAAGGTTTCTCAAACGTGCCAACAATGCCATCATTGAATTCTTGAGGTATTCTATGTACCTCCCTTGATATTTTAAAAAATGTGAAGTGGTGCAATAGGGGTTAAAAATCATAGTCTAAGCCACAGTTTGAGTTTTATGTGAAAAACAAGATTTGCTGTGGAAATGTGGCTAGAAGTAAAAGATTAAAAAGGGTTGAATTTGCATTAGTGTGAATAGCCAATGAAACTGCCCTCAAAATGTGTTGAAAGATAGGAGCATAGGGCTTAAAGGGAAAAATAGTGGGTTATTTTTCTTACACAGTGGTCATTAGATGAACTTTGGTGACCTTCCAAAGGTATCCTCTATATGTTAAAAGAACAAAAGTGTTATTGTGACCTTCCATTCCATCAAGCCTAATTAGCGAATGAAGCCACCATTGCATTCAAGGTGTTGTCAAAATGGTATGAGAGACAGTAGAGTATAGATAAGGAAGTTTTGTTTGAAAGAGAGTTTATATTGTTGAATGCTGCAAGATCTTTGTTAAACACATCAAACATTACAAGCTCTACCACCCTGTCCTATGAACAGTCACCTCTGACTGTATATACACTTAGTTTGAATGTGAAGGAGTATTGAACATACTGGTTGGAAGGCATACTAAAAGGGAGCAGTGTTTTGGTTAAAAAGAGTCTTGACTGTTTAAACTCCCACAAATCTTTTGAGCGCACACCAAACTTCACAAGCTCTGCCACTTTATCTTATACACACAGTAACCTTTGACTGTGTAGATGCCTATTTTGACTGACTATGTTTATGTTGTTGAATCCACTGGTGGAGTGGCCTACCAAGAAGAAAGCAGGATTGTGAATCAAGAAGATTGTGGTTTTACCCTTGTCTAAAAACCAGGTTATATTGTTATCCTCAAAACACCAAAAGGCAAGGTGGCCTTACCACAAAACACAGGAAAGTCACTTTAACTGTGTTTATCCTTGACTGTGTGCTTATCATAAATATTGGTTGTTTGGCTTACAAAGGGAGAAAAGGACAGTGTTTTGGGAAGAAAAGGGACCTGATATCACAGAGGCATCACATGCAGCATTTAAAAAACCAATTCTACCTTGATCAAACAGTGATTGACAGTGAATGTGAGGCAGAGAAGCAGGAAGCATCATAACAGTGATGGACGAGGATAGCTAAAGGGAAGCGCCCGACACGGAAAGGGAAGAAGGACACATCAGGACTTGAAATTTTGGTTTCTATTTCAGAGCATGTTGATAGGGACCCTTGAGGGTCATACTCACCGATTTTGGGCGCATTTTGACATGTTTTGGTTTTTTGGCATTTTTGAGTTTTTGGTCAAAACTCGTGAAATTCTCCATTTCATTTTGGGGATTCGTCAAAGGAGGAAAATGGTATCATTGGATGCCATAATTTTAGGAGCACACCCTCAGAAATTTTCAGGACATTTGGAGATCATTTTCCCCCTCAAAATGGCGAAAAATGCTCGCTTTTTGCACACTCTGCCTGGTCTATCATCAGACTGTAATTTTTGGTGTTTTACACACAGGTGCAATTTTGGAAGACTTCCAAGCATCGGATTTGGAAAATTTCAGTTTTTTAGGAAAGTAGACACTCAAATCTTTCCAACGAGCTATCATGAGCCTCGTTTCGACATCAGGAAGGCTGCCAAATGTTTCCAGCAAGTCAGGGCACCTTTTGCTGATATAAATTTTGAGTATTTTTGTAATTTTTGAACCTTCAAAAATTGCTTTTTCCAAATGTGCGTTTAGCTATTTTTGCACATGTAAAATGATGCAAAGTCAATTATTTTTCCTTTTTTAGCATTTTCTAGATATTTTATGAGATATTTTGTGCCTTGGGCTTTGTAAAGCCTCAAGGACAAGTTTAGATATTTTGATTAGGCCAATGGGAGAGCAAGTTGAACCATGAGGTTTTCCTCACTTTGGCCTATATATTCCAAAGGCTTTCATTGTAAAAAAGAGGCTGAACTTGAGAAGAGAAGCAATATATGGTCATATAAGCTTTGGAAGAAATACTTGTCTTATGCTTTTGGATTGCCTCTTGGATGCTCTTGGATGAATGAAGAAGGATTGTTGTTGGATTCCATGACTTGGTAGAATTGTATAGTGTCTCTTGCTTTGTTGTTGTCTTCTATTTTTCATTCATGAATACATATTTCTTGCTTGCTATAGATCAGTAGAGAACAAATTTGAGATATGCCCATGGAGGCACCTCAAATTTCCTGTTTCTTCATAGCTTCTTTGTTTTCTTCTTCCTAAGTAACATTAAAGAATTCTTGACTGCTCTTTAATACTTAGGATACTGTTACTTGTTTCATTCATAGTTCTATGCATGATAAGTATGACTTACGGTACGCCCTGCTTACCTATGGCTAGCTATAGTTCCATCCATGAAATTTCTCTTTGACTGATTAGATTATCATTTTGTTTGAACCAAGGAGGCCTAGTTTCGATCTAGCCCTTTGCCTAAAACTATGCAAATCTTGTTGTTCAAAGTGTCCAATAACTTTAAGTGTTGTATTTAGGCGTTCCGGCATAGTAAGTTAAGTTCTTTGTCTTTCTTAAGTGTTTTCCCCAAATTCTGATAGCCATTTCCCAAAGTTAGAGGGTCTTATACTTCTATGCATGGCTTGAATGTTTATTTATATGTATTGATTAGCTTATAGTTACATTTTGCATGATTAATGGTTTTCCCTACCATGTTTATGTTATCTATTGAACTATTTATGCTTGAAACTCTTTGTTGTTCACAAACTTGATGTCCATTTACTCCATTTTTCCCAAAGATCCTTTCTACCTTGAATCAAATCGGCCCTTCAACAGCCTTGCATCACCGTCTTATAGCTTTCTTGACCTTTTCGACCCCATAGCCCGGTTGATCTGACATCTTTTTACCCGTCTTATATCTTTGATCAGTTTCATCCCTCACAACTTAAAAAACCAAAACCAAAAAACTTACTTCATAACTAGCCTAAAATCATAACAAAATAAGCAAACACACAAATATCCCTTACACATATAGAGAGAGCCCTCTCTGAGTCCAGGAAGGCTAGGTCCTTGGGCTCCAAAGCTTGGTTTGATGTTACACTATCATTTGGCTTGCCAATCAACCAAATCACGGGACCCTAAAATGCTTGACTTTGGGTTGTTTCTTTGATTTTCAATTGGTATTTTGGGCTTTTTCTAACTACTGTAAGCTTGTCCTTCTCAAATTTTTTTCCATTGTCTCATCGGTGAAGTTCATAGCCCTAGGGTTTCTAGGTGTATTTTTCTCACTGAGCCTTCTGATTGAAGTTCAAGTCTTTTCGACTTTTGTCAATTCCATTCCTTGATCGATTGTGTTGGTCTTTTTTGATCCTTTATGTTTTGGTTTGTTGAATGATTACCTTCTTTTTATTTGACTCTCCATTTCTTCACTTCGAGCATAGATCACATTGCTCATTTGGGTATTTTTGAAAGCTTTATGTTTGTTTGAAAGAGTGCATCATTAGTTTGAGTACATTTTTATATATGTATTTATTTTTGTAATATTCCAAATTTAGCATGCAGCTAATTGGAATATTCATTTTTGTTGTTTACACTTAGGAGAGGAATAAATGGGTAAAGAGGCCCATAAATTTCAGAAATAAGAATAAAATCCCTAATAATGTGAAAAGGGATCAGAATGCTAGCTAGATTTTACACTCTCATGTGTGAACAGGAACAAATGCATGTGGATAAGGTCAAGTTT
>CM076583.1:763440830-763536517 GCA_034641835.2 Pinus albicaulis | reverse complement strand
AATCTCAAAAAAAAGGGTTCAGTGGTGGAGCACATTGAGGACTTCCAAAAATTGAATATAAGGGTAACTGATATTCCAGAGGAACACATGATTGATGTCTTCATAGGGACTTTAAAGGATAACATCCAACATGAAGTTCACATTTGGGAACCTGATTCATTGGAGAAGGCATTCAGGTTGGCAAGAAAAAATGAATGTAAAGTTATGGCGACAAGGAAGCCTACCACTCACATCTATAAAGATGGAAGTGTTGCTACTCCTAGAATTCCACAACCTACAAGGTTGACACCACAAGAATTGGAAGAAAAAAAGAGAAAAAGGACTTTGCTACAGTTGTGATAGAAAATACACTAAAGGTAATGTTCTGAGAATAAATTATTTTACATAGATTGTGAAGAGAAGGAAGAAAATGAACAAGAAACTTCAAAAGAAGAGGATATACACCAGGAACCAACCCTAGAAGAAGAAGAAATGAGTCCGACCATATCGTGTAATGCATTTCCAGGAATTACCACTCCTCAAACTCTCAATATAGAAGGACATATCAAGAAGAAAAAGGTAATAGTGTTGATCGATTCGGGTAGTACCCATAATTATTCATTGTAAGGTAGCCAAGGAATTGAATTTTTTCCTATACCCAACACCAGAATGTCAAGTGATGGTTGCAAATGGAGGAACTATAAATTGCTCTGGAAAATTTCATAATATCAAGCTAGCCATGGGGGAATATGTATTGAATAGTCCAATGCTTTCCATCCCAATGGGAGGTGTTGATGTTGTACTAGGAGTATAATGGTTACAATCTTTGGGGACTGTAGCTTGTAATTTTCAAGGACCTTTCTTGAAATTGTTTTCGGAAGGAAAGGAAATCAAATTACGGGGTATCACAGGAAAGCCATGAAAGATAATAAGCTCTAATGTCATGAAAAAGTTTCTAAAGAAATAACAATGAGGCGTAATTGCACAGTTATTCTCAATAGAAGTCCCAACATCAAAATCATCTATTTCTCTAGATCTCCAAAAAGTCTTGGACAATCATTCCAAGGTATTTGAAACTCCCAGAGGACTCCCACTTATTCGTGATCATGATCATGCTATTCATTTGATTCTAGGAATCGTTCCTCCAAACATCAGGCCTTACAGATATCCTTATGTCCAAAAGAGCGAAATTGAATGTATGATTGTAGAAATGTTAGAGGCTAGTATAATTCAACCTAGTCAAATTTCTTTCTCTACTCTAGAAGTATTGGTGCACAAGAAGGATGGGTCATGGCACATGTGTCCGGATTATAGGGAGCTCAATAAGCTCACTATTAAAGATAAATTTCCCATTCCTGTGATTGATGAATTATTGAATGAATTATTGAATGAATTACATGGAGCAATTTATTTTACCAAGTTGGATCTTCATTTAGGATATCATCAAATTAGAATGATGACTGAAGATGTTCCGAAAACAACATTTCGAACTCATGAGGGTCATGAATTTTTGGTCATGCCTTTTGGCCTTACCAATGCACCTTCTACATTTCAAGGGTTGATGAATTCCATTTTCAAACCCTTCCTTAGAAAATTTTTTCTAGTATTTTTTGATGATATACTAATATACAACATGTCTTGGAAGGATTATATTCAACATGTTGACAGGGTGCTCAAACTATTGGAGGAGAAACAATTATATGCAAAAACATCCAAATTTTTCTTTGGAGAAAAAGAGGTGGAATATCTGGGTCGTATTGTATCTCACGAGGGTGTTAAGGTAGACCCTAACAAAATTAAAGCCATAAGGAATGGAAAGTCCCCACAACCATAAAGAAATTGCGCGGATTTCTTGAGTTAACATGGTATTATTGCAAGTTTGTTAAGAATTATGGGAGAATAGCAAAACCTCTAACAACATTATTGAAGAAAGATGCATTTTCATGGACTCGTGAAGCAACTAAGGCCTTTGAAAATATTAAAGAGGCAATGTGCATAGCACTAGTCTTAGCTGCGCCAGACTTCACACAAACCTTTATTGTGGAATGTTATGCCTCAGGAAATGAAATTGGTGTTGTTTTAATGCAAGAAGGAAAACCCATTGCTTTTGAAAGTTGTTCAATCAAAGGAAAGTATTTACAAAATACTATTTATGAGAAGGAAATGTTGGCAATAATACATGCACTAAAGAAATGACAACCTTACCTAATGGAAAGACACTTCAAGGTAAAAACTGAACATGATAGTCTTAAACACTTTTTGGAACAAAGACTATCTTCAGAAGAGCAGCAAAAATGGGTCACAAAGATGTTGGGTTATGACTTTGAAATCATCTACAAAAAAGGAAAGCTTAATGTTGTTGCAGATGCACTCTCAAGAAAGAATGAAGAGGTGGAAGCATTTCTTTGTGCCATTTCTATTATCCAACCAGATTGGATAACCGAAGCAAGAGATGAATGGAAGAAGGACAAAGATGTATGGACACTCATTCAAAATTTGTAGCAATATCCTAGTACATCTGATACATTTAGTTGGAAAAATGATTCCTTATGGTACAAAGATCGCTTATATCTTTGTAAGAATTCCCAACTAAAACAAAGGATTCTTCTGGAATTGCACACTTCTCCTTTAGGAGGACACTCAGGATTTTTAAAAACTTACCACAGGGTGAAGAAAGAATTTTTTTGGGATGGTCTTAAATCTGATATTCAAAAGTTTGTGGCGGAATGTTTGGTTTGCCAGCAGAATAAAGTGGAAACAATTAAGACCCCGGGACTTCTACAACCTTTATCCATTTCAAGTCAACATTGGGAGGAGATTTCAATGGATTTTATCACAGGTTTACCTAAGTCCGAAGGAAAGAGTGTCATCATGGTGGTAGTTGATAGACTTACCAAGTATGCACACTTTTGTGCATTATCTCATCCATTTAAAGTAAGTACAGTTGCTACTACATTTATGGAAACAATTCAAAAGCTACATGGAAACCCGAAGATTATTGTAAGTGACAGAGATCCCATTTTTACAAGAAATTTTTGGATGGAATTATTTTCTTGTTTGGGTACTCAACTAGCTCATAGCTCATCTTATCATCCTCAATCCGATGGTCAAATTGAGATAGTGAATAAATGTTTGGAAGTATATCTTCATTGTTTTGTATCTGATAAGCAAGCACAATGGGTTAAGTGGTTACCTCTCGCTGAATGGTGGTATAACACTTCCTTCAATATTGTATCAAAAATGACCCCATTTATGGCACTTTATGGATATCATCCACCATCCATCACATCTTCTTTAAGGGAAAATTCTAGGGTTCAAGCAGTGAAACATCACATTGAGAATCAACAAGAAGTTCTCTAACTCTTAAAGGATAACCTAAATTTGGCACAAAATCGAATGAAATAAAAGACATATCAACATCACAGTGAGAGAAGTTTTGAAATAGGAGTCTGGGTATTTTTACGGCTACAACCATACAAACAAATTTCCCTCAAGCAAGCTAATAAGGATAATAAATTATCGCCAAATTACTATGGTCCTTACAAGGTGTTGCAAAATATTGGTACTATGACATACAAATTGGAGCTTCCTGATTCTTCACGAGTGCATCCATTCCATGTTTCATGCTTAAATAAGGTTATAGGGGACAAACTTCTAGTTCAAACAATATTGCGAGAACTTGATGAGGAAGGAAAAACTATATTGGAACCTGAAGTAGTCACGGAAACAAGAACTCGACAGCTACAAAATCGATCAATTTCAGAGTATCTCATCAAATGGAAGAACTTACCCACTGAAGATTCTACATGGGAGGATGAGAAATTTATATCGAAGCACCTGGAGCTACTCAAGTGTTGAGGACAACACTTTTTTGAAGGAGAGGAGCATGTTAGGTCCCTATATTACTAGTATAGTCCCTTATTGTTGTTAGTGTAACTCCCTTATTTTTATTATTGTACCCCTGTAACCCCCATATAGTTATTATTATGCCCTTACATTATTATTGTTAGGTCGACTAGGATTACATTGTGGCCCCATGGACTCCTATATATATAAAGGAGGTTTTTTCATTTGTATCATCCAAGAATTTTTCATTTATGTAATGTATTGCAAGTTTCCCCCTCGAAGTGGCTTATTTCTAAGGCGTTGATCTTTCTTTTCTTCTATTTTTGGAGCTGGTTTCATAACAGAGAGGGGATGCGAGAGTGGTGAGGGTGAGGGAGTGGTGAGCGAGGGGCTTCGGGGAGGTGAGGAGAGACGATGTTGTGCGAGGTGAGGAGGGATGGGGGGCCTGTGCGAGGGGTTGGCAGCGAGAGGGGAGTGGAAGTGAGGGGGAAGGGGATGAGAATGGGGAGAAGGGTGACGGGGGATGGGGACGGGAACGAGGGTGAGCGGGAGTGAGGGGGAGGGTGAGGGGGATGGGAAGGGAGGGCGGGTGCGGGGAGGGCGGAGCAGGGATGGGGGTGTGAAGGGAGCTTTCAACGTCGAGTGAGACCTGTGGGAGGCCATGACGGAGGTGTGATACAACGGTGTAGACACAATCCTCTACATTTTTTTTCTCAGAGAAAAACCCTTATATCGTTTCTCCTCCCATCCAAATGCTTTAACAAAAGAGCTGAAATCTCAATATGACAGGGAATCCTCTGAAAAGCAGAGCGTCATGATCCATGAGTTGATTATGTATCCAATCTCTGTTATTGCGTATGGTCTCGGTTACATATGAAATTCCTCCTTTGCGATCATGGGTGGTAGCACATTGGTGAGAAGGGAGAAGAACCTTGGGTATATGATAGGTCGAGGCCACAACATATGAGAGGGCGATACTAGAGCGTAGCTGGAGGTGAGTGGAATGGAGTGTATGCCAGAGCATGTAGGAATTTGCACCCTCTCCTTACAATAATTAACCTGAGAGAGGGATTACAACGTTTTCAGAGGCGTTGATTGAATGTTGTATAAGAGCACTGAGATTTATGAGTTGTAAAGACAGAAAATGAAACTTATTAGGGGAGCGAATTGTTGTGTGAGCGTTGCGACAACGGAGATATGATGACCAGAAATAATGGCACGAGCAGGTGAGACCAATTTCAGTTACTTTCCTTTGACCAGTATAATGCTTGCTAGAATGGAAGACAAATATGAACAATGCTAGAATAAGAAACAGATATTGACAGCGCCAAAATAGGAGACATGTCTGGACAACATTGTTACACAAAAAATTGTCATTATCCCTGTACTCTTCATTCCTTGATCGTGGAGGACCCATACGGTGACCCTTGTGTACTTTCCAAGCATGGAATACATACCCCTGAAACACACTTTGTCTACCAATTAATCTCCCTTTACAACTTTTCTGGAAGATCCCAATATAAACTTGGTTTTCAAGGTTGGCACTTTGTCTCAGTGTCTGACCCGCGTTGATAGCGGAAATTTGCACTGGGACCTATGCCTATCGACGCTCTGTCTTAATTTCGGACTCGCGCCGATCCTCTTTTGGAAAGTTTTTAAAATAGAAACAAAGTTTCCACGATTAGAAACTTCGTGAGGCGACGAGCTGGAAGTTTGTTTTGAGGATATGGCTGAGGAATTCCCCTTTGGGCTTCTTGTTCCCAAGAAATAGGAACTAATCCAAAGGATAAGCTATTTTCCCATTATTTGAGGGTCCATAACCTCCTCCTCCATTGTTATATAAGGCAACCTCCTTCACCTTTGCTGCCTTAATTAGCTAGAGAGGAGAAGGAATTATAGCTTTGGGAGAATAATGCAGAGTGTGATTGTTTTTGTGTGTTAAGAACATAGTGAGATCTTAGACCTTTGTGTATGAGGGTGTTGCAAATGTGCTTGGATACAGACCTGCCGAAGGAGAGCCTCAACATCAAGGCTTGGTTGTAAACTCCCCTTGTCTTTATCATAATAAAATTCAACTGATGTTTATCTTCCACTCTTGTTTACATTTATAATGAGATTTCTAGCATTCCTTGATTAGTTAGATAGGTTGTAATTGTTTTATGTTTTTCGTGATTTTACTCTTGTCGTGGTGTCTTGACTATCTGTATAGGTAATCGAACATTGGTAGCAGCGTGCATCGAGCTTGAGAAGAGCGACAGATCAAGAAGTTTCGACGGAAGACGAAAACATAGCATCAGAACAAGGTAGGTCATCTTCCTTGCTCTAAATTTCATTTACAATCTAGGAAGGTAGATGTTAGTATGTTTCTATAGTTGCTAGACCCACCCTAGGGCTAAAGGGATCGCCTCTGCCTGCAAAGGGGATTTACCTAGACAAAAAACACTAAACTATAAACGAGTCTAGACAGACTACCACACAAATGGGTAGAACACACCCAAATTACAACGGAAGAGCAAAATTAGACCAATAGATATTCATAACGCTCTCAATATGCGTTATTCCAGGCTTTCTCGATTAACTGGGAGTGTGGACTATGTAATCCACAGCGTGCAGAGGTCCACATTATTTGCCAGATTTTTATGCTCAGACGCTAGCGCTATCAATGGAGTAATCATAGGGTGCACAGAGAGACAACTAAATCAGTGGCTCAAATATGAGCAGGGTCAACAATCCCCCGCTTTGATACCATGTTAAACACACGCATGGTAAACATATAAGAATAGGGAAAATGATAAAGATAAGTGTGAGTTACTATTACCATTAACATGATGTATATTTATAATACAATGTGGCGACCCTCGGATTCCACATTCCAAGGTCACTTGGACTCCTCTTTGACTGTTCGCCTTCCACACCTACCCATAGAGGATTAGGTGTCCAACAATGACCTTCTTTGGCATTTTAAATGAGACATTGAGACAAACTTCTCCTTTTCATGAGACAACAAGATTGTTATTAAAAACTTTGAAATCTTTCACCTTTGGAATTTCATATTGAAAGTGACTCTTCAAAACAGATAAGGAATCTTTGAAGCTTAAAATGACTTCTCTTTTTCATTTGACTAGGGAAGTAAGTCAAAATGACCTCCCTTGGAGCTTTGACAGTGAATGATGACTTTTTGATCTTTTAAAAGAGATAGTGAGACAGGGATGAAATTTTTGAAACTTTTTTTTGAAATTTGAGCCATATGAAACAAGAGAGATGGCTTTATTTTAACTTCATAAACTTGCTTGCTCCTTCAATATGGTTTTATGGATGAAATTGAGGGTTACTGCCTTATGTTCAGTGAAAATTTGAAGATTTTTCCAAAGGCAGTGTTGAACCTAGACTTGACCTAAATGAAATGAAATGACATAACCCTAGACCTCTTGAATGATGATGATGGGGATGATGAACTTGAAACTGATGATGGCGATGACCTTGAAAATGGTGATGATAAATGAAATGAAGGAGCAACATATATGGTTTAGACCTCTTTAGTGACCAAAATTATTTCTGAGAATTGGTTCGAAAAAGTAATTTTTTTTTACTTATGACTTAATGGAAAACAACTGAAAGAGTCATTTGATCATTGACATACCTGGACTAACACCGCCAAAGCAAAAATAAGAACTGAAAAATGCTAGCACACACACATAAATTATGACACTGTTGTTTTTGGACAATTGTCCCTGGAAAAACCCAATGTGGGAAGACTGGTGCAACATAGAGGGTTTTATTATTATGCAACAACAAAATTTTTGAGTACAATAAAATGGTTGCCAAGCTAGCGATTCTATCCAAGAGAAATACTGGAAAAATTTACTGAGGGAAATTTACCCTCACTCCAAGCAATTTTGGCTTAATTTGGGCTCAAAAGTGGCTCCAAATCTGCCTCTATGTCAAACTCTGTGTAGTCCCTTGTACATTCAGCCCATAACTCCCTCTGAATTAGATGTCTTGCCTGTCTCTGCTACTGGAAGTCTTTGGCCATGCCCTTTGGAATTTTTCTCGGACTCCGACACTTGAAATGACCTACCCTCCAGAAAAATCGAACTACCTCTATGAGGCTTTGTGAAAACCATTGCGCAATCTCCTGGAGCTAAAACTTGACCTCCTTTTTTGAATCCCTCAGAACTGGAAACTCCTCCAGAAAATTTATACGTTGCTCCTATGCCACCTGCTACTCGATCTCTTTGTTGAATCACATGCCATTGGGAAATCGAACTGCATTTATCACTGAGTATCTGGATTGGTGTATTCTCCATCTACCCATCAACCTCCTCTTATTAATTAACTAGTTTTTCTAAGTTAGACTTAGGATAATTTAAATGATGGTCAATTAATATAATTGAACCATCTCTAGGTGGGATTTCCAGAAATGATTTATGGGTTTTGGATAACTCTTGTGTCTTATCCTCTCCACAAAGTTTTGAGACTAGAACACCATCTGATGCTACAAAAAGTAACAAAGTTCAAGCCCTAAATGATGATAATTTGTAATGAAGCGAGTTTTTTTTCTCATTTTTGCTCAATTTTGTGCCTGGTGGGCTGTTGATATGAAGTTATCTAGTTTTATGTAGATTCTCTCGGTTATTTTTTGTATGTATTTAATGGCCAACAAATCTAGTAGAAGTGATGCCTTGTTTTCATGCTTTATATTTGTCCCACGATGTATCATTGTCTTGCATTAATAGAAAAATGTTGGCTTACAATAAATATTAATAAACATATTATTATAAATAATGATGTTTTCACATATAGAAGAGTGAAATATATAAAACATAATAATAAAAAATTAAGATCCATTTTACCATATAAATTAAAATAATAATAATTCATAATAATAATTATGATATTTTAGAACTTCATATTTAAATTTAGTTAATAAATATTTTAAATTTAATAATTAGAATAAACTCTTTTTCTAACACCAAATCAATACTTGACATATCATATTAAAACATTAAATTAATGTATATGTAACTATATCTATTATGAGGGTTTTAATAAAAAAAAAAAAAATTTCAATATGAATATGTGAAATGCATATATAAGATAACTAGAATTATTAAGAATCAACATGTATTGAGTTTAACTCCAAATTTATCGAAAAACATTTCCTCAAGTTTTGCAGTGAAAAATATGTTTATGGCTTAGGAGATTTGATCTTTGTAGGCCCTTGGTAGACGTAAGTTAACATGAATCTATGTTTATTGTTAATATACATATTATAGTTTTTCATTAAAAGTCAAAACAATTTGAATTTTCATTTTTGTTGAAAAAAAATCCATTGTTATCTGAACGTCATTGAATTTTGATTACTAATTTTATTTTTTGAAAATTCAAATAAAAAATTGATATTATTTTCTCCAAGTATATATATATATATATATATATATATATATATATATATATATATATATGAATTTATATTTTTAATTATGATATTTTAATTTTTTCTATTTAAATTTAATTAAACAATTATATAAATAAAATGGTTGGTAAATTTCTATATATTTCAATTTATAATAAGCGTCAAAACACTTATTTCATGGTACATTTCACATTGTTAAATTAAAAATTCATAAATATACATTTAAAAAATGGAACAAGATTCGCTCCTAGTTTATCACGAAGATTCTTAATTTGTAGATATACTTTGTTAAAATAACATAGGTCAATACCATGACTTATCAATAACACATGTCTAAAAAACCATAAGTCATTTTATATGACAAATGTTCATATGATTTTTTTTTTTAATTAATCAATTTAATTAAAATGGTAAAAAAGGCTTAACTGAGATAAACCTTAACTTTTGATTTGTGAATATTATTAAAAATGTTCTAGAATATTGCATGGAGGCTAATCCCTTTTTTTTCCAAAGAAAAAAGCAAAATTTTTATTAAGCAGATAAAAAGTTACATCGTATATGCTTAAACATTCCATATGTGATATGCTCACCCATGAGGGAAACATTATTAACTGTCCAAGTAAGTCTCCTGAGTATAGACACAATTTACAAAATCAACACTAAAAAGTGTCAAACATAGGCCTCCCCATAGGGGAAAACATCTCAAAATACCATGAAGCTAAATCTTTTGTCCCATATGTAAAACAAAAAACAGATAAAAACCAAAAACTATATACATAGTAACTCTAGAGAGTAAAAATCGTGCGCTGGAGGAAATTAAAATGACATCAAAATAAGTGACCAAAGACCCTACTAACTGAGTGTCCATTATCCGACACACATACATCATCATCATTTGTTTTGGTTATGTGCCACACGTCAAGATCCTATTGAATGCCCTCCTTAGATAGGAGGTCATCTGCAATGTTTCGTTCCTTGTAAACATGACATACATTAATGAGTTCAAATGATAATTTTAGCAAATGTGTTTCTTCAATGATAGGAATCAACACATAATTTTGACATCTCTACGTATTGTTGAACCAATTTATGGCATTCATGTAATCACCAAAAATTTGAACCAAGCCAATTCCCAAGTGGATGAGCCAACATAAGAAGTTTTAGTATAAGAAGTTTTGAATAGTTGTTTGTGCCTATACCAATACCCACAAAAGCTTTTAATGAGTTGTTCAGATTTGTGTGTATAACCATACTAGAGTCGCATATGTTATGTTCATCCGATGCCCCATCAAAATAAGCCCATAAGATGTCATGATTTATCTGTTCAATGCTTATGATCCTAGACTGCTTAGTGTGATCGATAGATGGAAGGAATGAGAAGATCGAACCGCATTCAGCAGCAATAACAGAGGGAGAGGAAGATGAATCCTGAAAGATGCCTTTATTTCTTGCTAGCCAAATGCCCCATGAGATGATTAATGGAATATTTCTGTTGTTTCATCTGTATTTCCATGCCACCATGTTTGCCATGCATCCCCACAATTTTCTCCATCCCACGAAGAGTTAATGTTTAATAGAGACACAGTAAATTCCCAGAATTTTTTAGAGAAACGACAATCAAGGAATCAATGATCAGAAGTTTCTGTTGCGTCCTTACAAAGTATACACCAGCCTGGTCCATGAATATTCCTCCTTTGAAGCAAATCCCAGGAAGGCACTTTGTTCCTCAAGATACACCAGAAAAGAAATATTGTTTTTGCTAGGCTACTCAACTTCCATAGAGGCTTGTTCCAACATTCGTGAGCCCCCCATCCCCTTTCCTTCATCAAGTGCTCATAACCAAATTTTGGAGAGTAAAATCCATACTATGCATGGACCCATTGAAGTGTGTCTGGATAGTCTTTTATCCCGACCTTTGAGCATATTAGTTCCTAAAGTGAATACTTTCCATTCCTACCTCCATTGAGGTCCAATTTGAATTTCCTCCACCATTTTCCATCCATGCTTCTATATTGAGGTAGACTCCTACTTAGAAATATGGTACAAGTAAACAATCCCTTTTATGTGTAATACATCTATCAAGCCTCTTGTAAGAGCATAAGCCTCATGGCACCTGACCCATGGATCCATTCCAATTCTTCATTTTTCCCCATTGCCCACCTACCAAGCGAGTCCTTCTTCCACTAATCTGAATGATAAAATAGAATTCTTCCAAATGACTTAATATTTTGAATAACCTTTTTCAGGCATGTGAATCCATTCATCCATAAGGGATGATTCAATGTATTTCCTTTTGACCACAACTCTCCAGAGATTGTCTTCAGTCAAAATTCTCGATCCAGTTTTGCAGCAAGAGAGATGGAAAAAGAAATTAAATATTTTATTCCCCATCCACCCCTTTCCTTAGGTCTTGCAATTTTGTCCCATGCCACCCATGCAGTGACGGTCTATTATTTCTTCCCAACCCATAAAAAGCGAATGCATACTTTCTTGATCTTGTTAAGAATGCCTTTTGGAACCCAAGAAAGGGAAATCCAATATACCGAGATGGCCAATAGAAAATATTTTATGAGTACCAGTGTTCCTGCTCTAGATAACCATTTGAAACTCCAAAGGTTGATATGTTTTTCAATTTTTGAAAAAACAAGAACCAGTCATTTTTCCTGTAGGCATCATATTTTAGATAGAAACCCAAATATTTGAAACACTCCCCCATTGGGTGATGAGTAAATGGGAGAATAATAGAGATCCTTCCTAGATCTGGTCCTGAAATTCCTTCATATGTTATTTAGGATTTCTAAACATTTATAACCATGCATATAGCCTCCAGGAACAGATCCAAGATACATTTTAGCTGGGAAACATCCTCCCTATTCCCATTACTAAAGAGCATTATATCATCCACAAAGAAAAAATGGGAGATGAAAAAATTTGTTGCTACTTCAATACCTTTTAGCTCTCCTCTTCTCTTAGCTAAAATAATAAGTTGAATTAGTCCTTCGGCAACTAAAAGGAACAAGAGAGGGGAGAGAGTGAATCCTTGCCTAAGCCTTCTTTGGATGTGAAAAAAGGGGGACACCCCCCCATTTATAAGAATGAAAAAGGACACATTTGAAATGCATCCCATAATCTAGTTTACGAAATCAATTATAAAGATAATATGGGTCATCAAAATTCTCAGATATATCAAACTGATCAGGTCATAAGCTTTTGAAATATCACTTTTTACAATCAAACCTTTTTTCTTTCACTGCTTTATGCTATGCATGGTTTCCTCGGCCACCCCAACGACTTCATGAATCTGCCTGCCATCCAGAAAACCAAACTGTTCTTTAGATATATTTCTAGAAAGAATAGGTTTAAGTCTAAATGCAATGGTTTTTGTGATAATTTTATAAATACAGTTGCATAGGGAGATGGGCTTGAATTCATTAAAAGAAGTAGGGGAGTCTGATTTGGGGATAATATCCAAGAAAGTATAATTGAAAGGATCATGGATAGAGCCCTTTATTCTGGATTCTTCAACCACTCCAGTAATCTCCTCCCCCGTTAATTCATAAAAATGTTGAAATAATTCCATTTTCCAACCATCATGCCCTGGACTCTTGTCTTTTTGCATTGAATTTAAGACATTTTTGACTTCCTTATTCATGACAGTAGTCATTAGATGCTCATTGTCTTCCTCCTCAACATATCTAGAGAAAAGTTGTGAAACCCTAATCACCTCCCCGATTGATGCACCCTCAAGGGCTCTGAAAAGGGTTTTGAAATGGTATTTCCCCAATGAAGACATATTATTAAAAGTTTTGGCCTTGCCCCCCCTTGGCTTGTCTAGTTCCCAAATGGTATTGGAGGTTTTCCTCCCCTTTGCATAATTTTGGAAAAAAATGTATTTTCATCCACAGCTGAGAGCCATATTGCTCGAATTTTTTAGCGCCATTATTCTTCATTATCCAAAAGAATTTTCATTCTCCTGGTTTCCAATAACTTGATCCTCTCCAACTTTTCCTCATTATCATAACCATCACGCCCCTGACTTTCCATTCATTCCAGCTCCTCCCCAATTTCTCGAAGATTAGTTGTGTCTCTTTTCAACTTCTCTTTTGCCCATGAGATTTTCACTTTTTTAATTCTTTTCCGATTGCACATAAGATACAACGCATGAGAACTAATTCTGGATCTATCCATAGGACTCCATGTTTCATAAACAAGAATATTATAATATGCATCATTTAGCTAACCTGGATTAAACTTGAAAGGAAACCTGATTTCTTGTTTGATATTGACAACTCCAGTAAGATAGGAGAGTAGTCTCATTCCCCCCCCCCTACCCACCCATTGTCTAAACCCCAAGATCTGGCTTGAAAAGTATTCATTTCAAAGGAAACAATCCAATCTCTTTAATACACGAGCATCTCCCACTCTCCTCTTCCTCCAAGTAGGAGAGATTTTAATTACATTTGAGTCAATAAGGCGCCCATCCTGGAATTTGTTCCAGAATAAATCAACAAGGGGGTCAGGTTGAGCCAAAGGACCTCATGTTTTTGACAAACCTAGAGATAAATTTAGGTCTCCTACCACCACCAAATTGGGACCTTGTATAAAAGACTTTGAAAAAAGGTTTTCCAGAGAAAAAAAAAATTTCCACTCCTCACAAGGACCATAGATATTAACAATAGTGAAATCTATGGATAATTCCATTGAATAAACCTCTGCACCAATTAGAAATTCAGAGCCCCATGAATTATTTAGCTTTATAACATTGTCTTTTAATCTTATGGCTAAACCAACCGATCTCCCTTTAACATCAATGGTCACAAAAGTCCATCCGGGAGCACTTTCAAGAGACATGACATGACCAGATCGCCTTGGACTAGGGTCTCTTGAAGCAATATCACATTTGGACAGTAATTAAGAAACACAGCTTTTAGATCTAGTTTCTTATGTGTGCTATTGAACCCTCTACAGTTGAAATATAACATAATAATTTAGAAACAAATGACAGGGGACTGTGTTTCTCTAAGTTCCCCTCTGATAAATAATTGTTTCCCGTCGACAATGTCAATCATGGCTTTAATTTGTGCTTTAGAAATATCATTTTTCCGACCCATTATCCTCCTAGGCTTATCAAGAACATAAAATCGCCCCTTGCACAAACCCACTAAAGGCCTCTACTGACAAAGATTTTTTCTCTCGAGGTCGAATACTATAGGGTATAGAGTCAATAGATATTTTCAGGATGGTTGTAATAATGTTGGCCATGGCTAGTGTAAGGTTTTTAATGCACATATAATCATTACCAAGAGGTCTGGAAGGACTAGGTGAATGTATAACCTTTAATAAAATATCAAGAGAATCAACAATAGGAGGTGGGGAGTGAGTATCAATAATCGTCATATCCGGTGTTGGATCAAAAGGGTCTAGGTTGTCCAGCGCTTGATTCATTGCACCATGGAGGAGGATCACCAATTGGAGAATATTCTCATCCATCCCTTCCATTGGAATCGACCCCTCTTCTTGTTGTTGGATCTCCTCCTCCCCTTGAACCTGATCTCCCCATTCTTCCTGATCCGCCTGATCCAACTGGGCCCGATAATCATTCCTGTTCCCACCCCTTTGTTTATGCCTCCTACTGATTCCTAGAGGACATTCTCTGACTAAGTGGCCATGTTTATGACACATATGGAACCTGAACTGTAAGTGCTCATAATCCACAATCTGCATATAAGAATGACCATCAAGGTGTAAATGGATTTTTTCGATCAAAACCTCTCTAGGGACAAGAAGAACCATAATACGAGTAATGTCCTATGCTCTAGTAGTCTGAAAAGACATGTCTGCATCCAGGAAGGTACCCACGCTATTCCCAATAGCCCTGAAGACATCGATAGTCCAAAAATGTGGAGGAAAATATGGGAGACACACCCAAACCAGGATCTCGTCCAGTCTTTCCTGCTTCGCATCAAACGTAGGAGACCATCGTTTGAATAGAATCAGAGAAATTCCAAAACCCATTTGCGCTCCAACACCCATTCTAGGGTTTCGTTGTTCACGAACATGATCATGAACCATCCATTTGACAATGTTAAAGCTTCCACATCCTTATCCCGGGCCTCTCCCCAAGTATTTTCTATTCGTTCTGAAATAAATTCGGTGGAGAAGAATTTTCCACGTGCTCTGCCCACCAGGATGGCATCCGAGGCTTCCATCACCCTGCCAACTTGAATCTCGACCCCAAATACCAGATTAGGACACTCTGATCTTTTCGTAATTACTTTCCATTTTTTTCATTTAGAACCTGCTTGACCACCAATTTGTACTGGGACTGAGGGTGAAAAAACAACTAAATTCTCTTCCCCATCCACTTCATTTGGAGTAATACCCAGTTCCCCCTCCTCCAAGCTAGTTTCAAAAACTATGGGTAAAAGAAAGTTTTCTGTTGGTGCCGAGACAAACCCCTGAGTGTGTACACCCACCTCTTGTGTTTTTATCTCATTTAGGTTTCACCCATATTCCCCTTTGGGAAAAACAGTAGCTCGGGATTCTCCCTTGTTGCCGCTCCATAACAATCATTGTTGAAACCCTCCTGAGCCCCCCAAATTTCGTTAAATGTGGCTTCGTCAAGCCTCACTTCTCCCACACGTGGAGGTTCGATGCTAGTACCCAAGAATAACATATTTGAGTCGTAATAATTCGCAAGATCACCTAAGAAAGGCTTACCTAGTGCCTCATTTCTAACCCCTGGGTTTTCTAAACATGCTTTTAGCCCCACCTTTGAACCCAAGACAACACCATACACTATATCTTCTAAGCCACCACACCCCCCCCCCCCCCCCCCCTGCGACGAAAAAATGGGAAGTTGGGTTTGGAGGGGAACGTATTGACTTACTTAAGGACTCACAAAAACACTGACAGGCCTAGCCTCTTCCTTTTCAACAATATTTTGACCCTCCAACATAAAGATGTCAGGGCTTCCAGGAAATGGTCCAAGAACCCCAGGTCAACAACTTTCAGAGAACAAAAACCATTCGCCAGTCTCCAGGACAACCTTTCAACACTCCTCCTACCATCTAGAGAACGAGGTGGAAGAGCCACCTTTGCCAATTTTTTCTTAGTTGGCTCCATCCCCCAGACAGATAGTATATCCTCTGCTTCCGGCTCTAGGTCGACAAACTCACTAGGTTTAACCATAGTTCCTTCTAGGTAACAATAAAATGTCTGCTAAGACTAGTAAAAACACGACAGTGCACTATTAATAGTAATGATTGAGAGTGAAACCCGAGACCGTTACCACTAGAGTAGAAACCCTATGGAACCTCAACTATGTAAGCTTGTGAAATGAAATGCAGTGCCAAGACCATAGACCGCCAAAATCGTTGCAAGTGAAAATAAAAACAAGCACCGGCCTCTGTTTGTGAAGGGAACTAAGAAAAACCTTCACACGTCCCGGAGAAACAAAAAATAACCGAGTGTTATGTATTGTAATTCCAAATGGCAGGTATCATCCACCATTCGTAAGACCCGAGTCCATCATTCGACCATCCCAAGAGAGTTTAAAATTCAAACCCTAACCAGGGTTTCCATCCATCATCACCCTATCCAAACATTCCTACGTGTGCCCCTTCATTCATCATGCAATTTGTTTGATTAATATGAAAAATGTGATTAAATTTTTTTAATATATATTATATCATTGATTTTAATAGTCTTAGATTAATCTTAATTCTAGATCTACCAAATTTCAAGAAATATCAAATCTCTTTTCACTTTAAAATAGGTTTGCACATCAAGAGGTTTGATCCCTCTCCAAACTTGGTAGATCCGAAATAAAGAAGGATCTAGGCTAGTTTAATTCCCCCCTTTAAATAGGCTACTTTCCACATGAATACCTGATCTGAATTTATGCAAGAAAAAAATAATACACATAAATAAACATAACAAAGAGATGCAACAGAAATAATATTTCATTTCATTAATATCAAAATAACAGAAATATGCTTACAGACATAATGGAAATAAACTAGTTAGGGTGCTGGTAGCGTATCTCTGAGAAGAGATGTGGCGGCTATAAGCCTTTGAACTGTGTTACAATGAGGCTCAAAGACCTATTTATTGTTGAGAAATAAAGGAAAACCCTAAACATCCAAAAACCTAACCCTACAAGATGAAGCGCCAAAACTATGGGCCCCGTTTGGGTAATTTGGCACAACAATCATCCCGAGGACGTAACTTTGGCATATGATTTCCGTTTGACACGCTCAGTACCTCGTTAGAAAGATCTATCCAAGGAATATAACTTTTGAGTGATCAAAATCAATCCATGGATCCATGTTGCTCCCGGTTTTCCCAAAAAAACATCGTTTAGGGCCTCAAAGCAACTCCGAAAGTTCATGACCTGAAAACCTGCTAAAAATAGTAAGTTGTGCTAAAAGTGAAAAACTGAAAGAACCAATGGTGGGGGTCCAAATGGGATAGGTGGGTGACCACCAATATCCACCTGGATCAATACCATGGACTCTCAATACCATGACTCATTTTTATTTTATTTTTATATAATTTTACTTAGTCAAAATGTTAAACATTACATTACAACATCTTTACCATACTAGATGGAAAGCACCTCTCAATCAGATAATTTCTTTATTATGTATTACATCATTAATTTTAACAATATCTTTGTAAATAATGTTTATATATATATATATATATATATATATATATATATATATATATATATATATATATATATATATATATCCTTCGGTGTGTGTGTATGTATGTATTATAATAATAATATAATAAAAACATTATTAATGATGTAATACATAGCAAATAAATTATTGGCTTGAAAGGCACTCTCTAGCCCAATATGATAGAGATGTTGTAATGAAATGTTTAATATTTTCACGAAGTCAAATTAAATAAAAATAAAATTATTTATGAATTTAATGATTATGAATGTGCATTGTTTTACAACATTATAGATTTTAATTCAAGAAAATTAATGTGTATATATTTTCAGACATCAATAGTGGTAACTACCACTTCAAAATTAATCTTATCACATTAAAAAAAATCTTATACATCACTGTGTCTAACTCGATTGTAACTAGAAAATAAATTATTTTATTTTATTATTATACTATTAATTTACTCATTTTATACTTACATTTATTTTATTGTACGATAATAATTAATTATTGTTATATTATTGTTTTTATTTTTAAATGTATAAAAACTATAAAATGATTAACTAAAATTAATATGTATCAAATTTCTTATAAATTTAAACAAAATTGAAATTTGAACATCAAATTTATAAATATATACTAAAACTAAAATATAAATTGAAATTTGAGTTATTATTATACATTGGCAACCAGCATAACTAAAATATAAATCAATATCTAATTGGTTATTAGACATATATATTTGGTCAATATTATCTATTGACGTTGCATAAATGTGGAACTTGTTTAGAACCTATTGATAGGCAGTAATGCTCTCCTGGGTATATCAATCACACGTATGTCCATTGTATACGTTCGAAAAGAAAAGTCTACTTAGATCTAATATACTTTACTTTGCTAGTTGAATTTCTCACCTCGAGCTTCAAGAAACTCATGATATAGTTCAGGTGTTGTCCATTTATTCGTTGTCCTCTCTATAATGGTTATAATGGTTAGAAGAGAAATATTTATGAAATGTTCATCGATTATTTCACCAATATGTCTTTTAACCTTAATCATACCCATGAAGTATGATGGTGTAAAAAGTAGCCCAAATATTCCACAACCATCACATAAAGTGTTAGAGCTAAGGGGTACCCTTATGTTATCGACTAAAATATCCAAATCCAAATCCCTTAGACATGGATTGGTTATCAAACAATCATGTTGCGACATCCACAAAAGGATCTAAATCACACACAAAGAATGGACTAAATATGTGAATCTAGAACATAAACTAGATGAATGACTACTTTTTTGGGCTACAAGAACTTTTCAAATTCCATCTTGTTTAACAGTGCTTCAAACCCTAAATAACTAGGTGATTCCATATCTTTAAAACTTACAATAGCAATGCTTGGAATGAAATGCCCTCAAATAAAACCACAAATCAAATCATCTAAGTGATAGTTTACCAAATCCATAGAGGAATTTAGAAATGTGAGTTTGGAAAGTTGTATCACAGGGAGTGATCTCACAGAAGCACGATGTTTCTTGAAATTCTTCCTTAGCCACTTTATGGTGGCCTCACCTAACTATCAAAATATGCTATATCATTCCATGACTTTATCCACCTATTTTCTCATTAAGGCTAAGGAAACAAGTTTCAAATCCATAATAGCTTGAATATAACCCGTGTATTGAAGACAAAATATATCATTCAATATTAATCTTTTTATAACACCAATGCCCATGTGCTCTCTCTTCCCAATAGGAATATGACATGTTCAATGTCTTTCAAAACCAATCCTTTGAGGCCACCAATTTTCTAGGGACATGTACTTTCTTCCCAAAAAGACAAAACATGTCATTCAATATCAACACCAATTTTCTAGGGACATGTACTTTTTTTGCAAAAAGACAAAAACATATCATTCAATATCAACACCAATTTTCTAGGGACATGTGCTTTCTTCTAAAAAGGGCAAAACATATCATTCAATATCAACTTTTTTACAACACTAATGTCCATGCCTATGTGCTCTCTTCCCCATAGTAAAACACATCTTTTAATACCAATCCTTTAAGGCGACTAATTTTCTAGGGAAGGGATATAATGAGACTACTTGATACTTTGGATAATGATAATATTAAATGGTATTGTTTAATAAGGCCATAATTTTGTCAATTTTGTTTGGATGATAAATTTTTCACCCGAATCATGAGAACTTTTTTAAAAATTCTATTGTGAGAATGTTAAAATATATATATTTATGAGGCACCCAAAATCTTAAATTTTAATAACTATAACTCGTATTTTCATAAATTTTCATCATATTTTCTCAAAATCATGTTGAAATTTTGATTAATTTTCAACCTAAAGCGTGACATATTTATACTGCATGATATTAAATACATTACACTGTATGCATAATAAAAATACTAAATGCATTTTTATTGTAAGAGTGTTTGAACTAATATTGTTTTAATAAAAATAAAATGTTTATATGATTACGCGACAAGATTCACAATATTGAAGTATCATTAATGCATAAAGGCCAACATCACTGTATATATGTACATTTGGGTAAGAAACTCGTGACTAAATAATATTATTTGATATGTTGGGTATTATCTCATGTTTGTACCTTAGTTGGATAAAATTGCACATGTGACCACACAATTTGTTAGATTTGTAGAGAACACATGAATGGCTAAAATTACTTTACATATTAAGTATACTCGATCATTCTCTATATTTTTATTAATTTATGATGATGCTTCTTCATTTTTAGTAGAGTTTTCATTAATAATTTTATTCTTGATGAAGGTTTTCTACATTTGTTTAACATTTGTAATGGTGTTTTTCATTTGTAGTAGAATTTTTCTCGATAATTTTGTTATTAATGTTTAATAAAAAATTTCCACGCATTCAATTCAAGAAATGCTCTTTAATTCTACCTTGATTATGTGAGCCATTTTTTCTTGAAAATGTGTAGTATTGTGTTGTTTATGCCTAATCTTAATATGCATTGTGATGATTTCCTTAACTTATAGTGTTTAAGGTTTTAGTTTGATGTTGGAATTGATATGGAAAACAATGATTTTGTAACAAATCTAGGATGAGGTCATAATTATTTTTGACTTAAGTATTTTATGTTGTATGAGTTGAAGATTAATGTGATTGATTTCAATTTGTTTACAATATTTCACAATCTATGTATGGATTTATTTAGATTTAGATATTTCATGATGATCTTATTCATGTAAATGCTATCTTGAAACCAATTTATCATAATGTTGATTTTTTTCTCCACAAAGTTGGAGAATGTCCTCATGCTTCTTCATATTTTATTTCGATAACTTACATATCATTTCAAGGATTTGGTTCCATTTGTTGTTGTGTGGTCCCATGCATAAACAAGCATCAGAATAAAAATATTTCCCTCTTCCTTTCTGTAATTATGTGCATGATACATGGTTATAGGAGTTATCATATCAGTAATCTTTGTTCTCTTTTGTTTTTCCATAATTTCCACATTTTTATTCTTAGGTTGATTACACATGATGATTGACTTCAACCTATAGTATTGCATGAGCTTTATGTATGTCCAAGTCACTACAATTAAGGATCCATTTCTATTTGACAAAGGAATGGATTGGAAGAAGTGATGGTTAGGTTTGTTCTCTCCTTTAAAGAAAAAATCATTGGTGAATTATATTCACATTATGGATATTAAATTTTGAAGTGACTAGTTAATCAAACCATATCGTGTTTCACCTAAAATATCTTTTGTAATGAATATAAATATTATAGGAGGGTGAGCCTTCCAAGTGGGTTGTCCTTACCCAAATTATATTGAACAAGCAAGAAAATATGTTTGATGATATGAAGTAGCTTCCTCTATTGAATGCTTAAATTATATACTAAATAAAAATAATTTATGGAGTTTCCAAATGCCTGTAGATTAATAATTGTGTGCCTAACTCCCATTTAATACTTTTTTGTTAAGAAATTGATTTGAATTGTAGAGAGAATGAAAGGAAGGAACATAGAATATTCTATAAATAAAGAAAACACAATGTTGAAGCATAATATTATAGTGAAAACCAAATTCTCTTAATGAATAAACTAGTGAAGAGAATTGTAATATACATAAGAATACAAATGGCTAGAACAGTGGCAATGTACCATCTCTAAGAAGATATGTAATGATTACACTCATTTAAAAAAAAAAAACCCTTCTTGAAAGGTGAAAGGTATAGTTTATAGTAATGTTAATTAAATCTAAGAAACGAAACCCCTAAAGTGAAAGAACTATAACCCTAACATGATTAAGGTTAGGGGCATCACTAAATTGGAAAAATTTGAGTTCTCGAAGAAAATGGGGAGCATTGTAAACAATATAACTTTCACTTATTGATATATTTTTGGTCTTCATTAGCTCATTGGAAATTATTGTAGAATGAGATTGGTGCATATGCTTTTGGTGTAATTACCCCCAAAAGTACATAAGAAATCCCTCAAAAATATGTTGAAAATTCATGAATACAAAATTTTCCCATGTTTAGACCATTTTTTAGATACCCTAGTTGGCCACCTCAATTAGTTATTGGCCCTTGCATATTAATAGTCTCAATTGTGTCAAGTTATTAAAACCGAAGATGAGACTTTTGTTGGATTTGGTTCTTGCTGAACCAGTTCCCCTAGTGAATACATTGTCATCTTTGGACAATCCAATCAAGTTATATGTTTTGATGGTGGGTTCTCTTCATCTTGGTATCCATGATGTAAGATACTATAACTTTCTCAATGAAGTTAGGGTTTGGCTTAGGAGTATTGAAGTGTTCTACCACTTTTAAGGTGGAAAGTATGGATGGCACAACCACATTAAATAAAGGGTGTAAATTGAAGAAGGAAACACGATTCACTTAAAATTTACTTTTTCTCACAACTTTGGTGGTAGTGTGAGTCCCATATCAGAGTGTTCTAAGGATCCTTTCGCAATTTTGGAGTTGTTCCTTCTGCAATCACAACCACACGTTGTCACCAACCTTAAACTTGTGATAGACATGACTTTGATCATTTTGTTGATTGTACTTGGTGTTTACTTTCTATGAAATAACATAAACTTGTTGTTAGGTTTGTTAGATTTATTTAATCTTTTTTGGTCTTTTGTATACTTTGTTTTAGGTACAAGAGGATATTTTTGTATTGATGTAATTAGTAAAACTACATTAATTTTAATTAATGACTAAAAGTCCACATACTCTTAAAAATAATGTATTTAATAAGTTATTAAAAAAAAAAACGTTGTTATAATTATGTGGAAAATATGAAAAACTTTAATAATTTTTTCAAAAATCCATCTTATTTATAATGTAAAAATAACATATTATGAAATAATTTTTATCTACACTTTATATAAAATTTCAACACAAATCTTTTTATTAAATAATATAAAATAATATTCGTAATTTTAATACTAAATCGTAAATTATATCAATGGTATACTTCGAAAACTCTTTGGCTTGTACGAGATAGGCTTAGAGGAATGACAACCCCATTGTCACGGCACTAAGTGTCGACACATGGTAGCGAAAAGAGGCGAGCCTTATTTCAGCTGTCATAGGCCCATTAATGCGCCCAGGCAACTGATGCTCGCCGCACGATAATCTACATCTTTAATCCGACGGCCGGCATCAGCTACCTGGGCGCATTAATGAGCCTATGGCAGCTGAAATAGGTAGCAAATCATTTGATAGCAGAGCACACACATCTGATCTCGAAAGTCTTAAACTTTTTATTGCCATGACATATTTATAGAAGCCCCACGTTACGTGAGTGGATGTCACCTTTAAAGTAAGACGTGAGGGGTTCTCCCAATTTCTAAATAAAAATAACACGTGGCTTGTATTTTAAATTGAAGTGATAAAGATAATTCCAATGACCTACCTTTGAAAGTCCATATTGCCAAATTTATAGAGCTATTGTACATGGGGACAATAATTGCATTTGATATGCGTACTTTCAAATCTATCAATAATAATAAAATAGTCGCATATATATCGAATGAATTTACATTCTATTGTCTTTCCCACTCTAGTTCCATTTCTATGGATTGTTTGGGTTGTTGTCATGTACACAATATTTATTTATGACTTTTGGTTGTATCTCACTTTTTAAACTTGTCTTATTCAATAATACAAATCGTGTGAAAATGTAAATTAGCTTTCTTACATTCAAAGTGAACACCACATTTTTAATTTGACATGGAAACGAGATGTTCAAGTTTTTTCCACGATGGTGTACATTCACGCAAGACATTAATGAACTCCAGCTAGGTTTGATTCGACATGTTTCTCAAACACCATTTTTTCAATTTGTTTATGGAAACGAGATCTTCAAATTTTTTCCTACGATTGAGTAGATTCATTTATGAACTCTAGCTAGGTTTGATTGGACACGGTTCTCATCAACAGAAACTTTGCGTAATGCAAATAAAATCAAGAGGATTGCTAATATAACATAGCTATGCAAGAGCGATGGTTTAAGGAGAGGTTCTTGCAATCATCCAGATGTGTTCAACCTATGCATGGACTCTCTTCTAAACTTCAAGGTTTAGCATTAATTTTGCCATGATCCAGTTTTTCTTTTCACATGGTATCTATGTATTCACAAGTATGACAATGACTAGTTAAAATGGTTTGGGATGCCAAGTAAATGTTTTCCCTAAGCATCAATTAATAATACTTATTTCAAAAGCAAAGCAAGTTAATATGAAACATTGCAACCATCTGTAATAAAAATTACATATGCATCACAATTAAAACTAGGTGAAAAATTAATGTCTTAATTATTAAATTTATACTATTAATACTAATAATTTAATTTTAAAGTTACATCCAAGTCATACACCAATTTGATATATGAGATTTTTTTGTTTGTTGAGCAAGGGATGAATGCTTAGAAGTTTAAAATATCTTTAGATAAAATTTAACATAATTTTTTTCTAATGATAACTAACTAGATATGGATTGTGTTACAATATTAAATAAGCCAAGTTCCATATACCAAGTTCCATATGAAGTCATCACATATTGAACCGTCTTCATATTTTTGGTTTAACATCACAGAGCATATATTTCAGATTTTCCTTCATTCCCTCATCCTTCAATCATAATTCATATAGTTCACAAGGTGTTCTTCTATTATAGACATCATTTGTATTTGAAACTAGTTTGTTGCATGACCTAACTTGCTTAACCATTGTTAGGATTCCTCCTCCCTCAATGTTAGATTTCCATAATTTTTATATTTTCTTTGTAACTCTTATTGCAAATATTTCAAATAAATATTCCATTATTTCTCCTCTAATATGGGTAGTAATCAAACTTGCCAAAATTGTTCTAAATTGCTTTGCAACCATCTTCCCAAAGGCCTAACATATTTCCAAGTTCTCTATACTCATATACTTTTGACTCTTGAATTTGTTGAGCGCACACTTGTACTTTGGAGGGGGGTTGTGGGGTAGTTGAATCAATGTAAGAAAATTTTTACTTATCTAAACATTCTTGAACCATAAGAAAAGAATCACATATGACATCTATTAGTCACAGAACATGCAACACAAGATTTACATGGAAACCCTTTTGGGAGAAAACCACAAAATTCCTTTTTATAATTCTTTGTAGGCAACAACCTACTATTATAAATATTTGTAGGCACCAACCAATTCTTCCAGATCTTTATAGACATTAATATCCACTACTAAGCACTAACTTAGCAAGAGGCACCATTCTCTTTGTTTATGCAACTCGCCAACCTACATATACCTTCTTCAGGATTGATTTGTTAAAAAAAAACACCAAATTCGCTTCCTCCTTTATATTTACTCATTAGTTTATTAGGTGAAAGTTATGGTAACTTTCCCAAAACTTGTTGATTTTTGACATCTTCCTAAGAGAAAACTTGTATAGCACACTATGTTTCCAATTCTTTATATCTGATTCTAAAATTTTTACCTTAGTCACTTAAGTATGTCTCCTTATATCTATGAAAATTTCATAGTCTGTAGTGTCCCAAAAATGGAATTGTAGTGTAAATGTCATGATCGCTCTTTTGAAATTTATTTCAGGACCATTCACAAACCATAACTTCCACAATGTATATCTACGAAATTATAGTGAATGAGAATATGAATTTTTTAGGATATGTACATTTTTATTAATATTATCAAAATCTCATGGTCTAATTCTACATAGAAAGTAAACGATAGCAAAGGTTTCAAGTTTACTCATTTAAAACTAATTTCAAGACCATTCACAAACAACAAAGTTACCAACTTAACGAAAATTGCATCGAGTTCTCTTTTTTTAGAGGTCACAACAAATCATGACTTTCATGTCGATTTTGAAAAGTGTCGATGCAACATCAACCCTTATTTGTTTGGAGCATATTTTTGACACTTTAAATTTTCTTATGTATTAAGTGTACAATTTTTTTTAAGTTAGTGATTTTCATGCCGATTTTGAAAAGTGTTGATGAAACATCAACCCCATTTTTTGGGTTTTTTTTATGCTTTAAATTTTCTTATATATTAAGTATGGATACATTTTTTTAAATGTTGGTTATTTAACAAATTTTCAAGTAGTCTTCTTATTTTCATTGTTATTTTTTCTTAAGATGTTTTTTTTTAACACGTTTTTCAAGTTTGTGTTTTTTGGTTTTCTTTTCAAAAAAACATTTAATAAAATTTTCAACTATTTTTAAAAGTTTTTCTTTTTAAAACACGGTCAATATTTTGAAGTTAGAATTTTTCTATATATTTATATATTGCTAATTAATATTTCTATATACATCAAATAATTTTCATTGAAAAGGAAATCATTTTCAACATTTGAAAAAAAAACATACATTTTGAGTAAAGATATAATTAAAAATATACATATATTGGGACTTTTTCACTAAAATTACACATCAAATAAATGATTTTTTATGGGAAAATTAAAAAAAAAATTAAAAATAACAATTTTTTATGAACTTTATGTCAAAAAATAATAATATTAAAAGTATTTTTTCAAAGGGAGAGGCAAGAGTAGGAGGGGCAATATATTGCCCCGATGAAAAAATAGAGCTTAAATATGCACGAGTCTGGGTATTTCCACCAATAACCAAGCAAACGCTTTAGCTCATTGGTTAGATCTGAAGCTAGCCATAGATAGAGGTATACGTTAGATAGTTTCCATGGGAGACTTGATGCTAAACATTCAAAAGTTTTATAAAAATAAGGAGCTAAGTGAACAACACTGAATTCCACTAGATCTAAGAATAAGAGAGAAAATATCAAAGTTTGATACTATTGGTTTCTTTCATATAAGGAGGGAATGCAATTCTATTGCAGAAAAGAAAGAAAATATTGGAGCCAGTTATGAACAAGGTGATTTTTTTCTCAACCAATAAGATAAAATTTATTTTTGTTTACCATGATAAATAAAATAAAGGAGCGAGATGGGATGATATTCATAAAATGTTGGAGAACAGGAGGGATTGGGAAGGACCTGAGGTCTGAGCGAGCATTTAAGAATAGTATGTTAGTGAAAATAGAGGAAGCATAAAAGCGACAGCTCTCAGGAGTGGAAATGAAGGTAGGTAGATCGTCCAGGTGGAGGGAGGTGTCGAAACTTGTCATCTCAAAAGAGATATGTAAATGTTCCCCATGTGGCCCGACATAGAAATATATAATTTCTCATACTGGTTCCTTAATTTTGAGGAGAAGAAATAAATGCAGTAAGGTTTCAAGTTGGAGAATGAAAAGTTTTCTGTACAACCATAGTTTAATCAGGCGAATGAGGAACACAACCATTAAATGTGTAGCAACAAATGCAGAGCATGATATGGGTAAGTCAAATTGCTATAAATGGAGAGAAGTTGTAGAGGAATTGCAACGAGTTTCAATTAAGGATTGTTTGAAGGCAAGAATGGTATTCCTCTGTGAGGTAATTAAAGAGTAGTTAGGAGAGGTACATGATGTGGTCTCGTGGAGGAGAAATTGGCCAGAATTGATCATATCAGGGAGCACTTAATGGAGGAGGATCGAACCCACTTCTCATTTTTTATGAATGAAGTTGAGTTAATGAAGGACAACATGGAGAGACCAAGGCTCACATTATAAAACATGGCTACAAAAATTGATAACCTCTTGGCCAAAGCGAAGGGGAGAGAAGTAACCGTAGAAACGGTGGTCGTGAGGGTTCTTAAAAAATTCTTCGTCTTTCAGGGCCCTCCACCTCCCATCAAGGATAATTCAAGTGACCCTGAGGAGCTGGTGGAAGCTAAGGTCACATTGCAGGAAGAGGCAACAAACAAAAATGGCAATGCAAATAGAGAATTTACAGGAATGTAGTTTATTTATGTATTTTATATTTTTTATTGATGTACTATAAAACAATGCTATATTATGGCATGTTCTAGAGACTATATAAGACAAAATTAGTTATAGGAAAGATAGGATATAGACAAAGTAGAGACATAATCCATTTTGATCAATTTTGGTTTGCAATAGTTGAAGAACTATCTGTGAATGTAAGGGTTCTAGCCTGTGTTCCAATTTGATAATATATAAAGCTACCCTTCTATTTTACCAAAAAAAAAATGATTCACATAAAAATTTCAGTGAAAAGAAATAATAAAAATATTGAACATATAACAATAATATCCAAATTCTTATCTTTATCATAAAATATCAAAGTTAAAACAATATAGGTATAACTTATAAATGGTTCTCAAAATTGTGCTTGATTTTCAAGAATAACTTAAATTTAATCAGCAATATTATATAATCCATACTAATTATCTTACATAGTATTATGTGCTTTCATTTGGTAGTATTCCTCTCTTGTTGGATCTTTGATGTTCGCAAATCTCCCGAGGTATCCATTTTCAATCATTCCATCTAATAATGGTTGAGGTTCCTTTGCCCTTTCTGCCACATGTGATTCATTAAAATCCCCTTTCCTCAAACCAACTTTTGCATTCCATCTGGAACAACTTAATAGAATTAATTCTTTGTTGAATAAAATTGCATTGTAGTGGGTACTTTCAATGGTTATGCAATTTCTTAATTTTTGTAGGCATCATACTAGTGTCGTACCTAATCATCATGTACACAAAAAAATAACTATGTAAATTAGTATTTAAAAAAATGAAGTTTTACAAGAACATAAAAAATATGTGTATCTAGCACCAAACATATGTCTCGTACCTTAACAACTATCCCATAAATTCTACCATATCATAGCTCAACATAATATACAAACCAAATTCACCCTTCATAGTTTCGTCTATCTTTAATATACCATGAAAAGTCCATTTTATTTTCCTATGGTGACATCTTTAATTCTTTAACATTCTTCACTTAGTTTGAGGGTTCAATTTCTTGGAATTTTTACTGGATAGTTGGCAATGTATACATGGTTGGTGGCACTCACTATGTTAGCATTGATGTCAACTAGACTATCACTAAGGATAGAGGTAGTGCTTGTAGCCATTGATGAACATGTTGTTCGGGGTGAGTCCCATGGTTGTTGCAGTATTCTGTAGAGAATCATCATAGTAGGTGGATTACTAGAGAAGCCATAAAAATATGACTATGATGTTCGGGGAGTCCCAAACATTGAAGGTATTTATGCTCCATATGTTTAGTTCATATGCTCTTGGTTATGGCATAGTCGGATAGTGCTCCGAAAGAGATTTAAAATGGTATGATGGACTTTAGAAAATTCCTTCTACATCAAGAGTTATATTCAGTTGAAGTTGGCGGATAGAAAAGCTCATTCACTTAAGACTTAAGCATATTTTGAACTAAGATCGAGACTTATGTGAGTTGAGCTATTCAAAGGTCGGGCTATGTAGCATAATCAACAAGAGAACAAAGCTCTGACACCCAACTTGTGTGGGACTAGCTCCAAGTTGCCAGTTGATAGTTAGACGAGTCGGAGGTTGGGCAGGGAAACAAAGTTTAGCAGGAAGAACGAAGCCTCGAATCTTGACTCCCAGCCTGTGTGGGACCCGGTACAAGAAAGGTGGAAGATGATATCAGCATGACATGCACTGATGATGTGGAATACGCTTGAAGTTTGTGCCAAGGGTTTTTTTTGTGAATTTTTTCTCGTGTATTCAGTTGTCCAAATTCAATTAATAGAATGAGCCCCAAAAAATGGGAAAGGTCCCTAGTCAGGCCTACGGGAAAGCCGGGGGTCGAGGCTAATATGGGCGCACGAGAGGGAAGATCGATTCGAATCAAAACCTCCTGACCAACATTGAAAGGTGTGCCTAGGAATTAGTTTCGTGTGGTCTTATTATTTTATTGGTGAATTCATTAACTATGGCAGAGGATAAAAGTTGGTGCCAGTATTAATGGCAACTACAGAGAACATAGGCAAGGTAGAGGATCAGAGCTGGTGCTGGTATTAAAGGAAACTACAAAGAACATAGACAAGGAAGAGGACCAGATTTGATGCCAGTATTAATGGCGACTGCAGAGAACATAGAAAAGGAAGTGAATACCTTAGCTTGAAGAACAAATTTAACGGGCATATCTCAAAATTTAACTATCTTTCCCCAATATTTCTTGCACCCCATGAAGAATTAAATGAAAAATACAGTTGGGTGCAGAAGAGTTTGAAGTGAAAAAATAAATCCATACCTAAGCTACATATTATTCACTGGGATCAGTTTGTATGCATGAAATGCCTCTATGGAGTGCATGATTTTACTGAGAATTAATTATGAGCATAGGGAATCACTCAAAATTTCATCATGTGCATTAAATCAATTTTCATGACTGAGAAAACAAGTTACAGCAGAATGGGGAGCATTTTTAAAGTGTGCAAGAAACCTGATTAAGCAATATCATACCATACCATGTTGTAGCACACTATTGGGTATAGATACAACAGAGACAACATCGGTCACAGCGTAGAAGAGGAACAAAATAGTGGATAATAGTTATGCAAGTGGGGAATGAAGAATTGTTGAGAGTGCCAGAGTGCAGTGTTGTGGGCATGTGACTGATCTAAGTACCACTAAGAGAAGGTGTATCAAAGAGTCGATACTTGAGCTAGCTGAGTGGTAGAGAGCACAATTCGAAGGAGAGCTAGGGAGATGAAGGAAAGAAACTGGTACTGGAGTGGACCATATTTGTGTTTATATGTATATGCATTTTCCTTTGTTTTCAGTTTGAAAATTGTATGAAAAGTAGAACAATGGCTAAAGAAGGTAGTTTCCTACATTCATAAGAGGTTGGTGCATGTTGGAAAGTAGTGGCTTGCCATATTAAGGGGGTTGGTGCCTCTTGTGAGTGGGTTCTCACAAAAAAATGATGTAATTAAGTAGGTACTTAGTTTACATCATAAAAAAAACATATTGGTGGTTTTCTCCCTTTGGGTTTCCATGTAAAATATATATCTCAATATGTGTATGTTTCTCATGTGATGGATTGTATGTACATGTTAATGCATTATCTTATTGTTCAATTTTATCATGGATGAATCCTCTCAAAATTCACTGATAGTAGTGAAAAGAATTAAATAATTATACTTAAATTTTTAAGAACCTCACTATTACTGATTCACCTCCCCTCCCTCTCAAGAATTCCTTAAACCAACAATTGGTATCAGAGCTAAGTTCCTTCAGGAACAAAATAACCACTAGAAGGTAGATCCATAAGGAATTATGTCTAGACAAGAGAGTCAGGATGCTTACTTAAGCAAGATACCAGTCTTCAATGGGACAAACTATTCCTTTTGGAAAGTTAGGATGGAAGCCTATATTATGTCCCTAGGAGTAGATGTTTCGAGTTGGGTTTTGGTACACTATGTTGTCCTTGTTGTCCCTCCCGCATATGTAGATGGTAAGAAGGTGTATGGAAACAGTGCTAAAACCAATAATGACATTCTCTTTGGCCTTAATAAATATGAAATTTTTAAAGTTATGCATTGTAAGTCTGCAAAGGAATTCTGGGTAAAGCTCAATCAGATTCATGAAGGAGATGAGAAAGTTAAGCAAGACAAACTTCAACCCTTCTGAATGAGGTTTGAAAGCTTAAGAATAAGTGAAGAAGAAAGCATAGAAGAGTACTTCCATAGAGTTGATGAAATAAAAAATATTATTAGAGGGCTTGGTGAAGCCATAAAAGAAGTGAAGCCATAAAAGAAGATATTATTATACAAAAAGTCTTAATATCTCTACTTATAATATTTAATGAAAAAAATAATGTCATTGAAGAGATGTTTGATCTAAAGAGTCTCACAATGGACCATATGCTAGGTAATCTCACAACCTATGAGATGAGAGTAGTAAAAAAGAAGTGTTGGTGATTTTGGACTCGACAACATTTAAGGGATCTCCCTAATATGAATTCTCAATTAGACCTCACACTATTTGGTGTAGGAGTCCCATCTGCAATACGACATGGTTGCCAAAATGGTGAGTTTGAGTGGTATGCCTTGGCTGGAATAACACATAAAATGATGCATTTGTGACTTTGGGGAAACAAGTGTGTGAATCTGTGGAGGTTCAAGTGCAATGTATGAAAGGTTCTAACATGACAAAGAGAAAGAGAGTGAGCCCCTTAGAAGCTTGTAATAGAATGCAAATTGAAAGGAACACAAGAGCATAAAAGAGATAATAATTTAGCATGAAAAATAGTTCACAATTTAATCATGATGAAAATATACAACAACATGCATTCAAAAAGATTCATACTAATGAAAACAAAGTAGTTCATAACTGTTAGCATAAATGAAATAAAATATATTGAAAACATAACAAGAATAGCCCTACTATATTCACAATACATGCATTAAATCTTGTGAGCTCTGAGCTTTTATTAAAGTGAAATTTCCAACCATACATATAAAATTAGTGAAACGCTATTCCCAATAGTGGAATGTGAAGCCAACATCGGCTCCTCCAAAGAAAGATACTCCCTTTATGCTACAAAGAAGACAAGGCTCTCAATAAAAATCCCAAGATTTTGATCTCAAGCCAAAAGCCCGACCAAAAGCCCTTTACATGACTCATGAAGGTATATTTATAACAAAATGGGCGATTATTCATCTCCCTTTGTGACTCTTTGAATTCCCTCATGACCATTTGACTTCCTACAACCATGACCTTTGGACTTCATGACAAATAACTCTTCACATTCCACAACTTAGACTTGGAATTTCACTAATTAATTTCAAAATAATACTACAATATTTCTAATACCCATATAAGACAAAATAGGGTAGAGTCAACTAGACAACCTAATAAGACAAAACATGTTAAGCTTGAGTTTGGGGAAACTCTAGCTCGACCACCTCCACTTGTAGTTCCTCGGTCATATAGTTATGCCAAGCTTTGTATTGTGTGATGAATTCCCCAAACTCTTCGATAAGATCAGGCTAGAAGCATACTCTAACCTCCATTGCTTCTAGGTAGACTAATGTGGAACTGGTCTGAATTTCCTTCTTTAGCAGGAGCAACATAGTGTTGATCTAGATAAGGCCACCAATGAATTTCTACATGTTACTCTCGTTCACCTCCATATATTCCTTGGTGGTGATTTGTCTTAGCTAGTCGAAGTTCTATTCTACCTCCTCCCTGACTTCATTTATGTGTTTGGCCTCAGTGAGTTATCCAATCGAAGGGATCTTATGTTATTTCACCATGGAATCTACACTATTGTATAATCGTGCATATGAGGTCTGAATGTTGGCAATGAATTAGGTGAGTTGTTTATTTCTTTGGATGATCATATGCACTTGTTATTTCTCCAAATCTACCCGTTTCCTTGTTTTATCTCCCAATTCGGATGATGCCCCTTTGTTTTGCATTGACCACTCATGCATGAAATTAATGGTTGTATGGAAATCCTTGATATTCTTAGCATTATACTTTCACTTTTGTTGCATGTCCTACACGAGGAAAACCTATTTATGCACAATGACCAACTCCTTATAAAGGCTCCACATAGTATCTCCTAGTGCCGATACTTGTCCATGTATGGCTGCATTAAGTTATATGAGACATGCTTGTGTGGAGGATGCTTTCTGAAATTATGCTCGGAGTTGTTCCACTTTTTGCCTTGCATCCTGCAAGTTATTTTCCATTTGTTTATTCTCGGCCATGAGATAATCCATGTTTGACTTGGAAGCACCCGCAAAGTCCAAGTTGGACGCAATGATGGCTACTAGATTCCTCCTGGTTTCTATGGAAACTACCCTTTCTATGATGAATGTAGTAGATGTGAGCTCATTCAGAAAATGTTTCTTTCGTGCTTGTATAATATTCTTCTGAAGTTCATCGTAAGACAGATTGTACGTATCCATGATCAGACCATCATCGAGAGGAAAGTTTTCCTCTTATTCACTTAGAACTTTATTTTCCGTTGGAGGAGAGGGATACTGAATGGTGATTGGCTATGTGCTCGACATTAGGTCAACTTCTTGGTTTTGTGGCTCTAGCTCCATCTCCATGTCTTGAATTATGATCAATTCTTCGATATCTTGAGCAAGTTCCTTCTCCTGCAATTTCTTGCTCTCCTCTTCTAGCTACTCGTTATGCTCTTATTCCTCAGCTTGTTTCTGTGTTGCTTCTTCTTCCTCCATCTTTCGCTTTTATTCTTATTATCGTCTCTATCTTTATTCTTCTTCTTTCTTCTCACTTTCTTCCTCCAATCTAATCTTCTCATGTTCCTCCTTCTGTTTATGTTATTCTTCCATCCTCTTTTGTTTCCTCCTCTTTTCTGTTGTTATTGTTTCCTTTAAGATGATTGTATATTATTTCATCTTGTGGCTTTTCTCTTCCATTGGGCTATGAAAAACCTTCCTCTTGCCTTTATCACACACTGGGTTGATCCTTTCTATTGTTTCTTCCTCTGGAGTAGATTCCTTCTATAGAGTAACTTGCGATGTTCCAGCAAAGCTGACTGGTTCACGGGACTTAGAGGCATTGTAGCAATTCTTGATCTCTTCCTCTTTGGGTCTGTATAATGTCTTGCTTAGCCATTGGAAATGAATCCTCACACAATGTTCTATACATACATTCTGTGGATCATACGGATTTAAGTCCAAGCGACCAAATGCAAAGTTCTTTATCTCCTTGCCCTTGGTCTCAGCAACCTTCAAGTTCTTGATCTCGTACAATCCGATTTTTAGAGGAGAGTGGGCCAAGATGCTTTCTTCTTCCTTTGCAAAAATTCTAACAACCCTATGGAGAGAAGATACACAATTTCTTGCATGAACAACTTTTTGGCGGCATACCTCACAAGAAGATGTGGAGACTTCTTTGTGTTGAACACTTTGAGGTAGGTGTCATCCGGTGAAGCAAACCAATTTTCTATCTCCGACACTACTTGCATTGATTCACAAGACATGCAAGGTGGCTCTTCCTCAGATATTAACTTGTACATTGGAACGAGGATGTGAACAGTTAGCTTTTCCATTACTCCCCTAAAGCTCAACTCTAAAAGAAGCTTACATTAGATATACGCGGTAGGTTCTCGAGGTGACCAGGTCCAACTCATGCTAGGGAATGAATTCTGAGTGCATATTTCATCCAAAAAAAAGGAAGGCGCGTGGAATATTTATTTCTCACCCTTGGGAGGGTTCTTGGCATTGATCACATGGATTCTCAATTATTGAGCCAACAAATCTGACTATTTGAACAGTTTCCCTTCGTTCACGACATAATTAAGGAAGAATGCCAACGTTATGGGAAGGTCTCAACATTTATTTTTCCATAGATGAAACAACATTAAATGATTAAGTACTTATAGGCCTTCCTGATAGATTTGGTTTTGTTAGTATAGTTGGGTGTCTAGCGGAATTTTGAAGGCTCTTTCACCCAACCTTTGACAACATCCTTTGTACTCAGGTAGCTGGTGACTGCATAAAAGTGTGAATCCATGTATGAATCTGGAATTGAAAAATGATACATCAAGTGGTAATCATGTGACATAAATGAAGAAAGCATTTGTCTTCTAGCACTAATGAGAGTGATAATCTTGTTATCTATATGCGACAATATCCAGTTGATGATGTCTACACATGGGAAAAGCATGTACCTGCATGCAACCTTATGTAGCCTTGATCTTTGGACATTGACATACACCTACTAGTCTTCAAGATCCGAATTAAAGTTCTTTGCTGTGAATAATTCATTCACCTTATGCCATGTTATGTATAGCTCTTTCTCTACAGATATTTGAGTGTGTGAGTAAACTGGCAAGTTCACTAGAGTACTCTCAACTACCACTTTGGTGCTTCTTTTTGTAGTGCCCTTGGAGAAAGTTCTATTGGGAGCTATAATGATAGTAACTGAACAAGAGAAGTCCTAAAAAACCATAGTACCTGCAAGAGAGAAATGCACTCATGGAAAAAACAAATTAGATTAAGCAAATTTAATGACAAAGCAAGATCCAGGAAACAACCATCAGAATGAGGGGAAAAACTACGCAAAATCTGGGCTGACAGAATTGCACAATCTCAGGAGTCAAGGGGGAGGCTTGAGGGTTGCGACTGCGTAATGCACAGTCTCAACGTTGCGTAGTCTCAAGCCTAGGCAAACTGAGGGAGAGACTGCACATTGCATAGTCTTAGTGTCCAAGGGTTCAGGCTTGAACCCTATAACTACGAAATCCATATTTTTTTTAGCCAAGTACTATGTATTGTGAAGTATCAAAGGCCAATCATGAAGCTTGAGCCTTGGGATTGCGCAATTCCCAGTTGAGCATAAAACGCGTTGGCCAAGTGATAGACATATCTGCTTGGGAAGAGGGTGAAAAGTGGGATATATTAAGTGAAAGTTCAAGTGAGAGTGACGATATAACTAAGTAAAGATAAATTATTAAAAATAGAGTGTATAATATCAACATGCAAAAGGAAAAAAAAGCATGCATAGTAAGTCACTGAAACAACGATCACTAGTGACCAGAAAACAAGAAGTTGATGTGAAACTTGTAAAAAGAGAACAACAAACTAAAACAGCAATTATACAAGCTAATATAAGGTAAAAAACCAGTAACCATGAAAATAAACAGGTGAAAAAACACTCATATAAGAGAAACGACAAAAACTAATAGAAAAATCAACAAAAGGCGACAAAATCAAAACTTACCTGGAAAAACACCGCAAACTCCACTAAAAGCTCCTTGATATCCTTGGGAATGATAGAGCTCCAAGATAGAATGTGAAAATGATCTTTAGGCGTGTTTATTATATATATCTAGGCCAGCTAGGTTTTATGATGTGCATGCCTAAAATCAAGGAGAAAGTGACCATTTGAAGAATGGTAAAAAATAACAATGTGCCAGTCTTTAGGAAACTGATTATCCATTCCCTATTTTCTAGAATTTTCTTTTTTTATTTTTTCCTTTTTGAGAAACTATATTCTTACACTTCTAAGAAATATTGTGCAATTCCCAATGAAAAGGAACTATGAAACTCCTTGGCTCAGTGCATTATGGATTTTTTGAGGGGAGGGAAGCTTTTGCATAATTTCTGAGCTCAAGGTAGGCCTGCCTCTCAAGATTTTGTAGTTTCTAAGCTCAAGATTGGCTTGCCTCTCAAAACTGCATAATTCAGTTCCTTAAAGTTGGATTTCCTTCCAAGATTGTGCAATCTCTGACAGAAAGTTTGACAAAGCTACAAAGCTAAGGCTGAAGATGGATTGTGAGTGTAAAGGATCAAATCAGAATAAAGAAAAGGCATCAAAATATTTGCATGAAATGATAAGTCTTTGACAAAGCATGGATACTTGATGACAATGAAGGATGAGCTCCTGTGGATAGAAGGAAGGCTCCAAAATCAAATCATGGGAAAATTTTTGGAGGATGGTTGTAGCTGCTACAACACTTGGTGACACACTAGTAGAACTCTAGCTCTCTCTATAGGTCTTGTCTCATGTAAATCCGGTCTAAATTTTAAGGAAATATTATTCAATTCATTGATCATCATATATTTTTTACTTAGTCTGATTTAAATATGTAGTCCTTACCATTATCTTCATCGACAAAACACTTAACACAACTGAGTCAAACTCAGTTGTTTCGATTAGGGATGGGGAGTATATAAATACACAAGTGAAACATGATTATCAGAGTCTTGTCTTTCATCTCTAATGTTGCTTTGTTTCCAGCAAGCCTGGAAACTACCTTGACAAAACCACTTCAGGGACACAAACATTTCTTTGATGCTAGCGAGCCTCGACAGTACCCCGTCAGAGTTGTTTGATTTACCTCCCTGTGCATGAATACTTTCTATTCTTTCACCCTTTATTTTTTATTTTTTATTATCATTTTGTTTGTAGAACTGCACATTGGAACTTATTGATTTCATGGGGAAGAAGAGGGATCCAAAATTATTGAGAGCAGACAAGGTTTTCCCTTCAAATAAGGATATTTATATTTCTCTGAAATACATTTCACTTGTTAAAGTTTCCTCGCTTCCTTACTATACTCAACTTAGTCGACAAGGCAAAATCGAAAAATCATAAAAGACCGATCATAGTAGGTGGTACTAGTTATATATTCAAGCATCGTGATTACACTACGTTTTTCTCTGAGAAAGAATATATTTTGCATCAGAGTATCATCAACTAAAAGGTGAAAGATACATGCAAAGAAAGGGGATAAAAAGATAACCAATAATTGATAGTAGCACAATTTCCTCTTTAAATTCACCATGCTTGCTTCGAAAACCAAACATGGCCTCATGAAAAAACTATCCTACAATGGAAAGGAAATAAAAGATGAGGGTGGAAAATAAATAAATAAATAAACAAAAGAAAGAAAACAAGCAAACTACTCCTAATCCTAATCTAACCTAGAATAGGTCGGGCTTCCATAAAATGAAACTTCTAGTGCAACCATTGGCGCACAACCTAACAAAAATGGGTGAAGGCATCAACAACAAGAAATATATTTAGGAATACCATCAAAAAATTAAGATAAACTAATACAAACAACGTTAGAATATTAAAAATACACATAGAGAAATACATCAAAAAATAACATGCGAAACACTCTGCGCATGCATTATTGTGTTTGCACACATCACAAGTAGGTGACATGTGTAAATATTATTTCAAAATTTCAAAATGGGTGCACATAAAGAAAGCAAAAAACTTGTGTTTTGAAACATATCTCGATAGGTATGAATTCTCCAAAGAATGAGCGATAGGATCATGTAAAACAGATGGAGGATGTGAAGATTGTGAAACAAGTTGATTTTCAATTTGCACGATCAACAAATGAGGATTCCCGGAATATGAAGTACTATCTTGATCATGATTGGAACCAACATCAAGGCTACAAGAACCTAACATAACCATCAGTGTGGGCTAAAGTGCCTCGAAATATTGCGGTAGTTCCAAGACATCATAAGGTAGATCATAAAAAATCAGTGACTTAGAAAAATAAACCTTATAAAACATAGAGTCGTGACCAAATGAATCAATTAATAGGTCACAAAAACCATGATCAGAAATTCCATTGTCAGAAACGAGGTAATCCTCATGATCTGATGAATCATAGAGAGGAGGAGATTAAAAACAAGAAATTTCACTCTTTGTTTCTTCATAATGATCAAATGATGGATTGGAGAGATCAGGAAGAGAATATTTTTCCTCTTCGCATTCAAATGTGAAACTGACATTCCATGAGTCCTGAGAGTGATCAGAATTCGCATCAACAGAAATTGATTCTTCAAAATATTTAATAGGCATAGTAGAATCGTGGAATATGTCAGGATAATGCGGGATAGGTGAGAAAGGAGAAAGATCAACTTGCAACCGAAATTCTTGTTCAGAAACAAAATCCCACATATAATCATTGTAAATGAGATCACAAGTTGGTTTTTAAACACAAAATCTCTCTAAGTTTGGTCTTGATGAACATCAAAATAAGCGGTCAAAACAGGTGAATCGAAACAACTCACAATCGGGAGGACCAAGACAACCAACAGACAAAGGATGAGTAGAAAAAACATCATCGTAACCACCAGATTCACAATCCAAACTTGTGTTAAAATTATAAATATTTGGGGTGGGATATGTTGGTGGTAGATCAACGAATGGACTCTCAAACTCTCCCACCTTAACCTATGAAAATGGAGTTGTTTGATGAGGATAAGATGAAGAGTCAATAGGAATAACAACTTCCTTCATCATATATTTGCGAGCTCCATAATCGAGGTATGTTGGGATACTTTCGAATGATTCATATTCTTTTGGATTCATCGAAATATGAACAAGAAACTCAAACTTTTATTTCATAAGATTCCAATCAACATCTTCATAAAATTAATAACATAAATGAATAAAATGATCATGAAAATCGTTAAGAGATTCATTAGGTGCTTTTTCCAGACACATGATTTTCTTGTAAGCAAATTTATAATTATACCTGTCAAAGGCATGGTACAGTTCCTTGACAATATGTTTGAAAGAGTGTATGGAAGTGGTCAACAATGTGTAACACCATTCCTTAATGCATGTTTCGAATGTTAGAATGAACAACCTGCAAGAAATATCCTCACAGTGAATATTATGTTAAGTGAAAAATTCAAGAAATCGAGTGGTGTGCTTGAGAATGGTTGTTCCACCCTTGCCATCAAATTTTAGATTCGACGAGTCATTTATTATTCCCATGGGCACTTTTAGATTTGTAGTACTAGAAAAACATGTTGGGGTTAAGATATGGAAAGAGGCCATTTCAGATGCAGAAAGTTCAAACAAAATTGATGGGATCAACTTTCCATCTAACCCTCCTTCTAGCACCAGAAATTTTGATGGTGCTGAACTCACCAACATTCAGGGGATCTACCTGATATGAAGTCCCAATTAGATCTCACATTGTTTGGTGTAGGAGTCCCATCCGAAATATGACCCAGCTACTGAAATGGTGAGTTTGAGTGGTATGCCTTGGCTACAATAACACATAGAATTATGTATTCGTGACTTTGGGGAAACAAGTGTGTGACTCTGCAGAGGGTCAAGTGTAATGTATGAAAGGTTCTAACACAAAAAAGAGAAAGTGAGTGAACCCATTAGAAGCCTTTAATAGTAAGAAACTTGAAAGGAACACATGATCATAAAAGAAATCATAAGTTAGCCTACAAAATAGTTTAAAAGTTAACCATGATGCAAATATACAACAACATGAATTCAACAAGATTCATACTAATGAAAATGAAGTAGTTCATAAGCATTATCGTAAATGAAATAACATATATTGCAAACATAACGAGAATAGTCCTAATATATTCACAACATATGCATGAAAACATGCCAGCTTTGATATTTTATTAAAGTGAAAGTCCCAAGCATAGATATACAATTGACGAACCACTAGCCCCAATAGTGGAACGTGAAGCCAACACCCACTCCTCCAAAGAAAGATACTCCCTCTATGCTACGGAGAAGCGAAGGCCCTAAAAAAAACTTCCAAGTTTCTGATCTCGAGCTAAAAACCTAGCCAAAATCCCTTTACATGACTCATGAGGGTATATTTATAACAAAAGGGGTGACTATTTATCTCCCTTTGTGACTCTTTGACTTCCCTATTGTTTTTTTGACTTCCAACAACCATTAACTTTGGAATTCATTACAAATGACTCTTCACATTCTACAACTTACACTTGGAATTTCACTAATTAATTACAAAAGAATATTACAATATTTATCACACCCATATAAGCCAAAATAGGGTAGAGTCAACTAGATAGCCTAATAAGAAAAAACACGTTAAGCTTGAGTTTAGGGAAACTCTAGCTCGACCACCTCCACTTGTAGTTCCTTGGTCATATAGTTATGAAAAACTTTGTATTGTGACTAACAAATCTGACTAATTGAATGGTTTCCATTCATTCAAAACTTGAATAAGAAATATTTTTGAGCCTTTTGGGAAGGTCTCAGTATTTATTCTACCATAGATGTGGAAACATAAAATTATCAAGTACCGATAGGCCTTTTTGAGAGATTTCGTCTTGTAAGTATTGTTGGGTGCCTAGTGGAATTTTGAAGGCTCTTTAATCAATCCCTTGACAACATCCTTTGTACGGTAGTTGGTGAATGCATAAAAGTGTGAATCCATGTATGATTGACAAATGATACATCAAGTTGTAATCATGTGCCATAAACGAAGCAGGCCTTTTTCCGTTGGCACTAGTGAGAGTCATAGTCTTGTTATCTATATGTGACAATATCCAACTGCTGATATCTGTACATGGGAAAATAGGGTACCTGTATGCAACCTTGTGTAGCCCTGATATTTAGACATTGACATACACCTATCGGTATTCAAGATATTATTTAAAGGTCTTTGCTGAGAATACTTCATTCCCCTTATTCCATGTTATGTATGGCTCTTTCTCTACAAAAATTTGAGTGTCTGAGTAAATTGGAAAGTTCATTGGTGTACTCTCAATTGCGTCTCTGGTTCTTCTTTCTGTAGTGTCCTTCTAAATAGTTCTCTTGGGATTAATAATGAAAGTAATTGAATGAGAGAAGTTCTCAAAAACTACAGTACCTGTAAGAGAGAAATGCACTCATGGATAACAAAAAATAGCTTCAGCAAATTGACTGACAAATAAAGATCCAGACAACAACCATAAAATTGAGGGGAAAAACTATCAAAAATTTGGGCTCAGGGAAGAGAATGGATTCATGAACTGCAAATTATGATGTCTCAACAATAGATGGGGAAGCCTAAGGCTTGAGACTGCGCAATGCACAGTCTCAGCCTAGGCAGATTGAGGGAGAGACTGCGCATTGTGAAGTCTCAGTGGATAAGGGGTCAATTGAGCCCTGGAACTGCATAATGCGCAACTTGGTCAGCCAAGTAGTGTGCATTGCATAGTCTCAAATTCCAAGCTTGAAGTTTGAGCCCTGGGCTTGCGCAATGCTCAGTTGAGCATGGAAAATACTGGCCAAGTGACGAACTTATCTACTCAGGAAGAGGGTGAAAAGTGGGATATATTGAATGAAAGTGAAAGTGAGAGTGAAGATCTGAATAAGTAAAGATAAATAAGTGCAAATTGACTACAGAATATTAGCATGCAAAAGGAAAAATAAATATGCATAGGATGTCATCGAAACAACGATCACCAATGGGCATAAAACAAGAAGTTGATGTGACACTTGTAAAAATTGAATGAAAGAATGAACCAACACTTCTACAAGCTACTATAAATTAAAAATCCAGCAACTATGAAAATAAACAATTGAAACAACACTCAGAGAAGCTAAAAGACAAAAAGTGACAAAAAAAGGAACAAAAGGAAAAGAAAACTCCACCAAAAGCTCCTTGATCTCCTTGTGAATGTTAGAGCTCCAAGATCAAATGTGAAAATTATCTCTTGGGGCATATCTCATATAGATCTAGATCAGATAGGGTTTATGACGTGCATGCCTAAACTCAAGGAGAAAGCAACACTTGGAAAAACAGTCAAAAATAATAACTTGTGTCAATATTTAGGAAAATGATTATCCAACTCTATTTTCTAGGAGTTGTTGTTTTTTTTTTCTTTTCTAAGAAACTGGCTTCTTGCATTGCCTAGAAATATTGTGCAATTCCCAACCAACAAGAAATAGGCAACTCCTTGGCTCAGTTAATTGTGTAGTTTCTGAGGCCAGGGAAGCTTCTGCGCAATTTATGAGCTCAAGGTAGACCTAGCCCTCAGGATTGTATAGTTTCTCATCTCAAGGTTGGCATGCCACTTAGAACTGTGCAATTCAGTACCTCAAGGCTATATTTCCTTCCAAGATTGCTTAATATCTGAATGGAATACCGACAAAGATGCAAGGTCAAGGCAGATGATGGATTATGAGTGAAAAGGATCAAATCATAACCAAAACAATTCATCACAAGTTATGTGTGAAATGATAAGTATTTGACAAAGCATGCATACTTTATGATAATGAAGGATGAGCTCTTGTGGATAGAAGGAAGGCTTCAAAACATAAGCATGGGAAACATTTTGGAAGGTGGTTGTAACAACTACAACAAGAAACCTGAACCAAAGGAGGAAACATTCAAGGTGTCCAAGAAGGCTAAGGAGCACCAGGATCATCAATATTCCTCCATCTATGAGTCTGATTAGGAGTTGGCTCACTTTTTTAGGAAAGTGAAGGGTGGCTTAGAAAAGTACAAAGGGAAGCTTCCCTTCAAATGCTTTGACTGTGTAAGAGTCAAACATTTCTCGACCAAATTCCCTTAAAAAGAAAAGTTTGACAGAAAAGGAAGATGATCATAATTTTATAGGTAGGGCTCAGAAGCACCAAAAGAAGAGGAATTATAAGAAAAAGGGGCACTACTTTAAACAGGATAGCTCAAATCCAAAATGAGATACAAAAAAATCAGAATATGAGTCAAATGAATTTTTGCCGATGTAATTTGGATCAGACTACAAGAAACAAGACATTACAAATTCTGAAGAAGAAGGAGTTGTGGAATTTGAAGGAGAACTCATTAGTGCTCTTGATGAGTTAAATAAGGCTAGAAGAAATAACATGCAGCTAAAATAACAACTACAAAATGTTGAAGAAGGTATGTATAACTCATAAAATGAGGATTTTTCCTATCAAAAAGAAAAACTTGAAGAAGCCATTAACAGTAGAGACAACTTAACTCTTCAACTAGAAGAAAAACAATAAAATGTGAGAAACTAGAAGAAGAGAAAGTGCATCTAAAGGAGGAGTTGTTCAAGGTAAATAAGGATATGATCTCAAATGCATGCAAAGAAGAAATTATATCCCTGAAATTCAAACTAGAAGAAGAGAAATAAAAATAAAAAGTTCTTAATGATTTAATCCATGAATGGGAAGAAAATTGTCAAAGTCTTGAGGCAAAAGTTGTCTCTATGAGAACATATCTTGAGAGACTGGAGTCTGAGAAAGGTATAAATGAGAAATTTTTAGAAAGGACAAGAAAGCTAAATTAGATTATGAATAGCCAAAGGTCTCCAGAAAACAAAACAAATATGGGATATTCTAGGCCACAGTAATATTCTATGAGAAAAATGAACTTTTGGTCTGCAAGTTTCGAGGAACGCATGAGGTATGAAAAGATTGTTCAAGGGAGAATCAAAGAAGATACAAAGGTAGCAAGTAAGAGAGGAAACCATCACTATAACGTGAGTTCCAACTTCTCAAAAGCACCATACTAATGGAGAATGAATTAATCAACATCACAACAGAGGTATATTCATGAATGAACTCATGAATCTTCCAGCTTTAGGTACTCTACTCTATTTTATTGTCATTTTTATAAATTCCATATATTTGTACATAATAATATTAATTTTAGAAGATTCAAAGTTTAAAGAGACAAAAATATCAGATACAATAAGTATCAACATTATTGATCTCAAAAATATTCTTCCAGAAATAGAAATTTCTTCTCTCCCTTGATGAATGACGTTGAATGCTTCAAATGTAATATTTTTAGGCACAAGGCGATTGAATGTAGAAGCAAGTCTGAGAAGCCTCCTAAATCCTAGAATACTTGGTAGCCATGCTTTCAAAAGGACACGAATAATTGGAAACACATGTCTGGAAAGAACATGGAATGTGTGTTTTCTATGTCAGCACATAATGAAGATAACAAATGGTATGCAGATAGTGGTTGTACCAAGCATATGCGACTGGGGATAAGGGAAAATTTGTGTTGCTAAAATAAAAGGACAAAGGGAACAATGCCACTTTTGACAACAATGCCCCAACAATAATTAAGGGAAAGTGCATAGTCAGTCTTAAAAAAAATACTAAAGCACAAAATGTTTTGTATGTAGAGGGTATGAAGAAAAACCTACTTGGTGTTAGCCATATGTGTGATAATGTCTATAATGCGACCTTTTGATCCAAGGAATTTGAGATCTGAAATGAAGAGACTGGAAATATGGTAGGAAAGGAAGTTATAATTCACAATAATGTATATGTGTTTTATGACTCCAGAGTGATCTGTTATTTTAGCAAGACGAATCAAATATAGTTGTGGCATAAGATACCTGGTCATATGAATTTTTATAGTCTGATAAAGGTCAACAAGATAGGAGCTGTAAGAGGATTTCCAAGTCTATCAAGGCCTGATAACTCAATCTGCAAGTTTTTTCAATTTGGTAAGCAGACCATGACTCATTTCAAGACAAAGGATTTCTCTTCATTTGGACTACTAGAACTAATTCACATGGATATTTGCGGCCCAATTAGAACAAAAATCCCAAGAGGAGAGAGATATTTTATGTTGTTTATTGATGATTTTACTAAAGCCACATGGATAATGCTCTCGAAAGAAAATAATAAGCACTTAATCCTTTCAAGAAATTTAAAGCTCATGTAGAGAATAAAAAAGATATAAGTATCAAATTATTAATATAAAACATTGGAGGAGAATACTCATCAAGGGATTTTTAGGTATTCAATGCAGAGCATGACATAGGGAGGGAATATATTGTGACCAGAAATTTGCAACAAAATGGAGTAGCTGAGAGAAAGAACAGAAAAATCCAGGACATAACAAGAGATATGATGGATGAAGAAGATTAAACTCACTCATTTTGGGGAGAATAAACACAAGTAGTAGTGTATCTATCAAACAAAACACAGCTCCGGCCTAAAAATGATAAAAATCCCTAAAAGTTGTGGAAGGTAATACTTGAATTAGTGAAACACTATGAGGTATTTGAAAGAAAATTATTTATCAAAACAAATGATAAAAATCCTGGGAAGTTTGATTCACGGGCCAATGATGGTATATATCTTGGGTACTCTACTAAAATAAAAGGATACAAATTCTACAAAAAAAAGGAAAAAGAGAGTTGAGTATTGCATTGAAATAGTAGTAGCTGAAATAATACCAAAATATGATTCCACAAAAGGAAACATGAACTAATACAGAGAAGAAAATTTAGCCATCATGTCCTTAGACCATGAATAAACTGAGTCAAATGATGAAGATGAAGAAATGATCACAACCCTGAGGCCCAAAACAACGTCAAGGTATGTTTAAAAACAAAATCGTGAGAGTCAAATTATTGGAGATCAAATACTTGGTGTTCAAACTAGGAGGAAATTTGTTAACAATACAAGTTGTGAAAATATTGCTCTGTTATCTTAAGTTAAGCCCAAGAATCTCAGTCAGGAAAGTGAGGATAAGTCCTAGGTGAGAGCTATGAATGAAGAGCTAGATTAAATTGAGAAGAACGACACTTGGGAGCTTGTTCTAAGACTCAAAGAGAAAAATGTTATAGACACAAAATGGGTCTACAAAAATAAGCTAAATGAGCAAGGTCAAGTAATAAGGAATAGGGAACAACTAATCTACAAAGGGTATTCCCAAATAAAGGGGATATATTTTGAATAAACATTTGCATCGGTAGGTAGACTAGAAGCTATCTGAATGTTCCTTGCTTTTGTGAGTCATAAAAGCATGAGGGCATATTAGATGGATGTGAAGTCAACCTTCCTCAATGGATATTTGGAAGAAGAAGTATACATTGAACATCTAGAAGGGTTCATGCTCATAGAAAAAGGAGGATTTGTTTGAAAAATAAAGAAGGCCTTATATGGGCTCCAACATGCTCCTAGAGATTCATATGCCAGATTGGATAGATATCTTCAAGAAAAAGGATTTAAGAGGGGCACTGCAGATAGAAATATCTACATAAAATTTGAAGATGACCACCTATTGATTGTGGTAATGTATGTAGATGACATAATCTTTGCCAGTGATCTAGAACAATTGGGACATCAATTCACAAATTGTATGCAAACAAAGCTTGAGCTGTCCATTGTTTTACGGAAATAAAACCTATGGATAAGTATGCTTTCGCTAAGTGTGGTGTTGCAATTAGAACAACAGAAAGAAAGATAACTAACCTTTTCCTTAAAATTAATAGATAAAGGGAAGAAAACCTACTTGTAATATGATCTCTTTTCCTCACCTCCCTTCGTCGCTCTGTCACTTTCAATCTAACTGAACTCGCTTGATTGATACCTGAAATGGAAAATAGATGACAGAAAACAATATAAAGGCAATATGATCTATTCAATTTAAACAAATTTAATCGATAACATTCGTAAATACACATATAACATCATTGACACATGCATTAGGAAAGGAAAAAATATCTTTATTATGAAGTAGAAGGAGAAGTACAATTATCCAGGAGGATCTCCATACAAGCATAAGTTTACTTTGTACACCATGAAGAAACTTGATGAAAGGTGACAAATATTGGGATAAGAGAGTAAATGGATTAAAGGTTTTATGATTTATTTCATTTAAAATTGTAAAGTGGATAATGTGTAAGTGAGTAGAAAATGACTCAAAAAATATTCACTTATTTTCCATTTGAGAAATTAGTTTTATGTGAGAATTGAACTCACAAATAATTTGCTATTTCTCAAAGAGAGTTTAAGGTCTCTTGGCATGGTTGAGATCCTTGAATTTTTATTTTACCATTTTTGCCTTGAGTAAGTTTTAGACCCTAGAATCTGTTAGCCATCAGTTAATTTTTGACTGAGAAAATGATGGCTAAAAATGAGTCCTAAGCCTTCAAGAGATTGTCTTCCTGAAAAACTGCTCATTCTTGAAGTCTTTTTGTGTTGTTTGAACTTTCCAAATAATCTTCACTGCCGTTTCATTAAAAAGAAAAAAAGTCATCAAGTTAAGCCTGTTGTCCCATGCAAGATTGTTCCTTAAACAACCCATCTGTCACCATTTCATTCACTCATTTTAACCCTTTCTTATCCTACATTTGCCTCTGAAAATTTCCCTTCTCTCTTCATTTTGATCCTCATTAATCCCAAAGGGAACCTTCCCAATCCCTTTTTAACTCATAAAAATCCCTCTTAAATTGTTTAAGAAATCCCATTTTGTCTGTCAGAACCCCTAAAAAGCCTAAAAAACCCCATTTTTAGGCTAAAAACCCATCTTTCAAAACAACAGGGCTTAAGCACCTTTCGGCTTAGCCCTAGCGCCCCACATTCTACTTGGAACCACGTGCTATGACCGAGTGCTTAAAAGCCTCATCGCATCGGCTTTTCTCATTACAAACCTACTTTCTTTACATTTTCTCCCCGACGCGATAAGCCTTTATCTCTCTACCCCTGGTCATACATTGCTGCATAAAACCATGCCTCAAGCTTAACCTCGGCCCCCATCGCATCGGCACTTTCGTGAGGAACATACCTTTTTATTTATGATCTGGCCGCTCTAATAAGAAAACCCTCCGCTAAGATCCCAACCATTGATCTTTAAAGATCAACGGCTGTCGCGCCCTTCCCCTATTCTCCTTCTTTCCAAATCCTATCATTTACTCACCCTTGTGAGTAAATCCTATTTGTCGATCCATTTGATCTAATAGTCCACATTAAACCCGATATCCCAACTTCACCAGGGCCTACCTTCCACCACATGAAGCGCATGTCCAATCGCATGCAGCCACCTGTATTCCATTATCACTCTGGTCGCGCAACTTTTTCATCGAGCTCATTCCGCATCGTTGGATTTGGAGCCGCTGATCCAACGGTTGACGACGCATATCGCAAAATTCTTACACCCGAGGTTTAACGTTTCAAAATTTTGTGATACTGGCAGTATCGAAAAAGACAGGTGTCGAGTGATGTATGGAATCGCATTGCTTTCGGGCAAAACCACTTACTGCCTTTTAGTCGTGCGATAACCACTCATGGTATTGCGAAAACCACTTTTCGCCCAGGTCGCGCCAAATACAGTTTAGACCACGGTTTCAACTGTTCTTCTCCATAAAACCCCTCCGCCTGCATGATCACCCCTTCTCTGCATCGCTCCTCCGCTCCGCCCAGCCTCTGAAAGTAGTTTAACCTATAAACGCATGATTTATCTAAACGCTTGTTTTTGTTGTAGGTTTCATGGAAAATGAGTTGTTAAGCCACCCCACAGTTATGATAAGGTGACCAAGGGCCAAGGATGATGATCTTCAGGCCAGTATTCACGTAGAAAAGGGAATCCATGGGATTCAAATTCATGGTTTGACCCGTGCCTCATGAGCATTGGTTATACCATGAAACCCTCGACGTACCCATACACTTGTACACCAGCAAACACAGTGACGAAGGATTAAATAGTATCAGTGAGACAATAAAGTTAATAGGTTAATACATGAAGACTGAAGATCAAAATAGCTTAACCCGATAGATAAAGATAAAGCATAGAAGAAGACAGATCAACAAAGGAGCCTCCACATGCCAAATTTGAGAGGCTAGTTACTTCCTCATCAACCTATTTCTACCACCTACAGTCCTAATTACATCAAAACAAGACACAGTTAAGGCACAGTTAGAGATCTTTTGCCAAAGACAGCTCAAAATTTTTGATCAACCTTCTAAAGCCCCCAAAGTCAAAAAAAGTAAGTAAGGTTGATGAAATATTAATGTAAAATCATTAAAACAGAGATAAGCACTCATAATCTTCTCCCTTAGGCCTCCCAAAGGTTAATACACCATTACTCTGCATTAATTAAGCAAATGAACCCCTCTTACACTCCACCTCCTCATTCTTCTATAAATACTGTTGTAGAAGACATTATAGAGGTTGGTCTCTAGATATATATTGCATGTAAATAGCTTTTGAAGCTGTTGTAGCTCTGTTTTTAATTGAAGACACATAAGCTGAGATGAGAAGCTTGAAGCTGTAGAGACCCACTAGACTTGAAGATTGTAACTGGTTTGAACATCAAATACAAATAGCTGATTTATAGGATCGTGGTCTATGTCAATGGTGATGTGTTTCTCACTGTAAATTGTTATTTTCCTTTTGTTCCCATTCTGTCCACTTTCCTATGATAAAGAACAACAAATATAGATTAGGATTTACTTTTGAAGTACCCTAAATCTCACATAAAATATTTATCCTTTATTTTTTCTGCTAACTGTTTATTTAAAGATAATTTAATAGAGAATAACCAGTGAAGTGTTGGTAAGCCCATGTTTCCTGAGTACAACTTGAGATTTTATCTTTGAATGTTCTTGATAAGTTTGCTAATTAAAGTTCATCTAGAGAATTTTATGGTTAGCCATGTCCTCTGGTTTATCTCCAACAGTTGCTTTGAAGAGTTCCCTTAAAAGCGGGCTAGTTTCAAAGTACTTACCTGATCTTAGACTACTTTTTGTGTTTATCATGAATGTTTCCACTTTTGAATATGCTGAAAGCAGGCTAAGTTAAAAGTATTTACTTGATCTTAAGCTATTTTGTGTGTTTTAAATGTTTTCTTTTTAAATTACATCAAAAGCAGGCTAGTTTAAAAGTACTTACCTGATCTTGGATTACTTTTGTGTCTTTCCTTAAGTGCATGCCAAAAGCAGGATAGTTTCAAAGTACTTACATGATCTTAGGTTGTTCTTTGTTTCTTCATCTGTTTGATTTTCCTCACTTCACTTTTTAATGTCTTATTCCATAAAATAAACTTAAAGAGATCCTTTGACATAGATGACTTTCCCCATTGACCACTCTTGAACCTTGTTGTTTCAATTAAATCCTCTTATGACTCCATAGCCCAATGTATTGATGTTGTTCCTTGATAATCTTATCAAATAAACCATTCTTTCACCTACTTAGATCTTCACCCTTCATATAGACTTCCTTCACCTTCATTATATCCTTGCCTAATCAGAACAAACAACAACCCTGTTCTTCATAACTAGCCTAAAATCATATTCAAAAGCCTTAAAGATCATAACTTTGAATTCATATATAGAGAGATCCCTCTCTGAATATAGGATGGCTAGGTCCTCAGATTCCAAAGCATTTTTGATGTAGGCTCTTTTGTGTTTGTACTTGCCAATCTTGCAAACTATGAAGAACTAACATACTGGCGACCATAATAGGAATATCTGAGTAAAATACTTCAAATAAAACACTCATTATTTAGTACAGAATGAATATTTTTCTTCAAGCACTACCAAGCATAATGGTGATCATGATAGGACTTATCTGAATCAGTGACAAACTAAGTAACCCTTAGGATTCTCATAAACCCTTATCAAACCTTGGAGAAATCATCTAGTAAGCTATAGAGTAACTCTGTTTGTCTCATCACCGTAGCTAAGTGTTGAAATAGATTTAGGACACTCTCATAACCCATAGGACTACAAAAACTCAGAAAACCCAAAAACATTTCAGATTGGTATTCAAACCTATTAATGGTGGTGGACCATAAAACATGTTACCTTCTAAAGCTAAAAATTTCCACCTGGTGACTCCACAATCCTGAATAGAACTAAAGACTCCACTGGGAAACCCATTACTATCATAACATCATACAATCTCAGTTAAGGCAACTTTGAGGATTAAAGTTTTCTTGTTAAAAGATCCAGTTAGCCTACTAAAGACTGTCATAATTAGGTAAACGTTTCTTATCATTGGGTCTGAAAACACAGCATAGTGGCTTTTAGAAGAGTTCATAATAGAGCCTATCCTAACCCAAATCCACCTGAGATAGTTGATAATCCAGAAAATATACTTAGGAAGTCTCCTAAGTCTAAAACTTCAACTGTTGTCAGGTCAGTCCATAGAGTAAATTATGTTCCTGAAAACCTTACAGCTCTACAAGATTCACAAGTTGACTTAAGAAACTCATTCAGAACTAGGTCACTTGCTGATATATATCAGATAGATTTTGAGTCTCCACCTTCATCCCAGGATAGAGGTGAAAATCCTGGTAGCAGAGAAACTACCCCACCTGATTTACATTTCCTTCATAATTTTGGTTTCTCTCATCCTAGATCTATTCAACAGTCTCTTACTAGTCCATCCACTTCTGTCACCCATACACCCACTGTTCAAAACACTCCATTTCACCAACCACCCCCTATCTTACATCCCCCACCTGTAAACCCCCCATTTTTCCCACAACCTCCTATCATGGCAACATGGTATGCCCCTCTAGTCCTCCATTTACCTTTAGTAAATTTGCCACAGGACTATCAGTCCAAGATACCATTATATGATGCCAGTGGTGCCAGTACTGCTTCACAACATGTGGATAAGATGAATGAATATTTTGATAGAAATGAGATTGATGATGAAACTATCAAACTTAGATTATTTGCTCAAAGTCTAGGGGGAGAAGCAAGAAAATGGTTCAAAATCTTAACCCCTGATAGTATTAATGACCTCCAAGCCCTCCATCAATCATTCCTAAACAAGTGGGAAGTTAGAAAAAACCCTCTCCAAATACTTTCAGATTACAACAACCTCAAAAGAAACACCGGGGAAAGTGTTCAGAATTATTGCACTAGATTCAATAGTGTTTATAATGCACTACCCCCAGACTTGAAACCTCCTCAAGGCTCAGCTTTGGCCAAATTTCCTGAAGGGTTTGATCCTAAAATGGCCTATCATCTAAGAGAAAGAGACCCTTTGACTTTGGAAGATATGCAAAAGGGAGATTTAGCTGTGGAAGTAAATCTGAATGAAAAAAGAGCTAGGATGAGGAATGAAAAGAAAGTATCATTTAGGGAGGAAAGTGCACCCTCCACATCTAGCTCAAAAATGGAAATAATGATGGAGGAAATGATGAAGAAGATGAGCATACTTGAGAGAGCACAATCTAGGGAAAACCAATGAGCTCCTCAAAACAGAAATCAATCTCAAAATCAAAATCAGAACTTTAGGAGAAATCAACCTCGGAGAGAGGAGGATCAACAGATCAAACCTCCTTTCCAAGAAAATTATGTTGATGAGGATGAAAAAACCAATGAACAAGCATAGGATGACAACATGAATATGTTGGGAGTGGCTAACGAGGATTCTGATTTCATTTATGAAACAAGACAAGGTCTATATACACCTTATGATGACAGAAGACCACAAACTGATTATTATGAACAATACTCTAAAAATGTCATCAAAGGATCACCTAAACAATATGACCTGAGAAGTAAAAGGAATAAAGAAACTCCCAAGAACAAAATCTTTGATAAATCTGCTAAAAAAAACCATGAAAATACACTTAAAAAGACAGTTTAAAATCACAAAACAGTGGCTGTAAATTCTGATTTAAACAAAGGGAAAAATGCTCAAACCAATGAAAAACATAGTATTAACCCCAGTAGCACTAGCACCTTAGCTAATGCTCCTAAGAAAACCATTCTAACTGCTGTAAATAATAAAAATCAGCAAGCTGATTTTGCTGATGAAATAGTGACTAAGAAGGCTGAAATAAACATGTTAAAAAACCAAATTCCTTTTAGCTTAGAGAATGAAATATCCAAAATCAAAATATCTGTCCCACTCATTGAATTAGTCACTCAAAATGTATATAAAGGTCAAATTTTGAAAGCTTTGAACATATAATATGTTCATGACACTGTTAACTTAAATGATGATACCCCAGAGCTCATATTTGGGCCAAAAATTAAAGGGAAATTTCAAGAAGGAACCACCCTTCATTTCTACATCAGTTTAAACATTCATGACAATATCTTGCACAATGCCATGCTTGATTCAGGAGCATCACACAACCTCATGCCCAAGGTAATAATGGAAATATTAGGCTTAGAGGTAACTAGACCCTACAAAGATCTATATTACTTTGATTCAAGTAGGGTAAGATGCCTAGGCTTAATAAAACACCTCTATGTTAACTTAGCCCAAATACCAGCCAAGAGTTTAGAAATGGACATTGTAGTGGCTGATATACCCCCCAAATATGGCATGCTCCTTTCAAGGTCATGGGGTGCTAAGTTACAAGGCACAATGCAGATGGATATGACTTATGCCACAATCCCTGTCTTTAGTCAACCCAGAAGAATCTATAGGGAAACACACATGAAATACATGGTGAGTAACCAAGAAAGACCAGAGAATTCTCCTCTCTATTCCATCCACACTGACCTTGACTCTTTCATTCTTTTCAATGATGATATCTATAAAGAGACAGAACTAATCAGTAAAAAAACATCAAATCGTGTGATAAATTCACTATCAAACATAGCTACAACCATTGATGAAGAGGAAAACAAAGAGGAGATTAAAAAATAGTCTGTTGATTTAGGAATTTACAACAAACAGATTAGAGGTCTTGAGGTCCAGAATAGTCATAAGAAGAGTGCATATCATGAGAATCAAGGAGTAAAACCTCAAAACATTTAAAACATTGGGGAAAAAAGCACAAAAAAATGCAGTTCATACCCTGGTATAAAATAGGAAAACGAAGAAAACAGAGAGGACAACAGTGAAATAAATTACAAATCAGAAACCAGTCCTCTCTGGAACATGAATTTTGATGGGTCTTGCACTAGGAACGATGCAGGAGCAGGCATATGGATACATAACACTGGAAACAATCATGCTGAAGGGCATTCCTATACATTAAAATTTCAATGTACCAACAACATAGCTGAGTATGAAGCTCTCCTTTTAGGCCTGCATTTATTGAAGAAATTAGGGGCCAGAAGGATAAAAGTTCATGGGGATTCTGAGTTGATTATTAGGCAAGTAAATGGAGAATATAACACTAATCATCCCAGACTTAGAGCCTATAGATATGATGCCATGGACTTGTTAAGAACTTTCGATAAATTCAATCTTAACTTTGTCACAAGAAACCAAAATGTTCTTGCCAATGGTTTAGCCCTTGTGGCTAGTACATATCTGAAACCTAGTGAAAGAAAATAGTACCAAATTCAAGAAAAATTCAGACCAGCTGTCCAAAACAATGAAAAGTACTGGCAAGTATTTGAGGGAGAAAAACAAATAGAAGACTGTCCTACTAAGGATATATCATCTTTTCAAGAGAAACCTTCTCCCATTGCTGATATCAATCTGTCATCCAAAGAACCTAAATTTACATCAGAAGCAAGCATAGATTTAGAGAAAGAATAAATTTAACTGCTTGTTGATTTGCAGGTGAAGGATGACGATGCTTCCAAGGAACATACTGAAGATGCAGTCCTCAAAGCTGATACCTTAGAGGCAGATAATCTACCAATCATGAAAGGCCAAGAAGAAGAGAGTTCTCATATTTTATTTGTTGATCCTATGGAAGAATGTGTGGAGATCCCAATTGGATCAAATACTCAAGCATGGATCCTTTGCAAGAGCCAAAGACATAAAAAGCAGTCACCTTCTATGATAGCCTTGGTTTTGAAGATCAATATTCAATATGTACTATGGTTACTCCTGACAATCAACCTGATTTCCTACTTCTTTTTGTCACTGCTCAATTGGCTACATTGGCACTATTGTACCATATAAAACAATAGATATTTCCAAGTTAGATTAGGGTAGATAGGAAAGAAATAAAGCTCAGCCTGTGAGCATTTATTTTGTTTACTGCTTTTTAAATTTGAAGAAAGAGAAAAGACAAAAACAATAGAAAAAGAAAAAGAGGGCAGAAATAAAATAAGAAAGGTACAGCCCCATACCAGAAGAAAAAGAAATTTTGAAAGTGTGCAAATTTAAATGCCACTACCAAATCAACACTGTTATTTTAGTCATACAGCCTAATCATGACTAAGATATATTTCAATTTTTTTGTTGATAGACTAGTGAAGAAGATTTTCCAAACTGCTCAATCTTGGCTTATCAGTAGATTAGATTAGGATAAAAATACAGTGGTTCAAACAAATAAAAAATCTGAACCAAGGGAAAAGAAAAGGGCAACTCAAATAGATTAAATCCAGAGCTGAATGAAAGATTGAAGGATGTGTTTAAATTTTCAAATCTCAAGCCTTCATATTTTTGTTTTAAATTTCTCCAAATAAATTTTGTGTGCCGCTTGTACATACAACCATAGACATCGTGGCAAATCAGACAATCTAACCCTGATTTGGTCGTGTTTAATTTTTTTTTTTAGAAGATAGAGAATAAAATTTTCCAGAGTGTTTAATCCTGGCAGATAGTAGTTTAGGTAAAGAATTTATGAGTTCAACAGCTTAATATGAACTCATGGAAGAAATAAGGGTAGAATTAGACTAGTTTTTCTTATTTTCAAAAAATTAAAATGTTGATGTTCAAGGTCTGCAAGTCCAAATGCCCCTACTGAAGAAAAAATGTTAGGAAGTAGGCTGAGTAGGTAGTTGTTTGGGAAATAAATTTTTTTGATATAAATACTGATCATCTTTCAAAGCTGCATGATCAAAGGAGAAGTTGTTATGGATAAAGGCACAGGTCTGCATCCCAGAGATCAAATTCTGAAGATTCTTAACACCTCCAAGAGAGCTGCCATCCCCAAGTGGAGCCACTGTTAGCCATCAGTAAATTTTTGACTGAGCAAATGATGGCTAAAAATGAGTCCTAAGCCTTCAAGAGATTGTCTTCATGAAAAAATGCTCATTCTTGAAGTCTTCTTGTGTTGTTTGAACTTTCCAAGTAATCTTCATTACTGTTTCATTAAAAAGAATAAAAATCATCAAGTTAAGCCTACTGTCCCCTGCAAGATTGTTCCTTAAACAACCCATATGTCACCATTTCATTCACTCATTTTAACCCTTTCTTATCCTACATTTGCCTCTGAAAAATCCCCTTCTCTCTTCATTTTGATCCTCATTAATCCCAAAGGGAACCTTCCAAATCCCTTTTTTACTCATAAAAATCCCTCTTAAATTTTTTAAGAAATCCCATTTTGTCTGTCGGAACCCCTAAAAAGCCTAAAAAACCCCATTTTTAGGCTAAAAACCCATCTTTCAAAACAACAGGGCTTAAGCCCCTTTCGGCTTAGCCCTAGCCCCCCACATTCTACTTGGAACCACGCGCTATGACTAAGCGCTTAAAAGCCTCATCGCATCGGCTTTTCTCATTACAAACCCGCTTTCTTTACATTTTCTCCCCGATGCGATAAGCCTTTATCTCTCCACCCCTGGTCACACATTGCTGCATAAAACCATGCCTCAGGACTAACCTCGGCCCCCATCGCATCGACACTTCCATGAGGAACATGCATTTTTCTTTATGATCTGGCCACTCTAATAAGCAAACCCTCTGCTAAGATCCAAACCGTTGATATTTAAAGATCAACGGCTGTCACGCCCTTCCCCTATCCTCCTTCCATCCAAATCCTATCATTTACTCATCCTTGTGAGTAAATCCTATCTATCGATCCCTTTGATCTAATGGTCCGCATTAAACCTGATAGCCCAACTTCACCAAGGCCTACCTTCCACCACATGAAGCGCCTGTCCAATCGCATGCTGCCACCTGTATTCCATTATCACTCCCGTCGCACAACTTTTTCATCGCGCTCATTCCGCATTGTTGGATCTGTGGCCTTTGATCCAATGATTGACGATGCATATCGCAAAATTCTTTCGCCTAAGGTTTAATGTTTCAAAATTTTACGATACTGGCAGTATCGAAAAAGACAGGTGTCGAGTGATGTATGGAATCGCATTGCTTTCGGGCAAAATCACTTACTGCCTTTTCGTCGTGCGATAACCACTCGTGGTATTGCGGAAACCACTTTTCGCTCAGATCGCGCCAAATACAGTTTAAACCACGGTTTCGACTATTCTTCTCCATAAAACCCCTCCGCATGCACGATCACCCCTTCTCTGCATCGCTTCTCCGCTTCGCCCAGCCTCTGAAATCAGTTCAACCTCGAAACGCAGGATTTATCTAAACGTTTGTTTTTGTTGTAGGTTTCATGGAAAATGAGCTGTTAAGCCACCCCACAGTCATGATAAGGTGACCAAGGGCCAAGGATGATGATCCTCAGGCCAATATTCACGTAGAAAAGGGAATCCACAGGGTTCAAAGTCATGGTTTGACCCGTGCCTCATGAGCATTGGTTATACCATGAAACCCTCGACGTACCCATACACCTGTACACCAGAAAACATAGTGATGAAGGATTAAAGAGTATCAGTGAGACAATAAAGTTAATAGGTTAATACATGAAGACTGAAGATCAAAATAGCTTAACCTGATAGATAAATATAAAGCACAGAATAAGACAGATCAACAAAGGAGCCTCCGCATGCCAAATTTAGAGAGGCTAGTTACTTCCTCATCAACCTATTTCTGCCACCTATAGTCCTAATTACATCAAAACAAGACACAGTTAAGGCACAGTTATAGATCTTTTTCCAAAGACAGCTCAGAATTTATGATCAACCTTCTAAAGCCCCCAAAGTCAACAAAATTAAATAAGGTTGATGAAATATTAATGTAAAATCATTAAAATAGAGATAAGCACTCAAAATCTTCTCCCATAGGCCTCCCAAAGGTCAATACACGATTACTCTGCATTAATTGAGCAAATGAACCCCTCTTACACTCCACCTCCTCATTCTTCTATAAATACTGCTGTAGAAGACACTATAGAGGTTGGTCTTTGGATATTTGTTGCATGTAAATAGCTTTTGAAGCTGTTGTAGCTTTGTTTGTAATTGAAGACACATAATCCGAGATGAGAAGCTTGAAGCTGTAGAGACCCACTGGACTTGAAGATTGTAACTGGTTTGAACATCAAATACAAATAGCTGATTTATAGGATCCTAGTCTATGTCAATGGTGATGTGTTTCTCACTGTAAATTGTTATTTTCCTTTTGTTCCCATTCTATTCAGTTTCCTCTATAAAGAACAACAAATATAGATTAGGATTTACTTCTAAAGTACCCTAAATCACACTGAAAATCTTTATCCTTTATGTTTTCTGCTGATTGTTTATTTAAAGATAATTCAATAGATTATAACCAGTGAAGTGTTGGTAAGCCCATGTATCCTGAGTACAGCTTGAGATTTTATCTTTGAATGTTCTTGATAAGTTTGCTAATTAAAGTTCAGCTAGAGAAGTTTGTGGTTAGCCCTATCCTCTGGTTTATCTCCAACAGTTGCTTTGAGGAGTTCCCTTAAAGAGTATGTTGAAAGCAGGCTAGTTTCAAAGTACTTACCTAATCTTAGAATACTTTTTGTGTTTATCATGAATGTTTCCCCTTTTGAATATGCTGAAAGCAAGCTAAGTTAAAAGTATTTACTTGATCTTAAGCTATTCTGTGTGTTTTAAATGTTTTCTTTTTAAAGTACATCAAAAGCAGGCTAGTTTAAAAGTACTTACCTGATCTTAGATTACTTTTGTGTCTTTCCTTAAGTGCATGCCAAAAGAAGGATAGTTTCAAAGTACTTACTTGATCTTAGGTTGTTCTTTGTTTCTTCATCTGTTTGATTTCCCTCACTCCACTTTTTAATGTCTCATTCCATAAAATCAACTTAAAGAGATCCTTTGACATAGATGACTTGCCCCATGGACCACTCTTGAACCTTGTTGTTTCAATTAAATCCTCTTATGACTCCATAGCCCAATGGATTGATGTTGTTCCTTGCTAATCTTATCAACTAAACCATTGTTTCACCTACTTACATCTTCACCCTTCATACAGACTTCCTTCACCTTCATTATATCCTTGCCCAACCAAAACAAACAACAACCCTGTTCTTCATAACTAGCCTAAAATCATATTCAAAAGCCTTAAATATCATATCTTTGAACTCATATATAGAGAGATCCCTCTCTGAATCTAGGATGGCTAGGTCCTAAAATTCCAAAGCGGTTTTGATGTAGGCTCTGCAGCATTTGTACTTGCCAATATTGCAAACTACGGAGACCTAACAGAATCATGGAGCTTGTCTTTCCTTAAAATGCCTTGAGATCCTACTATTGTGGATTGAGGAGTTATGGGGAAAAACTATATAAACTCATGATGTGAGCTTTTGAAGGGGGGAGTATTTTGGAGAGCTTATTTTTGTGTGAGTTTTTGGAGGATTTGTGTAAGAGCTTGCAGTCTCATTCTGAGAGAAAATGTAGCCCTTCTGGTGATGAGGGAATGTCTCTTATGTGAGTGCCTTTGGCCCATTTGTGAGAAGGCAACGCTTTAAGGAGCGTGATCCAGATAATTGTGAGATGTTTTAGCCCATTTTAAGAAGGAGAATGTATTAGAATTAATAAAGAAATTTGTAGTTCCAAACGAATCTGGAGATTTAGCCCTCCTCCCCTCTAGGGTGAAATCTGTTATTATTTTGGTGTTATGAGTATTCATGGTTGTTTGTGTTGCTTGTTTCTTAGTTGTTTTTATTTCTTTGAATAATGTCTGAGGTGATGCTAAACCAATATTTAAAGTATGTGACATTCATTTTTGCAAAATCATGTTAGTAAAAGGTCTTGTAATGAGAGTTGTTTGTTTACGTAAGTGTTAGCAAAATTACTTGGATCAAGTGGTATTATAGCAGTTTGACTATTTTTCTAGGATTGTGAATATAATCGTGGGTAGAGACTTGAAGAAAGAAATTATTGAAGAGTTGGAGGAGATCAACCATTTCATTCAAGTCGAGAAAGTAGAGTTTCGAAGGCTTCTCCAATATGTAGAATAAGAAAAGCAAAAGTTGAGGCTCATGTCGGAGCAGACTGTGGATGAACAAATGGGAAGTTGTTCCACCAACAAAGGAGAGATGGCCAAAACCAATGATCAAGCATCACCAATGGGATCGAATTTTGTAGGAGCTTCAAAGCCATTGAGGAAACCATCCATGGAAGGATCGAAGTCCAAATATTCTTCTTCGGTTTACAGCAAGGAGAGGTATACGAGGTATGATTCACAAAGGTATGCCAGGGTTCCTTTCAATTACAAGAAAATTGAAAATTCAAAGAAGAATTTATGGTATAATAAACCTTGTACATTTTGTGGGTTAAATAATCATGGTACTGCAAGATTTTTGAAAATATTATCTTTGGATAGAAATATCCAATCAACAAAGAAAGGGGGTAATTCTCCGTTTCATAAGAATGAGAGTAGCAGAAAGAATTTCTACACTCATTTCCAAATAAGTGTTCACTGGATTGGTAAGTGCTAGAAAGTTCATCTGCACCTTCATCCCAACCAAAGAAAGGGAACCATGCAAGTATACGCAAAGAGAAAAAGAGGGTCGGCACAAGATGAAATAAAGAAGGAGGTCGCAAAAACTGTGATGGAGCATGCTGGAACTGTCAAGCGTTCCAAGGAAATTCCATTCGAGTGGTTCGTTAAGAAATGGATTGGATATCTTCAAAGTTGAGTGTTTGTCATGTAGTCAAAATTCATTTTTTGGATTTGCTGTGTATATATATATATATATATATATATATATATATATATATATAATTAACAAAAAGGACAATACAAACACAATTACTGCATATATTATGCCAATTTGAAAGAGATTTCACGAGCAAGAAATCAACTGTTGTTAAGTACCACACATCAACAACTTGAAGAAGAAAACGTATGAGGGAGCAGAACAAGGATTTTTTTTTTGCGTTCTGTCATAGATTCAATTAAGCTTCAATCCCTCGAAGTAATTATGTTGAGGAAGATCCGCTTGTGTTGTCACACAAAAGCTCGTAGATCGATTTTTTAAATGGTATAGAACTGCGAGTTTGAGTATGTTTGTGAAATATTGGCTCTAATTTCCATAAAGATCACTGCCTTAAAGACTATGGTGCCAGTAATTCTGGCAAGTTCCACCAGTATGCTAGGAAAATGGATTGAGTCAGTCAATTATGATGAGGATAACCTCTAGTTTCTATCTGATCAGCCTTTGACTCGCAAATCAGTTTTGTGGAATCCAACATTACGAAAAAATGGATCTCAAAATTCTGTTGTCTGTGAGAGTGGTGTAAACCGAATTTGGTAGGTTTTCCTCTCATGATCGATGCAAATATGTTGTTCCAGATCTCTGCTGAGGTTGTTGGGATCTTCTGCAAATTTTGGGGGTCGTTTCTGCCAAGTCGTGTTGCCTTCGACATCTGTTGGGAGACAGGTTGCTTGACTCTATCTTGGGGGATCATTCGTTCGTCATGCTAGCAGAGGTTATGGCCACATCATATAAGTTTGCATCTGCATTTGTAGGTACCAATGATTTCTCTTTGCAGGCCAGTGTTTGAGGGGATCCCAATTGCCGGGTATTGTAAAGCCCAACAAAAGAAGGCAGAAACCGATGCTTTGAATACGAGGGCTGAAACCGAGTCAGAGGAATCCCCTGTTTCTCTTAACAAGTCAAAGGCAGCCAACCTCACCGCTCTCGAACAACTAAAGGCCTCTTCTGCAAATCAATACTCAAAGGAGATAAGCAGCATTTTGGTTATAGGGCTGAGTGTCCATACTGCGCATGTAGAGATGCATGAAAAGATGGTTATACCTGAAGCTTATCTTCATCTCTTATTGTCATTCCTTTGTCAAAGCATTCGACGATGCTATTGAAGCATCCTGTAGTTGATTTAGAATGCCCATATATTTGAGAAAGATCCTGAGGTGTTTTGGGTTTGGGGATTGATGTGAAACTTGAGTTTGCTTTGAAGACCATCGACCAGTTTGTGATGGAGATTGTTTCATCCAGAAGGGAGGAATTCAGTATGAAAAAAACTGGGATGCCTGGTATTCGTGCAGATATATCATCTATATTTATAAAATAATTCGATCAATATAGAATCCCATATTCTAACACATTCTTGAGAGACATTTGTCTAAGCTTCATTCTTGCCAGTAGCGACACAACATCTGTGGCACTTTCCTGGTACTTTTGGCTGCTTCTGCAACATCCCCATGTGGAAGAAAATATTTTGAAGGAGATCCAAAGAATTTTAAAGAAGAGATCAGTTAATTTCAAAGTCGGTGATCCCCTTGATGTCACCAGAGGCCCTAGCCGTCCTGGCATGGACACGCAAGCGGCATGTGCTGTGCCGAGACCGCACGAACCAAGTGGCTGTATGGAAGGAAGTGATGACCCATGTCACCTGCACGAGGTGCAGCCCGTTAAAAATACAAGAAGCATTTGGCATAAATTTTTCCTAGATCGCAGGATGAGGAACCAAATGATCGAGAGGATTTCCAAGTTGTATGAAGTGTTCATAAGCTTTTCTTCTCATTTTGAAGTTTTTTTGCGTAATGTTATGCTCAAAAGCAAGAATTGGATTTGGATCGTGTTGAAGAGTCTTTGACTTCAAAGTTAAATTTCAACTTGATATCGCAACTGAAGTGAGAGCGCTACAAATTGAAAGAAGTATACACAGACCTACAGGTTCAGATTGCTACTTTTGGAGGAACAAAAGCTTCTCTGTTGGGAGGATTGATCCAAGAGGATCTCCATACACGCAGAAGTTTACATTGTACACCATGAATAAACTTGATGAAAGGTGACAAATCTTGGGATAAGAGAGTAAATGGATTAAAGGTTTTATGCTTTATTTCATTTAAAATTGTAAAGTGGTTAATGTGTAAGTGAGTAGAAAATGACTCAAAAAATATTCACTTATTTTCCATTTGAGAAATTAGTTTTATGTGAGAATTGAACTCACAACTAATTTGCTATTTCTCAATGAGAGGTTAAGGTCCCTTGGCATGGTTGAGGTCCTTGAAGTTGTATTTTACCATTTTTTCCTCGAGTAAGTTTTAGACTCTAGAATCATGAAGCTTGTCTTCCCTTAAAATCCCTTGAGATCCTAATATTGTGGATTGAGGATTTATGGGGAAAAACTATATAAACTCATGATGTGAGATTTTGAATGGGGGAGTATTTTGGAGAGCTTATTTTTGTGTGTGTTTTTGGAGGAGTTGTGTAAGAGCTTGCAGCCTTGTTCTGAGAGAAAATGTAGCCCTTCTGGTGATGAGGAAATGTCTCTTATGTGAGTGTCTTTGGCCCATTTGTGAGAAAGAAACTCCTTAAGGAGCGTGATCCACATACCTGTGATATTTTTTAGCCCATTGTAATAATGATAATTTCTCAGAATTAATAAATGGATTCGTAGTTCCAAACAAATCTGAAGATGTAACCATTTTCCCCTCGAGGGTGAACTCCATTATCATTTCGATGTTATGAGTATTCATGGTTGTTTGTGTTTCTTGTTTCTTATTTGTTTGGCTTTCTTTGAATAATTTATGAGGTGATGGTAAATCATTATTTAAAGTATGTGACATTCATGTTTGCAAAATCATGTCAGTAAAAGGTCCTATAATTAGATTTTTTTGTTTAACTGTTATCTAAATTACTCGGATCATACAAAAAAATTGATTGATTTGATGTCACTCCACCTTCAGTCCCATCCTCATCACACCCAACATCATCATTCCAACAACATAACATTATATGCACAATACGTCCAAGAGTTGTGATCTCACCAGCCGCAACTCTAATTAATACAAATTATTTCTCTCTTGTGCACTATGATGAGTGCTCTATTTATAAGTAGATGAAGGTAGTTTGACATAAATGAAAAATTGAATGGATTTTCAAAAAATGGATGAAGAGGTTTCCTTGTTCATGGGAATAGGAGGATAAGAGGTTTAATGGCTCCATGGTGTTCATATTCGAAGCTATCAGATGAGGTGAAAGATGGAACAACTTCTAGAAGCCACTAGAGGTTGGGAAGATTCCTAGAATCCAAGGAACAACTTGCTTCTAGTCGACCAACACACTCTAAATTGGGCCTAGCTCCTCTGCAATGCAACCTTGAATGGGAGCAGATTCTCTACAAAGTAGTTAGTGCAGTCTAGGGGTGTGTTGATGGCTTAGTGGGGCACTTAAAATGACATCTGGGAAGTGAAACTTTCATGAAGGAAAAACACCAATGGGATGACTTGTTTAGGGCATGTAGAAACTAATTTAGAGTATGATAGACCCTAATGGATACTTATCTGTGTTTTTGCATGATGCCCAAATTGACCTGTAACAATTTCCCCCTAAAGCATGAAGTAAAAAATGATAATGTTGATTGATTTTCTTTACAATGTGATGAGTAGTATCTGAAGCGGACGATGACCTGCATCAATTACAATACATTACATCATGATATATTTTCATTTTTGACATGAATTTTTGAAAGAGGAATACCCATACTCAACACATAAACTATCATAACATCAAAATGTCGTCTAGAAATGTAGACTTGTCTACAGATTTAGACCCATGATAAGACGACTATCTATTTAATGACCATCGTATGGATGATTTCGTACTACTCCCAAAATCGAAGCCCAGATGGATGAAACTAGATCCAGGGTCTTCTATCTCGTTCACTCGATCGCTTAAGTACGAGTCTAACGATGTGAATATGTGATCTGAAGTCAAATAGGGGAAGACACCGTCTGATTACTTGTCAATGATGTAAGTCATTAACAGATGCGAGAGAAACCACTGTTGATGATAATGGCTCTCAAGGTAGTATAGTACATTATGCATGGTGTGAATAGATGATTTGATGTTGGACACCATACAAAGTATTTCGGCCAAAGGCCTTTGATGTCAACCTATCACCAGAAGAGAGAAACTTGCCATTGATGTAAGAAAGCTCCAAGGTACTAAAAGGTTGTTTCTAAGTCAAATTCCAGGATGATGAGCTGATGTTGACAGGAAGAGACTCATCGCAGGAGGGCCTTGATGTTTCCCCCATCAATGACACGAAACAAGAGTAATTATTTTAGAGACAAAATGTGACTGATGAAGCAATGTCAGGGATGGTGGTCATGAAATGAAGGTTTATGAGTATTACAAAAAATGAGGAATAATTGAGTGACTTCTCTTGAACATATCGATGACACTAAATGAATTGGAAACATTGACCCAAAACCAAAGTGATGGATGGTGTGATAGACCACATGTATGATAGACCATCAAGCATATTACCCAACCCAAAATCACGAAGATGAAGTGAATAAGTGTCATGTTCAAGAGCGACTTGCTACCCTGAAGTGTTTTATCCCTTTGCAATTTTCTCAAGTCATTGCTGACCAATACCTCTTTATTTTTTAACAAGCTTGAGGAGGATAACATATTCTTGATGTATAATTCCACCCTTCGGGTGAATCCATCGTTATTTGATGCTTTAACAAGCTTAGTGAAGGTGAAACTCGATATTGTCATGATGGACAAGTTTGTCACTATTTGATGCTTTAACGAGTCTAACAAAAGTGAAAACTCGGTCCTTTTCATGTTCAGAGAGTTTGAAAAAGGGATAAAAAGAAAACTCCACAATTTTTTTTTTGGTGTAATAGTCCCTCACATCCGAAAAAGCGTAAAAATACCTAAGAGAACCTCCTAACCATGTTTGACTAAGGTTTTATTTTTTCTTAAACATAATCTATCTCAGTTCAGAAAAGGGTTAAACTTATACTCAGTAGATGTCATTTCAATTCCTTTTATGAGCTTGAAAGGACAAGTGCTTGACAATCTTTTCATGTTTTTGGAGTCTGAAAAGAGTTGAAAGAGAACTCCAGGGGGGTTCCTTTTTCATGTTTAAAAAAGCTCAAAAAAAGAGATAAAAATCTACTTTGGGTTCCTTTTTTGTGTTTAACAAAACTCAAAAAAGAGATAAAAGTGTGCTTTGTAGTCAAAATTTCATTTCACGATCATGCACGACGAACTTCACTATATTCAACTGTAAACTTGTTCAAAGAAACAAAAAATGGATTAACAATACCTATTTAAAATAGTAAAAATGGGTAAAAGCCATAGTCAATTCATTAAATATGCATAAATTAATAAAAAAGACTATTAAAATAAGAAATTACCAAGTCATTTTAACCATTTCACATTTACCATTTAGATTTCAGTGCTTTGAGCCAGTGTTGCCCTCGAAATTTAGCGACTGATTGCAACAGATTTTGTGGATCATTTCTCGTGCTGTACGGATCAGGTATAATATCTTACCTTCCTCTTTCTATTGGGTGCATTCTTGTTTAGTTTCATGGAAATTTTTAGGGTTTTGGGGCTCCTAGGGTAAATATAGAACGCCCTAGGGCCAACGCACCCTTGGATGTCAAAAAGAGTGTTGCAGAGAGGCTATAAAGAAGGCCAGTTCCTTTGCAATGCTCTATCTTCCACTCAGGAGTGCGTTGGGTGCATTTTAGAAACTTGCATTTTGTTTTTTGCCCAAAATTTCTCCAGTTTTTTGCATGGAATGAATCCTAACTAAGCCTCTGGTGTGATTTCGGACTTTGATCGGATCATAAAATCGATTACATTGCGAGAAAGAGAACATCAAGAACATGATATGGTTGCCCTAAATGATCCTTGCACTATGAAAACCCTCAGATATTGTGGGTTTCTCAATTACTTTATAGGGATGAGGCAACACATGGAACTATTGTAGTTCTTGATCCATTCATGGGACCTGACACTACAGGAATTTCACATTGGGGAAAAAGTGCTCCCAATATTGGTTGATGACATTTACTTTTTGACGGGTTTTTCGAGACATGGTGACCCCATTTCCCTTGTGGGCTCCATCCGTGGAGGTGAAACAGTGAAGGACTACATTCGACAGTTTTGTCGACTAGGAACTAAGCCTATCAAATATGGAAAGATAAATATCAAAGATGTACATGATATGCCTTTGCAAACGCTCCTATTCACTATTGCAAAGCTAGCTGGAAGCGTGACACTACATGTCGCAAACAAATCATACATGTATTATGCGCTTGAGTGTCTCAATCTAGCCGTGTTCAACTAGGCTGAAGGAGTACTCCTTCAGATGAAAGAACAATTGACCAAAGTAAAAAGCGGAAAGACCAAAAATTTCAGCTATGGGTCGATCTTGATCACTTTTAGTTTGGAGTGACTTCCATTGACGTAACCACAACATGTGACACTAGGATTAGCTGGTCCTAGAGATCCACAGATGCAGCGGTGGGTTGAGTTGATGGCTAGACATGTTGGTTAGTAATCGATGTCATTTTCCACTACATTCTTCAGTTGGCTTTGAAGACATAATATCTTCATAGAGGAGTATCCATATGCAGGGATGAATTTCCATGGAGATCCATATTTGATTTTACCAGCCAATGCTCAATGAGGTGCTATAGGTAAAATGTTGACCATGTTTTTGATTTTTTGGGGTTATTTTACCTATTTTTCTATTTTTTTATGTTTCAAAGACTAAACTAAACATGTTTTATGTATGCATATGTAGGTACCATTCAACCAATGATTCGTGCACAACAGGTGGGAGAACAAGCAGAGAGGACTATCGGGAGAGCAATCCTTTAGGATTTGGATTTAGCTGAGGCTCTTGCTGAGTGGAAACAACATATGGAGGGATTGAATCTTGTTATACCGGATGTCCAGATCAAGGAGTTACCTATGAGGCTGCAGCCCATACCATTAGTGTGCCTAGCCATTGGATGAGGATACTGTGCATGATATCCCAAGCAGTGGCCTGCTATCATGAGCATCACTAGGTCTACTTAGATTATGCTATGTTTGTATACATTTTGAGGTCAGATGACCAACATGTCTTGGACATAATTTTTGTAAAAAAATCGATATAAATCTATTTTACTTTTAGTGTTTTTATATGATTATGTGCAATCCTATTCAATTGTATGATGTGAATTGAAAATCTAACTTTACATGTGTTGAAAATGTGTATTTAACACATAATTCACCAAATAATCAACCAAATTATTAAATTTTCTGGAAATATGTTGATATTGGATGTAATAAAAATGTCTTTCCAAAAGACAAACTCTAAGGAACATGTGATGAATTGCTAGATTTTGGACAGTATAAATTCTAGCAAGCTATAACACGACAAGTTGTGAGTCCAGCCTGATGATGATGCAGTGAATGCCAAGTGAAATGGCATTAGACAATAGTTCAATCAACAAGCTATACTCAGCGATATTGTTGGTCGATCGATCAATACAAATACGTTGGAAACTCACTAACTCACCACTTAGAGGGAATATGACCCATGCTGCAAATGATAGATTTTGACTACTACGACTAACACCATCGGCATATCCAACAAATGGTTTTGAATATTATGACATCTGCAAAAAATGAAAAGAGGATTACTAACCACATGAAAAACTCTAAAAGGTACACTACTTCACACACGTAATCAAATCATATGATACAATGTTTACTATGCAAAATCAGACATAGTAACGTTTAAGGTACAACCCATTGCAAGGTTGCACCAATGGAATTCCATCATAATCTACCAACTCGTAGGCACCCTTAGCCAAAATAAACTTGACAATGTAGGGGTCCTGCAATAATGGTTCAAGTTTCCTGATCATAAATTAAGACCAGGTCTCCTTCCAAGAAGGTGCAAGGCTTGACATTGCGGTCATATCGTGCCTTGATTTGTCTCTTATGCACTTCGTTGGCCAATGTGGCTTCACGATGTGTTTCATCTATATGAATGAGATATAAAATATGTGCCTCTTCTTTAGAAGTGTCAGATAGCAGGTCAATCACGAGTTTCAACGATGGTATTTTGCATTGGATCGGTATGATAGATTCCAGATTGTAAACCAGTTGAAAGGGAGTAAATTCGGTTGCGTTTATCACCGAGGTTCGATATGCCCACAAAGTTGAGTAGAGGATCAAATGCTAGTTTCGTTTATGAAACCCAATCATGCATTGAAGCATACACCTAAGAATCTTGTTGATAGCTTCAACCTGTCCATTAGCTTGCAGATAATAATGGGTATAACTGTCATGTGACAATATTAACTTGGCAGTAAACTCATCCATCACGTGATTACGAAAATGTTTTCCTTGAACTGTGACTATGGCTTGCGGCATACCAAACCACGTAACCACATGGTTAAAAAAGAACAATGCAACTGTATGTCTCATGTTGTTGAATGTAGGAATCGCCTCAGCTCACTTGGTAAAATAGTCAACGACAATAAAAATATACCCATGCCCCCAGCTGAATGGAGGTTACATGTCATGTAGTTAATGTCCCATTTTGCAAATTGTCCAACAACGACAACAAGGTGCATTAGTGCTGGCAGAAATCTGGTTTTATGATCAAATATATCGCAAGCATGATAAATTCTAACCGCGATAATGCAGTCGTGAAATATGGTAGGCTAGAAGTAGCCAACATGGAGAATATTTTGCGTGGTAGCATAACCAGCCAAATGTCCACCACATGCACTAGCATGGCAATAATTTATAAATTTCTCAGCCTCCTCATGAATGAGGCACCTATGTAAAATCATATCGACACCACGATGATAAAGTGTATTGCCGACGATCAGATAATATTTGGCTTGGTATCGAATACGTCTTTGTTGCAAGCGAGAGGTATTGGGCCGAAAATTTTGGGTCTGGAGATAGATGATGAAATATTTATACCACGGTTTAGATGAATCGATTAGAGACAAAGAATAGTTCGGAATTGCTGGTTCGGTAATAGACTCAGTGCTACTCGAATGAAGGTCACAAATAATATCAACAAACACCAAAGACTTCTTTGACTTGGATTTGATGAATTCCAAATTAAATTCCTACAAAATGACGATCCATTTTCAATATTTTTCCCCCAGCACTTGACGTGACAGAATGTATGTCATAGTGGTGCAATCCGAAATGACAATGGTCTTTCGCAGCAGGATATAATAGAAAAATATTTGTACATCTTGAATGACTGCCAAAAAGAGCTTCTCAAAGTATGTGTACTTAACTTTTGTATCATAGAGATTATTACTGAAAAAATAGATTGCATGTTCAATCCCATCTTATGCTTGCACTAAAACCATAGCGGTGGTTGTATCTGCAGCGGCGAGATACAGGAAATAATCACTTTGATAATTTGGGGGATAGATTATGCTAGAATCAGGGTACCTTTAAGAACACCAAAGGAAGCTTGCACAACCTCATCCCAATGAAAGGGAACCCCCTTTTCAAGGGTCAAGTAAGTCCTTTAGCCATTTCGGCATAGTTAGGAATGAACTTCCTTAGAAAGTTAGCCTTCCCTTGGAGTCTCTGTAATTGAAGCAGATTGGAAGGAGCAGGAAAATAAAGAATGGTCTGGACCTTCAATGGATCAAGCCGAATTCCTTCTTTTGACACGACGAATCCAAGAAAACAACCATAACCAACACCAAACACTCATTTTTGCGGACTAAACCGCATTTTATAGTGATGACATCGTAAGAATATTGCTCTCAGATGTAGTGGGTGGTCAGCCCATTTCCGTGAATGTGGAGGTAATCCATCCAGATACGGTTGAACTATGTGTTTGATGTCATGAAAAGAATAATTCATTTCCCTCTGGAATTTTACCCCAGTGTTCTTTAAACCAAAAGGGATATTTTGATAAGCGAATGTGCCCCAGGGACATTTAAAAGTGGTTCTATATTGGTCCTATGGGAGAATATTTATTTGATTGTAACTATTTCGGACAAGCGTGATTAACATCTCGATTATCAAAATGCACTCTAATTTTTCCTTGTTTCTTCATGATAGGAACAATATTAGAAACCCAATCGATAAGCGGAACAAGGTAAATGAATCCGGCACGCAAACGTTTTTCAACCTTTGCTTTAATGGAAACAACTTTTTTAGGGTGAACAGGACAAAGGCACTATCGTACCAACTTGACATCAGGATACATTTTAATCTCATGTTCAACAATGCTGGAGTTGATGCCAGGCATCTCCTCATATGTCCAAGAAAATACATCTCAGAATTCACAAAAAAGAGAGCGGTAAGTGTCAAGTTTAGATGGAGAAAAAGACACACTGACATGAATGTTTTCTAAAATACCTGGTTTGGTCAAAATATCGATAGAAATTGTTTCTTCAATATTTGATGGGTTTTTCTCAGAATCGACGCATGGATAGGAATAGAATTCGTTAATAAATCAATGACAGTAGGGTGATATAGTTCAGTTGGATTATCTTCAATGTAATCTGGAAGATGGGATTGTTGATGTGAATCTTCCCATAGTTCTTATTTTGGCTACATGGATCCCATAATGCTCTCATCGGTTGAGAATACATGTGAAAAAGGATCAGAAGAAGTACCAAAATCCAAAGAACGATCAACCCAATCAGTCGGCGATAAAGGATTTGGATTGGCCGCATAAGCAAAAAAGATTAATTGCTATGCTAGCTCAATTTCACTTAGTGGCATAATGTTGCCCAACCTATCTATTTCAGAAACATTGGGAATCTTCCTTAAGTCAGATGAAGTGGAAGATATCATATTGCAGGTCTCTATACTAGAGATTTCTGTCGATGTCGCAGGCGACGATAACGAAAAGGTGTCGACAAGGGAAGGATCCTTAAAGATTCCTACACCATTGTTCTAAAGAGAAGGTGGGGTTCCATGAACAAACAGAACGCTTCCAGTTGCCTGGGAACCAGAGGTGAAGAAAGAGAGTTGATCAATGGTTGTGATTCTTCCCTTATGGGGGAAGATGATCATACAAAATTAATAGATACTACCACAACGATAGCATAAACCCATGATATTCGAAGTAATATATTGTAGTCAAGGGGTCCGTCTACGACCTCAACTTCAATAGTAATTGATTTTCCCCCTAGTTCGACTTGCAGGTTACTAATAATTTGACAAGGCTGATATGTATGACTATCAAAAGCTTTCAACATCGTAGGTGATTGTGACAAAGTTAGCGAGCCAAGTGACTTCCAACAACTCATGGACATGATACAACTAGGTGTGCCTTCATCAATGGTAGTGCGATGAATGAGGTAACTTAGGAAATGTACTTGAATCAAGAATGCTAGTTGTGCTGGTAATTGTGGCAGATAGCCCGCATAATTAAATACCACAAGATTTGAATCCATTGGATCGATTCCACCAATTGCGGACAACAAATCCTGCTTCTAGGAGGGACAATTCTAAAAGAACCTCAAGCGTTGACATAGAAAAAGGAGACTGAGCCAAATATTCTACTACATTATAATTTTGAGCTGCACGAGCTTGATGGTTGAATGTCAATTTATGAAGTACTCCTTTTGGCGGCTTTATTGTTAACTATGGAAAGATAGGCAGTATAGCCAAGTCAGATGTGGTCAAAGTCGAAGTGGTAGGTTGATCTATAGTCTGACCATTTGATGATGACAACAAATTATTGTAATCTTTACTTCGAGTAGACACCAAAACATCAATTTTGGGCTTAGTGGAAGATAACATAAGCACTTGTGAACTAGAAGTAGGATCTGTAGAAACCATATGTGTCTTCGGGTTTGGAAAAGGATTTGTGAACATTGCAGAAGCGACAAAAGTATTAAGAAGCTTTGGGACTTCTGAGCGGCGAGGAAAATCTCACGTAAAATTCTCCTCATTACATATCAAGCAAGGGTAATGAGGTTTACGAAAAGAACTGGATGAATCAAATGATTTTTCCTGCGAGGGTGAATTTGATTTCTTCTTATCTTTCCCTTTCTTCTTATTTCCATGCTTCTTGTCACCTTTTCCTTTGTTAGATGACATGATATGGATTTCAAAAGAAGACGTGGGATCAGATGCGATAGGGTTTTGATTTGAAACAACAAGTGTAGAAACAGATGGTCGACTTGCTACTAGAGCATTAACATAACCAATCACACCATCGCCAGCATGAATGTCCTGACGAGATGGAGCAGGAGGAATAGTAAAATTTGGTCGTGGCACATTTGGAATATTTTCATAGAGCATGGTAGACTGAGTGTAAATCAAATCCAGATACTAGGCACGAGCAATTACTTTCTCTTTAATGAAAACATTTCCTTTGGCCACATCCTCAGTGATAGATGGAAACAAGGATTTTATAAACCACTCAGCTAAAAGCTGATCAAGAACAAATGTTTTAACCATTCGACGAAGATGACACCACTCATGTATATGATCCGATATATGATTACTAGTGGTCTATTTAAAGCTGGTCAAAAGTTCTGTTTCAGTTTCATATCTGATGGGTAACTGGAAGTGGGTTAAAAAATTAGTGGCTAAAGCTATAAAGTTATCAAAAGAAGCTCGTGGTAATTCAATGTACCAGTTCGTAGCTGGACCAGTAAGAGTTTTCTGGAAAAGACGCAATCTAACAAAATCATCATTTAAGGAATTTGATGAACAACATAAATGATAAGTCATGACGTGCGTATACGGGACTTCTCTAGAATTTCCATTGAATTTTGGAATGTACGAGGGTAATTTTAGAGGAAACACCAACCACCAAGGTAAATAATTAATGGGATCATTGGTGATCTGGTTTAAATCACGTAACTCTAACGTTACAAAAAACGACAATTGTCGATTAAGGTCAAGTTGAGAAGAACCAAGAGAAGATAGAATTTCCTAGGCAATAAGCCATTGCATACCAACAAATGGATTTTGTTATTGGTAACCCAGATAGGGGTAGGCTTGTTAGCTAGGACCTGGATAAGCTTGATACTGCGGAAATGATTTTTGTGGCCTGCTAAGATAATTCAGATCAGGTTGTTAATAGACATGGCCAGTAGAAGCTCGTGACAAAGGTAAACTAGCATGCGGTTGCGAAATTCCCGATACAGATGGTTGTTGAATACCAGCGTGGGAAGATGGAGTCTATAGACCCTAAAATTGAGGGTTAGGGGTTGAAGGACCCTCTTGAGTAGACTAAGCAATAACCATAGAAGAAATAACAGGCATAGTAGGCACAGATGCAACAGGTTTAACTAGTTGATATTGATACACAACCGTTTGCAGCCGAACAAGCAAAGTAGGCTGCCATTGACAAACAGGCATTCTGGCATATTGACCTAAAAATCAAAAAGTACTGCCATATGTACTGAACATCTGTGGCCCCCCAGGATATGGATTATAAGCATACTACAAATACTAACTTTAATATGAGGGGTATCCATGAGATACTGGATAAGATGGACGATAATGGGATGGACCAGCCTAATATTAAGCTGATGATGTCAATAAAGGATCAGGTCGTTCAGTACTCGTAAGAGATGAACCAGAGAGAATTCTACATGATGACATGGGAGAATTTTATGGACTATAGGAGACACCAGAGTAGGTTCCATTTAAAGCTTGGTAACCTAGTGGGAGAGACGAACCACCATAAATATGAGACTCGGGTGTCGTCGAAAACATCGAAGATGAAACAATAGTAGATGTTGTCGCAACTATAACAGATGGTACAGTCTGGGATGATGTCTATACCATGGTTAAATAACCCAACAAACACTATAACGAATCTACGGGAACTTGAGAGTGAAAAGGATCAATAGGAGTAGAGTAGGTCAAACGAGGAAAAGACAGATATAAATGAAACCTTGACCCAAAATGAGTGGGAGTGAAGGGGTTATCTCTTCCTAAAGTTGCACTTCACTGTTAGGCTCGAGATAAATTTCAATATGTAAAATATGTGGTAAAGAGGAAGACTTGATGGTTACGGATGACTGAGGATCAGATGGTTACATGTGAACAACTTCAGGATCAGGATCTTCTGGTAAAAGAACTATGAGTTCTGGATTTACAGTTTCACTGGATTGAATTTCAATGTCCTTAGGTAACTTTGAGGGTTCTGTCTTGACAGTAGCAGATAAAATATGATTAATAAAAATGACTCGAGACTCGGTACTAAAAGGATCATATGTCTCTGGTATATCATATGATGTAGCACCAAGAGTTCCAGAGGTACTGGGCTTGGTAGGACGAGCACGCCTTTGTCTACTAGGTGTAGCTTATGGAAGTAAAGTTGGTTTATTCATTTTCCTTCTGGGTAATTCTAGACAGAAGGTTTACCAAGCAACTGTGAACTGCAACTTACCGCCCCAGTAAACGAAGGACTTATGTACATGTAGGAAATCTTCCCGAATGTTGTGTTAAGTGTATCAGAGGTACAAGGCCGACGACTCAGTTAACTATGGATGGTAAGGAACCTAAATTTGTCTTCCCAAATATATGCAAGGAGGCCTAATCCGTATTAGCACTGTCTAATGCAAAAATGAAAAGTGAGAGCATCCCCTTATACTTTTCGTACTAGAACACCACACGATATACCCAAAAGTACATGGATGAGCCCCGATATACTTACGTACGTGGAATGAGGTATCACACTTGGAATTTATCACATACAATCAAGTAAGTGTTATCAAAATTACTCAGATCATACAAACAATTGATTGATTCGATGTCACTCCTCTAGCTTCAGTCCCATCCTTATCACACCCGACATCATCATTCCAGCAACATAACATTACATGCATGATACGTCCAGGAGTTGTGATCTCACCAGCCGCAACTCTAATTAATACAAATTATTTCTCTCTTGTGCACTATGATGAGTGCTCTATTTATAAGTAGATGAAGGTAGTTTGACATAAATGAAACATTGAATGGATTTTCCAAAAATGGATGAAGAGGTTCCTTGTTCATTGGAATAGGAGGATAAGAGGTTTAATGGCTCCATGGTGTCCATATTAGAAGCTATCAGATGAGGTGAAAGATGGAACAACTTCTAGAAGCCACTAGAGGTTGGGAAGATTCCCGGAATCCAAGGAAAAATTTGCTCCCAGTCGACCAACGCAATCTAAAGTGGGCCTAGCTCCTCTACAACGCAGCCTTGAATGGGAGTATATTCTCTGAAAAGCAGTTAGTGCAGTCTAGGGGTGTGTTGATGGCTCAGTGGGGCACATAAAATGACATCTGGGAAGTGAAACTTTCATGAAGGAAAAACACCAATGGGATGACTTGTTTAGGGCATGTAGCAACTAATTTAGAGTATGATAGACCCTAATGGATACTGATCTGTGTTTTGGGATGATGCCCAAATTGACTTGTAACAATTTCCCCCTAAAGCATGAAGTAAAAAATGATAATGTTGATTGATTTTCTTTACGATGTGATGAGTAGTATCTGAAGCGGACGATGACCTACATCAATTAAAATACATTACATCATGATATATTTTCATATTTGACATGAATTGTTGAGGGAGGAATACCCATAATCAACACATAAACTATCATAACATTAGAATGTCGTCTACAAATGTATAATTGTCTCCAGATTTAGACCCATGATAAGATGACTATCTATTTAATGATCATCGTATGGATGATTTCATACTACTCCTGAAATCGAAGCCTGGATGGATGAAACTAGATCCGGGGTCTTCTATCTCGTTCACTCGATCACTTAAGTACAAGTCTAACCATGTGAATATGTGATCTGAAGTTGAATAGGGGAAAGCATCGTCTGATTACCTGCCAATGATGTAAGTTGTTAACAGATGCGAGAGAAACCAATGTTGATGATAATGGATCTCAAGGTAATATAGTACATTCTTCATGGTTTGAATAGATGATTTGATGTCAGAAACCTATTGTAGCCTCTACAACACCCTCCAAAAAAACCCCACTTCAAAAATTTTTTTGGAGCCCCTTGAGCTTAAAGAAAAACTAAGTAAAGAGTCTAGAAGGCTAAGTCGCAAAGTCACAAAACTTCACTTTTTGGAAAACCACGACTCCGCAACCTTGCGACCCCACGACCTAAATATTGCAGGGTCACAGGGTCGCAAAGTCGCAAAACTCAATTTTTTGGAAAATCGCGACCCCGCGACTTTGTGACCCCGCGACCCACAGGTCGCAAGGTCGCAAGGTCGCGAGGTCGCATACCTCCCGGATCACTCGAATTGCGACCTTGCAACCTCATTAAACGCCTGCACGTGCGACCTTTTTTATATAAAGGAGGTCACTAGGTCGCATTTTTCATATGCAGCGAATAGAAAGAAACGACTCTGACAGGTCGACTGGCGCGTGATTTTCCTGGGTAAGTTGCCATTTTCCCTCCTGTTGTTTCCTTTTTGATTACTCTTGCTAAATCCATGCACCCTCAGCCTTTAAATTGTCATTTGCCTCAACCATTGTCTGCATTTCTTACTTAGGGTTTTTTCTGATTCCTGTTTTGTCCACATTTGCCCAAAATCATCACAATTTCTTGTCCAGCTTCTCATGGCCTGTTTCCTACTCCTAAATCCATCCCTTGACTCTACCTGGACCCATTTAGCATTGTATCTTTTCAGTTAAAGGGAAAACCCCTCCACGCCGCGCGCGTCCAAAACCCCCCAGCAAGCCCTAGTGCGACTTGCGACCTCGCGACCCAGTCGCTAGGTCGCAAAGTCGCATTCTCTTCAGTTTTCAAATTTTGCGACCTCGCGACTCCATGACCTAGTCACAAGGTCGCAAGGTCGCATCCGGTCCATTTTCCCAGTTTGTGACTTAGCGACCCCGCGACCTAGTCGCGAGGTCGCAAGGTCGCATCCCTTCCATTTTTGCAAATATGCGACTTAGCGACTCCGCGCCCCAGTCGCAAGGTTGCAAGGTCGCATTTTCATAATTTCTCACAATCTGCGACCCCGCGACCCAATAGACCATTTATTCAATTTTTCCTATGTCCCAACTAAATCATTGATAAACTATAATTGGTCTTATATCATCATGTCGTTCTTATCATGGGATTCTTTCATGAATATGACAGGTGAACTTGAAGCAGACGCGGAGTGTATACCTGTCCTCTCGGATTCCAGTGACATGGGACCCCCAGTGTATCGGAAGAAAGACAAGCACTTGGCAGTGGAAGATGTGGAGATGGACATGCCAGTGTCCCCACCCCCGATATACAGAGATACGATTTGTACATTTGCAAAAGGGGACAACGTGCGAAGGTACCAAGTGTACCAAGAGTTCGCCGTAACAGAATTCCCAAAAGACCTCTCAGATCGGGAGGTATACTTAAAGGTCAAAAGGTCCAAGCTACATCTCGCAGATGCTCATCCAGTCATATTTCCATGCCCAGAGATGATAGACTGGATCATATAGAAAATGGATCCCAAGAATTTCGTGATCCGAGACAGCGAAGGTAAGGCTTTCGCAATGCTCATAGGCTCGGATGCCCATGTTTATTACTCTTTGCCTCACCAAGAAGAAAACTTTACAGAAGAATGGGCTCTTGCCCATGCAGTCCCTGTAGTTGACACTATCAAGTAGTGGTGGGAGGAGCCCGAGAAATTTAAATTCAAGAAAGACCAAGAATATTCGATGGCCAGCCTAATAAAAGTATATAAATTAGTAGTCGCCATGCTTTGAAGATTGTACGGGCGCCCCGACGCCACCACCTTCAACGGAACATGGGCTACTATCATGGAATATGTAACGGTGCATGGCACCCATTTCAACTGGGCTATCATATTGATGACCTCAATGCATACAAACTTGTCCTCAGCATTGGCCCCAGACGAAGGAATACCTTTTGAATTCTATATGGCCTCTTATCTATTGGATGCCGTCTGTGCGAGGTTGCATTTTGATGGATGGGAACATAACGGGGATTCCATGCAGACCCGTGTAATTCATCTACAAACCAAGGTGTTTTGGGAATCGAGGTATAAACAGGATATAGAGCCAATCTCTCAAGTATTCATCCCCGCTCTATACAGAAAATTATTTGGCCAGGACGCCCCTTGCATGTCTTGGCGACCCAGGGAGAGTCTAAGCCAAGTGGCGCATTGATTTCCTTTTGCCAAATATACTTTCATCCGAGTCTTTGGCTCGTTTAGGGCACCACATGCTATGCCTTGCTTCGTTACAGACAGAGTGCTCATGCAAGAGGTATGCTTCCAAATGTCCTCAGGCTTCTCCAGTGTCCTGTCCAAAGGTAAGAAGAAGCCCTGGCCCGCACTACCCCTCACTATCGGCACATACACAGTTAAAGATTTTAAAGAGGTAGGGGCAGAGGGAGAAGAGATGAAAATTTATCACTTTGGGGCTTTAGAGTACTGAACATATGACCCGGAGAGGATAGTTCCCGAACACTGCAAGAAGACTAAATTCAAATGGAACTACTAGCATGTAGAACGCCTGGAAGAAGATGAAAGAAGGAACTGGTACAATGTAGATAGACAACTTGCTTCGGGGGCAGACTCTGGCCAAGAGGATCCGGATGATCAAAGCCTAGAAGACAGGAGCCGTAAGTTAGGAGGTGCTTCTTCCTCTCTAGCTAAAAAGCCCTGGACCAGCATAGGGCCTACTACCTCTCCCCAACAGAAAGAAGTAGAGGCCAAAGCCCAGCAAGAGAGAGAAAAGAAAATAAAAGAGGACGAGGAAAAGCGCAAGAAGAGCCTAAGGGCAAAACAAAAGAATAAGTAGGCCGAGGAGGCCAGGAAGGAAAAGGAGGAAAAAGAGGCGCAGGCCGCAGCGGAACAGGCACTCAAGAAAGAGCTAGACAAAGCAGAAGCTGAATGTCAAAAGAAAGCAGACCAAGTTGCTGCAACCGAGCAGAAGAGGAAAGCCGAAATAGAAGCGGCGGCAGAAGTGGAGCGCAGGCGGAAAGAAGAACATGAGAAGGCAGAAGCCGAGCACCAGCGAAGGGAAGAGGAGGAAAAGAAGAAGAAGGAAGAGGAGGATGAAATGATAGAAGACATCAAGGTGTCTCCCCTCGGAGTACCTCTAGGAGGTACAGGAACCATGCTCTCCGAGGTTAATTCCCCCCCAGGGGCAGGAGGAGGAGGTATTCGACCTCACCAGGCTCACATTCGATCGATTCTCCTTCAAAATATGGCAGGAGAAGAGAAGGTCCCTGGCACAAAGTCCATCCGCCGCATCCACAGTTGCAACTGGAAAAGACATAGTCCTTGATACTAGGACTAATCCCGTGATGATAGCATCAGCAGGCACGGATTTCGCTGTGGCCACGGAAGAAAATGTAACTAGAATGAGTAGAGAAATCGTTTCTCTACAAAATAGACTACAAGCAACAGAGCAGTGGAAGAAGAAGGCGGAACAGGAGAGGTCAGTGTTGAAAGAAGAGGTTCAACAACTCCGAAACAAGACTCCCCCGGTTAATGAAGTTCCACTTGCCATTCTAAAGGAGTGCGATGTATTAGAGGCGACCATGAGGCAGGTGTGTGGGGAAATGTTCACCATAAAGCAAAAAGTCACCCCATTGGTAAGAGCACGAGCAGAAACTAAGCAGAAGCATGAGCAACTCAAGGAAGCCTCAGCTACCTTAGATAAAATGATGGACTGGACAGTGCGATACCCTCAGGCTCCTGAGAATTTGGCTAAGAAGGATTGGATTCATACACAGGATGCCAAAGTCCAAATCCGTATGAAGATGCAGTCTAAGGACAAGCTATCCAGGGATTTTGAAAAATTAATGTCTTCATACGACCACCTGATCAGTGACATCGACTCGATGCACACCCTTCACCACATTCCTTCGCTGGGGGCATTGGACGAAGGGAGAACCTGGGAACAAGTAGATCAAGAAATCTAGTCATTTCTGTGGCCCATCAAGCAAGCTGCTGCCACCCCTGAGCTCACAGCATCACAAGAGAATCTGGGTCAGTTCCTTGTCACGCCAGTATGGATTTATACCAAGCTCGCCTCTCTTTGCAAACAGATCTCTCAAAAAAGGGAAACTCTAATCCCAAATGCTTTGGAATGCATGCATCGGTTGAAAGAGGAGGTCCCTCTTATTTCCCCCATAGCAGCAGAGTATCAGACCTGGAAAGACTTCCTCAAAGAGCAGTAGATTGACGCCCCTGACCTCACAATTGCGCGTTCATCCTCATAGCCCGGTGGCAGTAAGTCGCTGACAGCAGTTAGAGGCAGGTTGTAGGTTCCACCGCCTAGGCAAGTCACAGGTCGCACTGCCTAGCCAGGTCGCAGGTCGCACCCACCAGCCAGGTCGCAAGTCGCAGTCTCCTCCTACGTCGCAAGGCAGCGCTACAGACAGGCAGGCGAAAATCTAGGAAGCCCAAAGGGCAAGTTTTGTTCTATAAAACTCCCTCCAGGGAAAATGTAAAAGGACTTTTTCTTTTGCATACTCAAGAGATACAACATTGTATTTAAAGATAACACTCTTGTGTATATGAATACAGATACCTGTTAAAACTCCCTATGGATATGATGTGTTTTGCTGTGTGAAGACTATGTGTATTTATTATACAGTTTCAAATATCTTTTGATTAATGAAGCTGCGCTCTTAATGGCATCATTTATGCATCATGGCTATCTATGCTTGTGTTAATGATGTTCAGTTTTTCATTGCTCTTTTAAAGGATGTTAATGACCTTATTTATTAGCATTTCGTTTTATCTTTCATGAAGTAAAGGGGCAACTCGCCATAAAGAACTATTTCTTTTGTGTTCAAAATACCTCACAAGCATAACCACAAAGATGTGCTGCTAATGACACCTCCTTCGGCGTATATGCTTTATTTATTGTCTTGCTACGCATAGTGCTATATACGTGTTTAATGCATCAATCATGTATTCTATATCATGTGAATAAGTGTGTGTCCGCAGGTTCAATCAGGTTCTTTTGAGACCGAAGGGGAAGGTGACTTAAGCAGTAGCTGGACCCACACCCCGGACGGGATCCCTATTCCAAACGGTTCAAGGTCTAATTGGGACTTTCTACCGGGGAGATCCCCTACTGTTGGCCGGACACATTTTCCCATCAACACAATTGGCGCTAGAAGGAGGGTCTGATGGCAACCTCCCAGCATACAACCAACATTCCGTCACAAAGTCCCCATGTGGAGGTCATAAACGATGAAGCTATCCCTCCTCCATTGGAAGACATTCCAAGGGAGGAGGCTCCACATTATGAAATCACCAGAGAGCAGTTGAGAGCCTTGCCCCCAGCTACCCGCAATCTCATCAGGGATTTGCGATATGCCCCAATCATGAGTTTTTTGACTCATACTAGGACCCCAGCTGAAAAAATCACTCGTAATGGTGCCCTGGTGAGTACCATACCCCAGTTAATGAATATCATGATCGAAGACCTCGCCACCGCTATTCAGGGGGATGAGCCGATTCCCGAGCTCCAAGGGGGTGAGGAGGAGGAATTTGGTACCACTAAACCTTTCCCCAACCCTCAGCCCAACCAATTCCAACCAAACAACAACCAAGCACACCCCACACTTGGGGGAGGTGATGGAGATAGAGCTCGTAGGATTGAAGGTGAGGGAAATAGAGCCCGCAGGAATGAAGGTGAGGGAAATAGAGGCCGCGGGACCGGAGGTAGAGGAGATAGAGGCCGAGGCCAAGGACACCGTGCCAACCACCGATGCCCAAACCCAAATATTCCACCTGTCCACAATTGGGGATTTCTTAGAGACATTGTAAACCGTGAGAGATATCCAGATGAACACTCTCACCATGAGGGGGAAGCATCGGTGTCAGGTACGGGGAGTGAAACTGAGCATGAGTTCAGACACCACCAGCAGGCTAGGAGAGTGCAACCACTTGCCTGGATGGCCCAGTCCCCATTAGATCTTTTGGGTCCCCTCCACGACCTACCTAGACACCCTGAGAAGCATCTCCCCAAATTTGATCCCGAGAAGGTCACCTTGGCCGAAGATCATATAAGTAGCTTCTATCTTTCCCTGCAAATCATGAGGGTTCAAATAGATGACTTCGCTTGTCGCCTATTCCCGCATACTCTTGAAAACAAAGCAACCACCTGGTACCGCTCCCTCCCAAATGCCTCCATTACCTCATGGGATCAGTTCCGTCGCGTGTTCTTGCAGAAATTCTCCGAGGAAAAAACCACTTGCATGCTCCTCATAGAGTTAAGCACCATTAAGTGCCACAAGAAGAAGAAGGTTAGAGAATTCAATTAGCGCTTTGCTACCATATTGCAAAAGTTTCCCCCAAACTTGGTATTAGACGACTCTATTACCATTGACTACTATACAAAATCTCTCCCTAGGGATATCGTCGTATTCGTGAAACGCGAAGCTCGGCCCACCCTTGCAGCCAACTACGCAGCCGCCCTCACTGTAGAAAGAGACATGCTTTCTATAGGAGCCATATATCACGAGGGGAGAGATGACCACAAACCAATCGCGAAAAGGGGTCAGCCATCCACGAACAAAACCACAAACAAGGATAAAGACATTTTTGACTTCGAGAGTATAGCAAAGACCCTCAAGCTATTGACAAATGAAGTCTCTGACCTGAAAAGGAAGGGTGTAGAATCCACGACTAGTGCCAAGGCACCCAAGCCCTTTTTCAGAAAGAGCAACCTCAACACCAGCCGACCTCCATCTAACCCGAACACTATTCTCAACATGGAAGAGATAGAAAAATATAACTTCTGTTCGTTCCACCAGGCTGCCCACTCTGAAAAAACATGCCCACAATGGATTGGCAGCATGACTGCAGTAGTAAACCAGCTTCTGGACGATCAAACCCCAGGGGATGCGGAGGAAGATAATGTTTCAGACCACAATGAAGATTTTCCCCCGGATGAAGAACTAGGGTCTTCGGTTCTTGCATTTGACGTTATCCATGAGGACAACAATCTTACCGTCACTGATATCAGCATGGCAGATGATCCTAAGGCCCCTCCTGTAAGAAAATATAGCCTTAGGAGTAAAGGACCGGTTCCCCAACCATCCTTTGAGGAGAAGAAGAGGGCTTTCTTAAGGAAAATTCTACCCCCGGGGAATGAACAACAAGCTGCCCCTAAGAAGCCCGTCAATGACAACACCCGAGAAAATCAGAAGAGCAAGCTCCCGGTGGGGTCCCCCACAACCACTACCGAGCCCTGTCCTCAACCTGATTCTACTTATAACATTGTTGAGTACATGAAAAAAACCAAAGCCAACATCTCCCTATACGAGCTTGCCCGCATCACGAATCAACGAGAACTCATTCTTAAAGCCTTCGCCAATACCTCAACTACGAAACCTGTGAGCAATACGTCCGCACAACCTAGTCCGAGAATTCAGTCTATTGTAAACGCCATCAATACTAATTCAAGAGGGTCTACTCCTCCCTTCCTCTTGTCTTTTGATATTTTCAACTTCAACGTCCATAACTGTCTAGTCGACTCTGGTGCCTCCACAAACGTTATACCCATATCTGTTTGTAAGAAGCTGAACATCCGTCTAGAGAAAAATGATGCAAGGATCATCCAACTTGACAGATCGCAAGTGCCAGCCATAGGGGAGATAAATAATGTCATCATCCGCCTTTCGTCCGACTCTAGAGCCCACTAATGTATTGACATTGTGGTGGTTGACATTCCTGAAGCCTATGGCGTATTACTTAGCAGAGATTGGTTGAGCAAGCTGCAAGGATATTTTACCACCGACTGGTCTCACCTGTGGCTTCCTTACAAGGGCTAAAATAACCAGATCATGGTCGAAAGTGAACCATATATGAAACATACCGTGACTGATTTGGATGCTACTAACGAACCCATCATTTTTTCCCAGGAGGAGCTTGGCATGTGCTTCTTGGAAGCCATTTTCAGATGTTATAACCCCCCTCAATCTCCAGTAGACCCCGAGATTCAGTCTAAACTAACACTCGTCGCTAAAGAACGAGTCGCTCCCATCTCACACCAAACTGAAATCCTGCCCCAACCTACTACCCCAAAGGAACTAGAAAATGACGTATGGACCCTGTACTATGATAGTTCCAAGACTCATGATGGAGCTGGTGCGGACTGCATCCTGTTGGACCCTTAAAAGAAAAAATTCCTGATTTCGTGTCAGCTTGAGTTCCAGTGCACCAACAATACTGCTAAATATGAAGCTCTAATCCTCAGACTCAAGAAGGCAGTGGATTTAAAGGTAAGATGCTTACAAGTCATTGGAGATTCCGAGATCAGTACTCGGCAGGTACGCGATACCATTCATTTTTTGTCTCCGCATTTAAAAGCTTATTAACAAGAGGTATGGTGTCTTATTTCTGCTTTCGATGCATTTGGAATCAAATATGTTCTTAGAATGCACAATGCAGTAGTTGATACTCTGGCTAATGTTGCTTCTAGATTTACCCCTTTGAGGGACGTATTTTTATATAGACCCTCCGTGCCAGATAATATTACTAATTTACGCATTTTTAATGATGATCAAGAGATCTTCGAATTTATGCTCAACTCTGAAGTATTCAAAGACGCGGCAATAGACGAGGTGGATCATGATCAGGCTTTGCAGGAAGAGCATGATAAATGTAAAGAGAATCCCATTCCCAAGGGGGTAGTGTCACTGGAAAATCTCTTTGATCTACAAAGCCGATTCCGCGGCCCCCCAAATACCAAATTACAAAGTTCCATCCTGGTACATCGGCAAGTGAACCTGGGATTAGAGGAGAACCCAAAGTTCTTCAACCTTGGCAAAGACTGTACTGATGAAGAGACGCAAGCCTTCACCCAATTATTCCGGAAGTATTAAGACGTATTTTCTTGGACGTATGATGATGTATGTACGTACGATACCCGGATTATTCAGCACGTGATACCCATGAAGGAAGGCACGAAGTCGTTCCAACAAAAGCTCAGAAAAGTACATCCTACTCTGGAACCGATGATCCTGAAGGAACTAAAGAAGCTTTTGGACGCTCGCATCATCTTCAAAGTTCGTCACTCCACATGGGTGTCAAATTTGGTCCCGGTAAGGAAGAAGTCTGGCGAGATCCGCTTATGTGTGGATTTCTGGAACTTAAACCGGGCCTCTAACAAAGACAATTATCCCGTGCCACCTATGGAACAAATATTGCAAGCTGTGTCAGGATTCGAGATGTTCTCCCTATTGGATGGGTTTTCTGGTTACAACCAAGTACTGGTAGCAGAGCAGGACAGATTGAAAACTACCTTTCAGACCAAATGGGGAACTTTCGCTTTCAGACGCATGCCTTTTGGGTTAATAAACGCGGGGGCGACCTTCCAATGGGCCATGGATATAGCTTTATGTGGTTTGATAGGGAAGAGCGTGGTAGTCTATTTGGACAACGTCACCATGTTTTCAAAACACCGGGGCGATCATTTACGCCACCTCAAACAAATCTTCGAGAGGTACAGGAGGTACGGGATTTCACTCAACCCGAAGAAGAGTGTCTTCGCTATGGCGGAAGGAAATTTGATGGGCCACATTATAACTAAGCAAGGAATTGTGGTAGATCCAGAGTGAGCGAAAGCAATTTCCTAGATTCCCCCCCTGAGCAATAAGAAATCAATGCAATCTTTCCTGGGAAAAATCAACTTTGTCTGTAAATTCATATCGGATTTCACCCAGATAGTCAAGCCTTTGCAGGGAATGATAAAAAAGAATGCAGATTTCCAATGGAATCTGCCAAAGAGGGAGGCCTTCGACAAAATCAAACAGGCTATAGCTGAAGCGCCTTCCCTCCAAAGTCCAGATTTTAGCAAAGGCTTTATCCTATACACTTTCTCTTCAGATTCTTCACTTGCAACTGTCCTCACGCAGAAAGACGGAAACAATGATGAATGACCTATTTCCTTCATGAGCACTGGTTTACAAGGAGCTGAATTGAACTACCCTGAAATTGAAAAGCAAGCTTATGCAGTCTATAAAGCAGTCAAGCATTTCAAGCCTTACATCTTGAAAAACCATGTCACAGTTTTCGTTCCACACCCAGCTGTCCGCTCACTGTTTGTGCAGCAGGAGCTAGGCGAGAGGCGAGGAAACTAGGTGGTGTGCCTGCAAGAGTACTATTTAGAGTTTAAACCAGCACATACCATGAAAGGACAAGGTTTATGCCAAATGGCTGCGGACGCTGCAAGTTCCCATGGAGTTGAAGTTGAAGAATATTGTTGGGAACAAGAAATCGATATGTACCAGAGTGACCACGTGCCTCAACAGAGTAGCCCTTCTTGGTACTCTGACATTTCAGGATACTTAGCCCAGGGTACTCTGGACCACGCTCTAACTGCCCAGCAAAAATGCGTGATAAGACTCAAAGTTGCATCTTACCAGCTGATCCAGGGGAAGCTTTTCAAGAAACATTATGATGGGGTCATGTTACACTGTTTAGAACATGATGAAGTGCAGAAAATCTTGACCGAGCTACACGACGGGCCAGCTGGGGGTCATTTTGCCAGAGATACCACCGCCCATAAGATAATGCGCGTAGGATACTATTGGCTAACCCTTTTCAGAGACATGCATGCATATGTCAGGAAGTGCATCTAGTGACAGAAATTCACAAACCGAGAAGTGCGACCAGCCGCCCCCTTACTGTCGGTAGCAGTGGAAGAACCTTTTCAACAGTGGGGCTTGGACATCATTGGCGAAATCATACCTCACTATTCCAAACAACACTGGTACATTCTTATAGCTACTGATTATTTTACCAGGTGGGTTGAAGCAGCACCTTTATGCCAAATCAATGACCAGGAGGTAGTATAATTCGTCACTCATTCCATCATCACTAGGTTTGGCATTCCAACTTCCTTGGTTTTTGATAATGCAACTTACTTTTCATCTTTTAAATTATATGATTTTGCCCTAGAAAATGGTATTTTTCTTACACATTCTGCAAATTACTATCCCCAAGGAAATGGTTTAGCTGAATCGACTAATAAAATTCTGATCCGCATCATTAAGAAGACCTTGCTGTCCCACTAGCACAACTGGCACAACGCCCTTCACAATGCACTTTGGACCGACTGTGTCATGCCCAAGTCCTCCCTAGGCACCTCTCCTTATTCTCTCGTGTATGGAAAAGAAGTTGTTCTTCCTCCCCATTTATCTCTCCCTGCCCTTCAACTATCCCAGGAATGTCATGGCACCCCATGCCCTACCTTGCAGACTCGGATTGACACCCTACTGAAGTTGGAGGAGGAAAGACAAAAAATTCGGGAAAAGTTCGCCATCCACCAAAGCCGAATCAAGAGATGGTTTGATAGAAAATCAGCAAGGAATAAAAACTTTGAGGTAGGATACCTGGTCCTGAAATGGGATAAATCTCACGAAGAAAAAGGAAAACATTCCAAGTTCCAAGCACTATGGACAGGTCCTTTCCAAGTTAAGGAGAAATTAGGTTCCCATATGTTTAGACTGCAAACCCTTGAGGGAAGAGTCGAGGTCCTCCCGGTAAATGGCGATGACCTCAAAATTATTTCACTTAATATCCCTTAGGAGGCTATCTTATCCTTGTACCATAGTTTCCATTTCATCCTTTTTTTTTCAAAAAAAAAAAAAACAAAAAACAAAAAAAAGTTAATTTAACGGAAGGGCTTGTCAGAGTCACGCATTTGGCACACTGCAATAGGTTCTATTCTGATGGAAGGCCTTTTCCTGATAAACAAAAAGGTGGTAGAGGCTTGCTGGTTACTGGCACCTGAAGGCAGTGTATGATCTAGCTCAAGCCATCAAGAAGGGAGCCCACCTAGCAATTTTGAGAGGGTGTTTGCGAAAGAAAGTGCTATGCAGTGGTAGCTAGATCGGAAGGGAAAAGAGGTACTCCATGCTACGTCAGGGCATCCGGGAAAAACCACAGTCCTCATACCAGACCAGGAACAACCTCTCTTCAAACAAAATAATTCGGGATCCCTCATCCGCCCAAGGCAAAAAATTTCCCATCTCAAATAAGTGCCACAAGCACATCTAAATAAGTGCCTCAGGCACATTCAAAATAAGTGCAATAGCACACTAATAAAGGGTAAAGGATTGAGAAAGGCTTCCTGCGCAGAGAGGTGATGTGACGAATCCGCCGGGGTACTGACCAGGCTCGCTAGTAGCGGAGCAATGTTCACGATTCCTAGGCAGTGACTCCGCCAGGACCGAGAGGTTTGCTGGCAGCGGAGCAACACAATGAGGACAAAATAATCGTACCGGACCCCGTAGCGGCCTGGAGTTCTCCAACCCTTTCGGTCCAGAGACCTGAAGGAATCAAATTTGGTTAACCAGCGCCCGAACAAGCCAGCAGGCTGAGCAATCTCGTGAGGTGCCAAAAGGCTAGGTAGTGTTGACCTTAAGGTAAAAGAAACAGCGAGCGAAGACCCCTCCCTCCCCCCTCCAAGGCTGACTATCGGCAGAGACTCTGGGTTCATCCAGTGAATCACCATTTTTTGTAGCCTCTGCAACACCCTCCAAAAAAAACCACACTTCAAAAAAAATTTCGAAGCCCCTTGAACTTAAAGAAAACTAAGTAAGAGTCTAGAAGGCTAAACCGTGACCTCGCGACCTAGTGACCCTGCGACCTAGTCGCAAGATCGCAAGGTCACAAGGTCGCAAGGTCGCGAGGTCGCACACCTCCTGGATCACTCGAACTGCGACCTTGTGACCCCATTAAATGCTTGCATGTGCAACCTTTTTATATAAGGAGGTCACTAGGTCACATTTTTCATATGCAGTGAATAGAAAGAAACAACATTGACAGGTCGATTGGCACGCGTTTTTCCCAGGTAAGTTGCCATTTTCGCTCCTGTTGTTTCCTATTTGGTTATCCTTGCTAAATCCCAGACATCCTCAGCCTTTAAATTGTCATTTTTCCTCAACCTCTGTCTGTATTTATTACTTATGGTTTTTTTTATTCCTATTTTCCCCACATTGCCCAAAATCATCACCATTTCTTTCCCAGGCTTTCATGGCTGCTCCCCTACTCCAAAAGCTATCCCTTGACTCTTTATGGACCCATTTGGATTTGCATTTTTATAGTTAAAGGGAAAAAACACTCCACACCGCGCGCGCCCAAAACCCCTCGGCAAGCCCTAGCACGACCTGCGACCCCACGACCTAGTCGCAGGGTCGCAAGGTCGCATTCTCCTCAGTTTTTGAAACTGGCAACCCCGCGACCCACTGACCTAGTCGCAAGGTCGCAAGGTCGTATCTTTCCTTTTTTCTAGAATTTACGACCCCGCGACCCAGCAACCTAGTCGCAAAGTCGCAAGGTCGCATCTTTCCAATTTTCCGGAATTTGCAACCCCGCGACCCAGCGACCTACTCGCAAGGTCGCAAGGTCGCAGATTGGTCGTTTCTTACAACTTGCGACCCCGCGACCCAGTAGTCCACTTTTTCAGTTTTTCCTGTGTCTCAGTGAATTAAGTGATAAACTTTAATTTTTTTTGCATTATCATGGCGTCTTTCTTATCGTGGGATTCCTTCATGAACATGACAGGTGAATTTGAAGCAGATTTGGAGTCTATACCTGTCCCATCAGATTCGAGCGATATGGAACCACCAACGTCCCGGAAGAAGGACAAGCATGTGGTAGTGGAAGACATAGAGACGGACATGCAAACATCCCCACCGCTAATATACGGAGATACCCTTTGTACCTTTGCTAAAGGGGACAGCATGCGATGGTACCAAGTGTACCATGAGTTCGCCGTAGCGGAATTTCCAGAAGACCTCCCGGATCGAGAGGTATACATAAAATTAAAAAGGTCCAAGCTGCATCTCGCAGGTGCTCATCCGGCCATATTTCCATGCCCCAAGATGATAGACTGGATCATACAGAAAATGGATCCCAAGAAGTTCGTGATCCGAGACAGCAAAGGCAAGGCTTTCGCAACGCTCGTAGGCTCGGATGTCCATGTCTACTACTCTTTGCCTCACCAAGAAGAAAAATTTATAGAAGAATGGGCTCTTTCCCATGTAGTCCCTGTAGTTGACACTATCAAGTAGTGGTGGGCGGAGCCCGAGAAATTTAAAGTCAAGAAAGACCAAGAATATCCAGTGGCCAGCCTGAGAAAAGTATATAAATTGGTAGCTGCCATGCTTTGCAGATTGTACAGGCGCCCTGACGCCACCACCTTCAAGGGTGCATGGGCTACTATCATGGAATATGTAACGATGCATGGCACCCGTTTCAACTGGGCTAGCATATTGATGACCTCAATGCATACAAACTTGTCCTCGACATTTGCCCCAGATGAAGGAATGTCGTCTGAATTCTATATGGCCTCTTATCTATTGGATGTCGTCTGTGCGAGGTTGCATTTTGAGGGATGGGCACATAACTGGGATTCCACGCAGACCCATGCAATTCATCTACAAACCAAGGTGTTATGGTAATCCAGGTATAAACAGGATATAGAGCCAATCTCTCAAATATTCATCCCCACCCAATACAGAAAATTATTTGGCCAAGATACCCCTTGCATGTCTTGGCAAGCCAGGGAGACTCTAAGCCAAGTGGCGCATTGGTTTCCTCTCACCGAACATACTTTCATCCGAGTCTTCAGCTCGTTCAGGGCACCACATGCTATGCCTCGCTTCGTTACAAACAAAATGCTCATGCAAAAGGTATGCTTCCAGATGTCCTTGGGCTTCTCCAGTGTCCTGTCCAAAGGTAAGAAGAAGCCCTGGGCCACGCTACCCCTCACTATTGGCATGTACACAGTTAAAGATTTCAGAGAGCTAGGGGCAGAGGGAGAAGAGATGAAAAGTTATCACTTTGGGGCTTTAGAGTACCAAACATACGACCCGGAGAGGATAGTTCTCGAACACTGCAAGAAGGCTAAATTCAAATGGAACTACCAGCATGTAGAGCGCTCGGGAGAAGATGAAAGAAAGAACTGGTACAATGCAGATAGAAAACTTGCTCTGGGGGTGGACTCTGGCCAAGAGGATCCGGATGATCAAAGCCTGGAAGACAGGAGCCATAAGCTAGGAGGTGCTTCTTCCTCTCTAGAAAAAAAGCTCCGGACCAGCACATGGCCTGCTACCACTCCCCAACAGAAAGAAGAAGAGGCCAAAGCCCAGCAAGAGAGAGAAAGAAAATAAAATAGGATGAGGAAAAGAGAAAGAATAGCCTAAGGGCAAAACAGAAGAAGAAGCAAGTCGGGGAGGCCAGGAAGGAAAAGGAGGAAAAAGAGGCGCAGGCCGCAGCAAAACAGGCACTCAAGAAAGAGCTAGACAAAGCAGAAGTTGAATGCCAAAAGAAAGCAGACCAAGCTGCTGCTACCGAGTGGAAGAGGAAAGCTGAAATAGAAGCAGTGGCAGAAGTGGAGCGCAGGCGGAAGGAAGAGCATGAGAAGGCAGAAGCCGAGCGCCAGCGAAGGGAAAAGGAGGAAAAGAAGAAAAAATAAGAGGAGGATGAAATGATAGAAGACACCGAGGTGTCTCCCCTCGAAGTACCTCTAGGCGGTACAGGAACCATGCTCTTTGATGTTAATTCCCCCCAGGAGCAGGAGGAGGAGGTCTTCGACCTCACCAGGCTCACATTTGATCAATTCTCCTTCAAAATCCGGCAAGAGAAGAGAAGGTCCCTGGCACAAATTCCTTCCACCGCATCCACGGTTGCAACTAGAAAAGACATAGTCCTTGATACTAGGACTAATCCCATGATGATAGCATCGGTAGGCACCGCTTTCACTGCGACAACGGAAGAAAATGTAACTAGAATGAGTAGAGAAATCATTTCTCTATAAAATAGACTACAAGAAGCAGAGCAGCAGGAGAAGAAGGTGGAACATGAGAGGTCGGCATTGAAAGAAGAGATTCAACAACTCCAAAACAAGACTCCCTTGGTCAATGAAGTCCCACTTGCCATTTTAAAGGAGTGCAACGTATTAGAGGTGACCATGAGACAGGTGTATGGGGAAATGTTCACCATAAAGCAAACAGTTGCCCCATTGGTAAGAGCATGAGCAGAAACTAAGTAGAAGCACAAGCAGCTCAAGGAAGCCTCAACTGCCTTAGATAAAATGATGGACTGGACAGTGCGATACCCTCAGGCTCCTGAGCATTTGCCTAAGAAGGATTGGATTCATACACAGGATGCCAAAGTCCAAATCCGTATGAAGATGCAGTCCAAGGACAAGCTATCCAAGGATTTGGACAAATTAATGTCTTCATACGACCACCTGATCAGCGGCATTGACTCGATGCACACCCTTCACCACATTCCTTCGTTGGGGGCATTGGACGAAGGGAGAACCTGGGAACAAGTAGATCAAGAAATATAGTCATTTCTACGGCCCATCAAGCAAGCTACTGCCGCCCCTGAGCTCGCAGCATCACAAGAAAATCTCGGTCAGTTCCTTGTCACGCCAGTACGGATTTATACCAAGCTCGCCTCTCTTTCCAACCAGATCTCTCAAAAAAGGGAAACTCTAATCCCAAATGCTTTGGAATGCATGCATCGGTTGAAAGAGGAGGTCCCTCTTGTTTCGCCCATAGTAGTAGAGTATCAGACCTGGAAAGATTTCCTCAAAGAGCAACAAAGCCCCTAACCTCACAATTGCACATTCATCCTCATAGCCCGGTGGCAGTAAGTCGCTGACAGCAGTTAGAGGCAAGTCGCAGGTCGCACCGCCTAGGAAAGTCGCAGGTCGCACTGCCTAGCCAGGTCATAGGTCACAGCAACCAGCCAGGTCGCAGGTCGCAGTCTCCTCCCAGGTCGCAAGGCAGCACAACAGACAGGCAGTCAAAACGCCAGGAAGCCCAAAGGGAAAGTTTTGTTCTATAAAACTCCCTCCGGGGAAAATGTAAAAGGACTTTTTCTTTTGGAGACTCAAGAGATACAGCATTGTATTTAAAGATAACACGCTTGTGCATATGAATATAGATACCTGTTAAAACTCCCTATGGATATGATATGTTTTGCTGTGAAAACACTATTTCTATTTCTTATACAGTTTCAAATATCTTTTGATTAATGAAGCTGCACTCTTAATGACATCATTTATGCATCATGGCTATCTGTGCTTGTGTTAATGATGTTCAGTTTTTCATTGCTCTTTTAATGGATGTTAATGTCCTTGTTTATTAGCATTTCGTTTTATCTTTCAGGAATTAAAGGGGCAACTCGCCATAAAGAACTATTTATTTTGTGGTTAGAATACCTCAAAAGCATAACCCCAAAGATGTGTTGCTAACGAAACCTCCTTCGGCGTATATGATTTATTTATTGTCTTGCTACGCATAGTACTATATATGTGTTTAATGCATCAATCATGTATTCTATATCATGTGAATAAGTGTGTGTCCACAGGTTCAATCAGGTTCTTTTGAGACCGAAGGGGAAGGTGACTTAAGCAGTAGCCGGACCCACACCCTAGACGAGATCCCTATTCTGAACGGTTCAAGGTCTAATTGGGACTTTCTACCGGGGAGATCCCCTACTGTTGGCTGGACACATTTTCCCGTCAACACAATTGAAAATACAATATATATATATATATATATATATATATATATATATATATATATATATATATATATATATATATATATATATATATATATATATATATATATATAAA
>CM076583.1:763278185-763440730 GCA_034641835.2 Pinus albicaulis | reverse complement strand
TAAAATCAAGAGCATTTTCTATGGTTAGAGGTGATCTCATATTCTCCATAAGATATGCTGCAGGTGGTTTTATTGTTTTGATTATTGATAGACTTGGCTGGGCTGGGGGATATAGGGCTAGATTCTTGACATAATTTCCCCTTGTAATTGTCATGTTGCCTTGTCGGCATCCAATATAAGCATCGACAGTTGCCAACCAAGGTCTACCTAGAATTAACGGATGTCCATCTAGTCGATTCTTTGGATTGATAACTAGGAAGTCAGCAGGGTATTTCCAGGAATCTACCGATACCATTACATCTTGTAGTATACCTTCTGGTTTGACTACTGATCGGTCAGCCAATTCCAACAAGGTTGTTGTTGGTTCGAGTGATGTAATTCCAATTTTTTGACAGGTGGTGGTTGTTAAAATGTTAATTACTGCCCCCAAGTCAACTAAGGCATTTGGAAATGATTGGCCATTGATCTGCACTGTCACTATAGGATTTCCTGGGTCTTCATATTTGATGGGTGTTTCCATTCCTGATAATAAATCAGATAAGGTACCGACTATTTGGACAGTAGGATTGGTTGTTGTTCTCCTCTTTGGCTTCTTTATGCATAATTCCTTAATAGTTTTTGCATATATAGGAATATCTTGAATAGCTTGGAGGAGAGGGATTTTTATACACAAATTTTTTAATTCTCCCAGAAGATCAAAATTAGGTTGTCCTAATGGACGAGGTATAATTAATCGTTCTGGGAATGGTGGAGAGGAAGTTTCTTCTTGTTGTTGATTTTTTTGCTGGACTTCCTTCTCACTTTGTACTATTTGTTCCACAAGTAACGGATCTTCAGAGTGGACATCATTGTTTTTCTTTGTTTCAACTATGCGCCCAGACCTTAATTGAAGATCATTACACTCCCTAAGTTCAGTTTCTACTTCTAGGGGTTCCATTATTTGGACAGACTAAACTGGCCTATTGTTTGGGTTTGGGTTGGGTTGGGCTGGGAGTTGTGGTCTTAAATTGGTCTGGGGGTTTGTGTAAGGAGCTGGCAGTGTAGGTTGAGAGAGAGGAATTGATCCAGCTGGCTGATTTGTTGGTTTTTTCCAGTTTGACTGCCAGGCCTAATTCTGGGAAGTACAGGGGGACCATTGTGTAGGCCAGAAAGGTGGGTAGAAAGGAAAGCTAGGCCAGTTATTCTGATTTGTTTGATTTGGCCAAGATGTGGGAGGAAATGGCTGTTGTGACCAATTAGGGAAAGATGGTTGATTCTACCACATCCCACTATATTGTTGAGCATTATATTGAGGAGGTTGAAAATAAAATGGATCATTTGGCATACCTGATGGTCGTGGCTGCCATTGTCGGCGCTGATTAGGCAGACATACCACTTCTGATTCCTCTTCCGCCTCCTTATAAACTGCTTTTAGGCCAGGGAGCGAAGGACATCCTTCTGTAAGGTGATCTTTCGTGCAAATGGCGCAGACTTTCATCACATCCAACGGAAATTCTTTGTGGCTGTGCTTCTTTCTACACCTGGGACAGAATATTGCCAAGTTTTGTTCTGCTTCTGCCTGTTTCTGTTTGGCTTGCATAATATCGAACTGTGTTGTTAAAGTCCCAAGTATGTCTGTCTTAAAGTCTTCTAGCAGATTTCCAATCTCTGCACGAGTCACACCTTCATTAGAGGCCTTATTTTCTCTTGTGATTATATCACGTTCTGTTGATTTCAACCTTGTATTGCCCCTTGAACTCCTGATACACAAATCAATGATGTTAGGATAACTTTCCTGATATATATCACCTTTTCCCATAATATTCAATGTTTCAACCCATTGATCTTTCATTCCCCTAATTAATGTGGTTTTCAAAACATTATCAGGTAAGGGTAAAGATGCATAAGGGGATATTTGAAGATTATATTGAAACCGTTCCACATACTCTTTCAGGGTCTCATTTGGTTTAGCTGTCATTTGGAATATCTCATCTTTTAATTCCCGATACCTACAGTAATCTTGATATTTCTTTAAAAATGCATCCTTCATATGATCCCAATCAGTTATAACACCCCCACCTAATCCCATAAACCATTTTAGGGCTACCCCTTTTAATGTAGAAGGGAATAGTTTTAGTTTTTGGGCATCGGTGGTGTAATCGTATCCTCTGCACAGCACATCAAACTCAAATAAAAACGCATCTGGATCCTCTGATGTTAAGCCGTGAAATGTGGGAATATGTTGAAGAGGTATCGCTTTCATGGGTGCATTGACTGCAGTATCCACTATAGGATATTGCGGCGTAGAGGTCTGCTACTGATTCTGATTTTGGTTCTGGGCCATGTGATCGAAGATATGCCAATATCCCTCTGGGATTTCCTAGGAATTTTTAGGTTGACGAGCAGGGGCAGGAATGGCTTTGACAGCACTCCCTATGTCTGGGATAATAAGTATTTCCTGTTGACCTACTATTTGAGGTAATTCAGGACCTTCGTTCTGAATAAGTTGAACATCACTTCCCTTATCTGGGCTGCTTATTGCTTGGGTAGTTTCAATAGTATATTTCAAGTTTGTGATTTCTCTCGTTTCCCCTTCTCCTTCTTGGAGATTGCTAGCGTTCCCTTCTTGAAGGAAACTTATGCAAGGATTCTCAATTTCTTGGGAATCTTGCTCAATTACCTCTGTTTGACTGTGTATCTCAGCAAAGGCTTCAGATGGTGACTCTGTAGCCTGAAGGGAACTAGTAGGTTGTCTAGAAGTAGTTCTTTTAAATCCTACTGATGGCTGAGAGTCAGTTCTTTTAAGGATTTCGTCAATAAAGGTTGTGTGCCCAAGGGTCACTGGTCCCTTAGGTTTTTCAGTTTTAGGAGGAATTTTGTTTCGCTTAATTGATTTATTCATTCAAAGAAACAAACCTTCATTCCTACCTAAAGAAAGAAGCTTACCTACTTCTGCTGTGAAGCGGGCTGCGAGCAAGTGTGTTTCTTGCCCAGTGCGCAGGTTCTTACCTTCCGTCTTTAATACCCAATTCTCCGCAAACAGAATAAAATCAGCTGTGCATTACTCCTTTAAAATGGCATACACTCTCCCCGGCAACGGCGCCAAAATGTTGGGTCATAAAAAGGTATCTTTTGAACACCTAATTAGCCTACATTAATCATCAATCCGGGAGCGTCTTTTTATTTCAAGAGTGTACTCTGTTTGAGGCTGCAATTGTCTAAGAGCAACGCAGTGAAGATGTAGTACAAAATAACAAGAACAAAAGTAACCAATGCTTGAAAAGAAACCTAATTACCGTGACATGAATGGAAAGATTAAACTACTTTAATCTTGCATAACATTGATCAGGGATGCAGTAGTAGTAACTCTTTCCCTTAGAAATGGATGCAAGATGATCAATCTTGGGACTTGGAAGCAAAAGCATCTATCCTCTACAGTTGGAGATCTTAAAGCAATAGAAACGAAAACAGATTCAATGAAAGCAACTTAAAAGAAATGCAAGTTGAAAAGGAACATCAGTATGTAACTACAACTCATCTATTTGCTAATGAATAAGTAATGAGCAGAAATGGAACAGAAATGTGAAATGAACATCAATTACAATTCAAACATATTCAAAACACTAAATTTCTATACTTCAATCCTGCCGACAGCTTCTCACCATGCAACGATCAATTATAACATATTATAAACTAAAGGAACATCAATTCAAATCAGATACAAGTCAACGAAGCAAGATAATCAAACTGTGAATCATGCTTCTTGTAAAGAAATGAAACAACAATGACTCTGTATTTGATCCAATCAACAATAAACCAATTTTGTAATCAACACAAACATTAAGTGCACTCCACAAGAAAATGAACAAAGATTAAAATACAAACAGCGAAGTTATTCCACCAGAGCCAGGCCCTTAGCGCCAGTGAAATATTGCTGGGCTAATTCAGAACTGCAGAAGGTAAATAAAAATGTGTGCCTTGTATTAAACCAGCATAGAGTTTTACAGAAAGGTTTCTCTCAAAACAGAGAGTTAATAGAACAGAGAAATTGTAAAGTCTTGCGACCAATTCCTAACTTCAACAACAATCCGTCCCCTTGTCACTAAAGGATGTGGCTTTATATATCAAATCTCGACGGACCAATCAACGAACAAGATAATTTTGAACAACGATCCCTCAGGATTGAAAGATCCCAAGGGATTCACTCCTCTGCGTTTAGTCATCTTTCTGTTTGCGCTGACTGAGGCCGAGCTGTTCCCTGTCCTTTTTGGGCTATTCGTTCAGATCTCCTTGCCTTTGGTTGGATATGATTCAACGTTGTTGGAACAGTAGTTAGATTGTTCTCAACCCCGCCTTTGGTACAACTGCTCACCTCTCCGAATTCCTGTTTGTTAGTCAAAAAGTAGCTTTTAGTCATCTTTTCGTAGTAATCATAAACCTTTCCAATTCTATTGTAATTCCTATGATAAATTACCTTTCCAAGGCAAACAAGAGTACATTTATTGTAAAGAATGTATAAATGCATAATAATTTCATACCTCTTTCACTGCCCAACAGTCTCCACTGAAACTATCCATGCACTGAAGTTAACTGATGTATTCTTTAGTTGATTAATGAGTTTATAATTAGTGAATTAATTAATAATTAATTCACACCACTCTCACTAGTGTATCAATCAGTTAGACTAGATACAACTAGCTCAACTATGTTTAGCTTAGTTAAATTGAACACAACTCCATTAACTTCCTCAATCAACTCCACCAAACTCTCTCACATGAGTTCTAACTGAAGTATCCATGCAATAGCTCCACTTAACCCTCAGGAATAGCGTAATTCCTTCCGTCAGCTCCTGTGCCACATCTGTGCACTTAACTGAAGTGCTCCAAGAGAATAAGATAATGTTTATAGTCCAAATATTATTAAGAGCTAATAATATTCGACATATCTATTTTTAGACTGGCAATCTAAAAATAGATTCCGCCCAATATGTCTAAAAACAGAAGTCCATCTATTTTTCCAACTTGACCAACCATCCACAAATAGCATCCTGCAACTCATAGAATATGATCGACATGTCTAAAAATAGACATAGTCTAAAAATAGACTTTGTGTCAAAAATAGCCTGCGGGCCCACTTAGTGAAGGCGACTTCTTTCCACTAAGCTCATCATCTTGTTGCAATCTCAACATGAATCAATCAATAATGACTCTTCCTTCACTCAGAATGGTCGAAAATTGAGCCTTCTACACTTTTTCCCAATATCTCCTAGGAAAACTCCACTAAATGTGGAGAACTCCAGTTAACTGGAGTTAGATTAGGGCTGACCACCAAATTTGGCGTGCCCCTATCCGCTCTGCCTATTAAGCCACACATTTAAAGGTTATGGTTAGGGTGGTGGCCACATGCACACCCCCATCTGTTAAGTGGCTTGATCAGAACACAACGAAATACAATTACGGAGTTTAATTACATACATACGTGAAGAAACCAACAACACTCTTTATAATAGAACGCACATAGCCTTAAACGACTTACATACACACAAAACAGGGTTCTCGGGTCCCACAACATGCAACCAATCACAGTGCATCGCAAATCGCTTTTCCGCAAGTTTAACTTGGTATCGATAATGCTGAAACCATAATTTGTGCGATATGCGCTTGTGCGCAATGCCGACATGTGGAAACCCTCATCGCATCGCATATTTCAACTTTACTGCATCACAACCAATTTAACATATCTTGCGAAATCTTAGCTTCTACATATTGTGATTTGTGAAATCACTTTTCTGGGTGTTGCAATCTTCGCTGTTGGTTTGTTTCTCGATCCAACGATCCACATTATATCTCTGCCTTCTCGATTCACATCGTAGGTTAAAAAATTTAACTTGTGAAACTCTTTAACGGTAAACTTTGTTCTTTGCGATGTGTGATGTTTCTCAACTGCCATGAGATTTCTCCCATTGATTGGTGTCAGATCCACGGTCCTCGCTATCACTTCATTCTGTGGCTTTCTCTTACTGTCCATTCCACCTTCAACATTCCACAGTTGTGCAATCCCCGATTCTATATGCATAGTTTAAGACTCCATGACAACCACCAATTCGGATCTCACTCTTCTGGTCGATCTAGTTCTGAACCTGTTTTCCATTTTGAACCCAATCCTGTAACTTTGAATTTTGAGCAAATCCTTAGGCCCTTATCCCAATATGATCACTCCTTCCCACTGACGGGCTTTTGGACCCACAAAATTTGATGATTATATGACTTGAGCTTCAACACTCTACTACTTTCAAGTTATATCAATTGATTTTTCTTGACAAGACTCTTTGGCAATCACCCTGACATACCTTGCACCGCAACTAGTTATGTCTCTTGACCAATGCTCTCTGGTTGTTGCTGACCCACTTCAGCATTGTTGGCTGTTGTAAACTGATGCATACCCTATTGTACCGTTGTTCTCTCTATGTGCTTGGAAAACTATTAGCCTTCCTACTGAGAATGAAGTTCCTCTTGCAACTATGGCATACAAGCTTTGTCTTGGAATTCCACTTTCGAAATTAAGCTCGCAAGATGAGTGAACTCTTGTCGTCAACAAAAACACCATATTGTTCTGCAATGGCTGCAAAACACCTTACATCTTGTCCACTTCTTCACTGAATGGACCAAAACTACCTGCAACATCTTGTCACATGAACATGATCAATCTTGAAAAGAAAATATTATGCAAGAATTGAAATGAAGACCACCTCTTTTTGCTTCTTCAAAGCATTGTTTGTCATCTTCCTGTAACATCACATACATGGCGATCCTCTTGCACATTAGTGTATCCATTTATCGACTCACAATCGACAAATACCCTCGAATAAAATATAATTTGTGCAACATGCGACATCAAAAATAAGTTGACATGAAATGTTTAATACAATAGACACAAGACGATATGAAAAGTGTGCAATACAATGGACACAAGTTGATATAAAACATGGTACATTTCCAACACTCATGCATGTATCTATGTACAATGAACCTATTTACAAGTTTTCCATTTACACATACAAACTCATGCATATGTACACTTCCAACTCTTCCTTTCAGGTACCAATAAGTACATAATCCCAAAACATGTGGGTGACTATAAGAGCTGAACTGAATGATATTGGTGCAATATAAGTGAGTAACATACCCATCATTTACACCTCCATGGAAAAATTGTGCAACAAAAATAAATGCCTTCAACTGAACAACATTCACATTCAATCTTGCATCCTACAAGTTGTGATAATCTGCTACAACTTGTCATACTTTCAACAGAAATTTAGGCATATATAAGGCTGAAATTTGCATCTATGCACAAAGTAAATGCATGCCTTACTTGGTCAAGAAATCGAGCCATTTCTTACCAACCTACTTCAATGGTGATTTTTCCTATTGAACATCTTCTTCTTGTGAATCATCTGGACTCACATCGATGATGGAATCGTTGGTCACATTCTCACCAGTCTTTTTATCCTCTTGCTTCATGTGCTTGGGATGAGTGGTTGGATGCAGTGTCCAACATTGGGCAATGAGATGTCCCTTTTTCTGGTAATGTGTGCAAATCTTTTGCATCTTCTGTTCAAGTCGCCTTTGCTTGAATTGTTTCCTGTATGCTATCATTCTCTTCCAGCATCTCCAAAATTGATGGTTATTCAAACCACAATATGAACAACAAATGTTTCTCCCATTCATGCATGCAGATTTGTCATGCTTAACATAATCATAAGAAACATTATTATAGGAAGAATTATACCTTGAATGTTGCTTTGAATGTTCATATTTTTCACCTTCTTGAGAAGATGAACTTGAAGAGTTTCTAGCTCTCTTTTGAAGACCAAAAACATTGTTCATGTCCTTAGAGCTGTCACAACTCTCTTGCTCACCATAAGCTGCATGTCTACAAGAATCTTGCTACAACATGGGTTTCAAACAATTGCATTCATCTTGATTAAAAAAATTTCATGTTTGAGGTTTTTAACCTGCAACAAAAGTCCTTCTTGGAACTATTTCAAGTGCCTTCATGGCTTTAGAACTTTCTCCATAAATTTTTTTGTAGCCAAGACCCAAATACTTAGGCCTTTCCTCAACCATAATTGGCTCAACCATTCCTTGTGCATGTTTGCCCAATAATTTACCTTCATGGCTCATTTTCATCATCAATTTGGACCCTATTCCTCTAGTGTGTTTTTCAAAAGAACCTACACATTTATCTTGAGAGGAAATTGAAGACAAACTTGAATTAGTTACCTCTTCTTCAAGCACATGCTTGGCTAAGGCTTCTTTGGCATCATGGAGCTAAATCTCCATCTCATGCATCTTTTGAAGAATTTCTTTCTTCTCTTTCTTCATAGCAGCCAATTTTTCTTGAATTTTAGTGCTTTCCCTTACATCTTCATACAATTTTTGCACCATATCTTTCATGATGTGAAAGTCCTGCTCTATCTCTTTATCAAAGAGTCTTGCAAAGGAGGAGGATTTAGAAACATCACTTGATGAAGTTGTCATCACTATGTAAATGAATTAAAGAACTTCAACAACAATTCAAAAATCTTCAAAAACAATTGACAAAGCTTCAAAAACAATTTGGCTGTAGATTCAAACTCTTCTCTTTAGCTTGTATCTCTTCTTCAAGTAGCCTCTTTTGTAAACAATCCCTCTTGTGCTTCAAGGGTTTCCTTGAGGTCCTTTGGGTAAGGAGGATCCTTTCAGCCTTCTTCCTTCTTCTCCTCTTCTATACTTAGCTAGCATTAGCTCCCCTTCACCTCTAGCAAACTCAAACTTGTAAGCATCAGTCAATTTGCAAAAACTTAAATTCTTTGCATTGTTAAACACCCTTCAAGTCAAACAAGCAAGAAAGCAACCTTGTGCTCTGTCAAGCAAGCAACCTAGTGCTATGATACCAACCTGATCTGATATGGGTGGCTGAATTGTTTTTTTATGCAAGCACCTCCCACTCAATTAAAACAAATTAAGGATCTTGCTTATACATGCATGTGTGGAATTGAATTCTTGATCTAGGTGTATTTGCTTTAACTGGTTTAAGGCTTTATGTGTGATAAATTAAAAATTTGTTTAAGCTGATTAAAATCATTTACAAAAACCATAAATTGCAGCAAATTAACCAACAAAAAACATAATAAAGGAGTTCACTCTCAACACTTGGGCTACGTCTCCTTGAGCCTCCGTCAATGGACTTGACTCTTTGGGATTAAGATGGTCAATTTATTTTACAATATGATACTCAAATCCAATGGTTTTTTTGATTGTACCAATGGGTTTATAATACCAAAATACCCCTGTATTGACTGCTCAATCTGTATAAATGGACCTAGGCTCCCTTGGGATTGACCTCTTCGATTGGTGTCCTTGAGCTTCCCTGAGCTTCTCTATGGCACAAACTATCCTAGAAGTCATATTCTACTCCTGAAAACTATTATAATGTTTTCGTCACATATCAATCATGCAAAATAGGATGTTCATTCGCTCAGAATGAACTCAGGCTCCCCGTTCTATGCCTCCAACACCTGGTGACACTAGGCTCCCTGAAACTTCCCTGTGGCTACTTAAGCTCTATATGTCTCCAAATTTTTTTGAAAACCCCATCATTGGATTAAAAAGGTTTAATATAGTCATAAATGACTATTCATTCACTCAAAATGGCCTCTAGTTTCCCTAGCTAGGCCTCATTCTCCCGCTGGCTCCTGGTGGCCATAGTGGCCCTTGGAACTTCTCTAAAGAAAAATCATGATCAGAAGTCCTCATCTGGCTCTACAAACATCACCAATGTCTCTATAATGCTCGAATCAATCAATAATGACTCTTCCTTCACTCGAAATGGTCGAAAATTGAGTCTTCTACATTTTTTCCCAATATCTCCTAGGAAAACTCCACTAAATGTGGAGAACTCCAGTTAACTAGAGTTAGATTAGGGCTGACCACAAAATTTTGCGTGCCCCTGTCCACTTCGCCTATTAAACCGTGCATTTAAATTTTACAGTTAGGGTGTTGGCCACATGCGCACCCCCATCCATTAAGTGGCTTGACCAGAACACAACGAAATACAATTGCTGAGTTTAATTACATACATACGCTAAGAAACCAACAAAACTCTTTATAACATAACGCACATAGCCTTAAAAAAATTACATACATGCAGAAGAGGTTTCCCGGGTTCCACAACACGCAACTTATCACAGTGCATCGCAAATCTCTTTTTCGCAAGTTTAACTTGGTATCGATAACACTAAAACCATAATTTATGCGATGCACACTCGTGCACAATGCCAACACGTGGCTCCCCTCATCTCATCGCATATTTCAACTTTACCGCATCGCAACCAATTTAACATATCTTGCAAACTCTTAGCTTCTAAATATTGCAATTTGTGAAATCACTTTTCTAGGTGCTACAATCTCTTCTGTTGGTTTGTTTCTCGATTCGACAATCCATGTTATATCTCTTCCTTCTCACTTCGCATCGCAGGTTAAAAAATTTAACATGCGAAAATCTTTAACAATAAACTTTGTTCTGTGCGATGTGTGATGTTTCTAAACTGCGATGAGATCTCTCCTGTTGATTGGTGTCAGATCCACGGTCCTCGCTATCGCTTCGTTCTGCGGCTTGCTCTTACTGTTTGTTCCACCTTCAACATTCCACGGTTGTGAAATCCCCGATTATGTATGCAGAGTTCAAGACTCCATGACAGCCACCAATTTAGATCCCACTCTGCTGGTCGATCCGGTTTTGAACCTGTTTCCATTTCGAACCCAATCCTATAGCTTTGAATTTTGAGCAAATCCTTAGGCCCCGAACCCAATCTGATCAGGAGCTCTTATGGAACTCACACCACTTTCCCATGTCCTTCTTTGGATTCGTGGTGTTATTATTTTCTTGTGGCTTTGGAAGATTATCCTGGGCCACCTTGCCTTGGCTTTGTCCTTTGTTCTACAGTTTGGGGGCCCCTTTCCCTTGCTTCTGATTCATATATCCAAAGTATCGCTTCTTTTGTTTGAACTTTTGCTCAATATTGGTAGCATACAGGTATGTTGCACCAAGCGAGGAGATTTCGAGGAACTCCATTTCCTCCTAAATTTATATGTGCAGACAACTGCGATAATTCAGCACCAATTTTTTCTCTAAATGTTTGATACCCAATTTTGCGTGTAGGGTATGGAACAGATTCGTCATCTCATGCACATCTTGATCCCTTTGCTACCACAGCGTAGTCCATTATATGTACTTTCCCTCATTTCTCCCCACGGGATAATATTGTTCCTTGATGGCATCTCGAAAATAATTCTAAGTGGGTGCAGCCAAAAACAGAGAGTGTTCCCTCTCATCCTTTTGTTCACAATAGGTTTCCCACCAATCCTTGACATGGGGGGCAGCTTTGAGGAGTGAAAAAGGACTCTTTTCCCAGTTGGAAAAGTCATGAACCAAGAAATACCCTTTCAATAGATTCAACCATATATCTATGACGTTTGGATCTATTTGGCCCTCAAATATGGGAATGTCAAAGTTTACTTGTACCTTAAAAGGATTTGTGCCTCCAGAGTGATTTGTAGATGAAGATGCACTGTCGGTGGGAAGTCGTTGAAGGATTTGGGCAAAGTTATCCATCATTGCGTTCCTTTGTTTCTGGAGGGCCTCCTCGAGCAATATTTTGATAGGATCTCCTTCTCCCTTGTATTTATTTTCATCCCCCATGGGCCATCAGGGTTTGCAAGGCTGGTCTTGCAAATGTTCAACCAGATTGAGCCCTAAATTTACACCCTGACCTCATTGGGGACATGCAAATAAGGATCGAGAAAGAATAGAATGATCTGATACCACTGATTTGGACTTATGCAGGAGTGTAATAAAACACAAAAATAAACATAAACATAGAGATGCATCAGAAATAAGACTTCGTTTCATTAATATCACAGAACTAAAATATGCTTACAAACAGAATGGAAATAAACTAGTTAGGGTGCTGGTAGCTTATCTATGAGAAGAGATGTGGCGGCTACAGGCCTCAAAACGTTGTTACAATGAGGCTCGAAGGCCCATTTATTATTGAGAAACAATGGAAAACCATAAACATCCAAAAGCCTAACCCTATGTGATGAAACGCCAAACTATGGGCCTCGTTGGGGTAAATTGGTACATCACTTTCTCGATGTCGTAACTTTGGTATACAATCTTTGTTTAACACACATGATACCTTGTTATAAATATCTATCCAATGACTACAACTGCTGACAAAAAATATTGAATCAAAGACGCATAGCTTCCTAGAGGTTATTTCCCAAAAAAAAGTTGTTTAGGGCCTCAAAACGGCTCCGGAAGTTCAGGACCCGAAAAACTGCCAAAAATAGTAAATTGTGCTACAATTAAGGAAACTGAAAAACTGAAAGAAACAATGGTGGGGGTCTAAGTGGAATAGGTGAGTGGCCACCAATATCCACCTGGATCAATGTCTATCCAAAAATATGGGAGTGTTATTTCAACCTCCAATATATGTGAGTTAATATAAGGGCTCTCCTCCATCCTAAGGACGAAAAATTAGTTGATAATATGGTACCTATAGAATTCTCCAAAGTATTGGCCTTATCACTTACAAATTAAAAAATCCTAGCCACTTAAAGATCCATCCATTTTTTTTTATTTTTACTACTTAAATAGAGAGAATGGATCTAATAGTGATATTCAAACCAATCTTCTAGAATTGAATGAAGCAGGTTCTATTTGGTTACAACCAAAAGTGGTCTCAATCATCATGAGAGACATCTCTACTAGTGCACAATCCAAGAATTTCTAATATAGTAGAAGGATACAATTCGTAAGGATATTATCTGGGAGGTCATAGACATTTTGAAGTAATTTCCCAATATCAACCCTTAAGGGAAAGGATGTTCTATAAGGATGAAGGCATGTTAGGGTTCTAACCTCCATAACACCTAATAAACAGATTAATATATTGTAATGTAAGAAAAATAATTAATAATAAATAAGGCTAGTGGCAATGTGAATGCAACTCTTGTAAGACAGCTTACTAGAAGGTTATACCAACTACAATTTTCCTCCTCTAGAATGTTCTAGAAAGATAGAAAGTAGTGTATATATATATATATACATATATATATATATATATATATATATATATATATAGAGAGAGAGAGAGAGAGAGAGAGAGAGAGAGAGCCACTATAAAATATATCTAGAGAATTATAAAATGAGCTCTACTCAATTGGAAGTTACCTCCTTGAAGAAGCAAGTGAATATCTTTTTGTAGTAATAAAAGTATAATATTTTGCTCATGTTATCATTGTGATAATTGCACGAGGGATTCACTCAATGAACCTCTAACATATCATGTGCGTTCATGGCATATTAAACAATACCCTTAATTTGACTACATATTGGAAAATACCTCTAAAAATCACATTATTTAACCCTCTAACAATACAAACCCAATACACCTTCCCAATTTAAAAAAACCATACTTTCACTAGATATTGTAGGTATGCATTTTTTTCATTAACATTTTTTATGCCCCTTTATATTTTTTCATTAAATTTTAGCTCCATTTCTTATACATGTCAATATAAAAACCATCTGCCCCCTATATACCCCTCAATATATTAAGTCATGTTTTTCACAATATATATCCCTCAATATGAAACCACACAATATGGTATTGCTTTGCTAGTAAAACCCGCATGGTTAATTTTTATTAGTATTATCTACTAAATATTTGGATATTATTTATATTTATGTAATTAATATATATATTTAGATACATTACAACTAGGCCAAACATTCATCTATGAGTGCCTTTTTGAAGGAAGTGCTCGTATAAACTTGAGTTATCATTCTTTTGGCATTACCTTTTATAGCTTTTGCTTGGCCTTTTTCTTTGTTTAATTTTTCTTATTTAGAAAGATTTCATTAATTTAATTTAAGACCACTTTTAGGATGAGTAAATTTCTTGCTAATTGTGGTTGGTTTATTTTTCATAAGTCCCATTTACTTTGATAGGCATGATAAACATAGGACTAGGATGATGGACACACATGAAGGGGTAGAGCTCAAAATAAATTTCCTTTTAATGTTAACTCCTCGCCACTATTTTCAGTTTTAACAATTTTCATGTGATTTTATCTTTCCTTACAATCCCCTCTTAACATAGAATGAGGAAAATAGGTAACCAATATGAGTGACTAAAAAACAACCAAGCAAAGGAAGTGATAATGGATCAAGGACAAACACCAATTGTTAAGTATTGAAGGACATGGACATGCTACTTTTATCCAAGCCTCCTAGTGATTCCCATTTTAAAAGGTCAAAAGAAAACCCCAAGACGCATGATTGACTAGGAAGAAAGGAAAACCCCCATGGTGAAATAAGGAAACAAGTACAGCCTCCAAACATAATGATCTTTTATTTGAATTCAACAAGTGATCCTTACTTAGATTCCCTAAAATAATAAATGAAAGCACTTCTTATTAAATAATGACTAATGTATGTCAATGTCATTAGTGAGCAACCTAGTTGACTCAATGAGTTGAAAAATATGTAGCGAGAGGCATCTATGAGGCCGCCATTTGAGAATCATATGGGGTTACTAGCTAGAAATATGTATCTTCAGAGAAAATATTTCACCTAGGATTACCCCCTATGTACATGGGTAATAGGTCTCAAACTTCCCAATGTTGCTTCTACTTTGCAACTAGAGATTCTTGTGTGTAGGTTATCCAACAATTTTGCAATATTGTTCCATTAAAACAAGAAATTGAAGAACACAAAAATGTGACAATATGATACAACTATTTTTATTTACTCAATTTCAATAAATAATAAAACAATGATAACCTAAATATAAAATGTAAAATAAAATAAAATAATTAATACAATAATTGAATTTGTGTAGATTTTGCACACTTATATATTTTTCTTAAAATAAATAACTATCTTTAAAAAACTAGATAATTACTTAAATTAATAATTATTAACACTTTTGCAATCAATAACATGAAATTTATACTACCATATATCCATAATTTTTTGAAAAATTATCGAATCTTCTTCTTATTCAAAGAATAATTCTAAAAATTAATGTAAATTTTGATTGCTCAAAATTGAAGAAACAAAAACTTCTAACATATATATAGAGATAGAAAACAACAATAGTACACACTAATACTAATCTTGTATTCAAGTAGATCGAAAAGATTCTTCCTATGACATAAACTTTTTAAAGCTTTTTAAAGCTTATTATACATAATTCTTTTCCTTTTACTATTATACATAATTCTTTTCCTTTATGAATTTGACACATTGGCAATATATTACTTAATTTTATGGAGGAAAATATAGAGTATGCTTTCCTGTGTCCTTTCAGTGCACTAAAGGAGAAAAAAACCCTCAAAATGATGCCACATAAAGACTCGAAAAATGATGGGGTATAGAGGTCGGAGACCATAGCTTTATTTGTTGGATGGACGTTGGGGTGGGACACAAAGTGGTGGACATGACTTTCTTCATGGGTGGCTTTCACAAGTGTTGTGAAGAGTAGGCAGACACTCCACTCTAGGTTGTTGGGGGCCCTCTAAACTGGCCCTAGACCCACTTATGGGTAGTCCGATGAAGATGATAAGGACATTTAAGAAAGGAATTCCATGAAAGGTTAAACAATGCAACTGGCAAGGAAAAAGACATGCTATTTAGAGGTAAAGCATGAAGCCAAGGAGAGTACCAACCTAGACACTCTAGGTTATCATGGACCTTGTGGACCTGGCCCTCGTCCCACCACTTATGGATAGTGAGGTGAAATATGAAAAAGACATTAAAAAGAAAAAATCCCATCAAAGTTCAAACATAAATCATAAACAAGGAAAAAGGCATGCTCTAAATAAGGCATAAAGTCCAGGAGAATACCACATTAATAGAATTCCGTCATGGGGTAAGCTTCGTTTCAAATCATTGAAGGTGGAGTTTTGACATTCCAACTTCATCTTAAAGAGAGAATTTATCATAGCATGCGTACATTTATTAATAAAATTTATATTTTTTATATAAATGATAACATTTTGAATATAAATTGAAAATTATAAGTATTGCTTTTTATTATAGCAAAAGTGGATGTTGAAATAGGAAAATTTATATGCCATTTGTTTGTCTTATATTTTAAGCGTGAAATAGTTGTCTTTTATAATAATTTTTCATGTTTTGATAGTGTCATATTGAAACATGGTTGAACATTAATAATGTTTTTATTCTTTAATCATCTACATTTTTAATGATTTAATATTTATTTAAAAAAACACGGTACCATATAAGTTTGTATTGACTTTTATGATCTAAATTAAGCTTATTCTAGAGATAGCTTCCCTACTCCATTATTGACCCAATGATTAATGAATGCATCAACCATTAATTCTTCTTCATTAATGGGTTATTTTTGGGATAATCAAATCCAAATGTATCAATATTATCAATATAAGAAAACATGTACCACCCCTTTAGGGAATTTATATAGGACATCGCGTTTTTTTTTACTCAACAACATTACAAAAAGCTTCCAACATACAATGTCTTATGTATTCTATGACACGGTCCTCATCATTTTGCCTTACCTCAGCTATCTTATGGAGAGATTAAAACAATGATCACAACACCTTGAAGACCTTTATGCAATTTTTCTTAGGGGATAGTAGTATGACATTTTCCTAAATCCTCTAAAGTGTGTCTCCCATGTCATGGTTGGATGTCTCTTTATTTTATTTCCTGAAAGTAGGGGATTGTTGTTGATCCCTTAATGTAATAGACCATCCTAAAACTTCCCCCAACATAGAATTTATTCCAATAGTAGAGACTCCAAGAAAAATTTGGCTTCTTTGGTTCATTGTTTCTGACAATGATACATGATATCATGGGGTTTTTATGAACTCTATGTCAATATATTCCATTCATGTGTTATATTTCAAGTATGTGAAGATATTATAAGTATGCCTAACAACTCATTTCAAAATTACAACAATAAAAATGCTTGAATCAATGTTTAAAATAACTATTGTAATAGACATTGAAACATTGGAATCTATTGTTGGACGTAGGATCTTAACATATACATTAAAAATAAATGTGTTCATTATTGATCCAATTCATTGTTGCATGTAAATGTATGATTTATCATCATATGAGAAGGTTGATTTGATGCTAGAATTTGTTTCTTTCTCAAATAGATAATTGAAGGTGATTTTGTGGTGGCATCTTTTATGATGAATGCATAGATGGCTTCAGTTGAAACTAGTATCATATTATTGGTTATAGATGTTTTTCTTCATTCTTAACAGCACAAGTATTAGATTACACCTAAGAAAAAACAAAAGGAAGCTAAATTATCATACTCTACATACCTTTGTGCATGTGTAGAAAATGCATATGGTAATGGTAATGTTTCTACAAAAGATGGCAATACTAAATACTTAACTAAGCATTAAAAATAAATTTAGATAGAAAAAAGATGTCAATTATTTCTCTAATCATCTCTTCCTAACTAATTTAGTTACATGCCCCTTATGCAACACCAATATTCTTTCTCTAGAACACCTACATGAATGTCACCCCAATTAAAGGCTAGATGTCCAAACCAATTTGGTTCATAATACCCTAATGCCTTGTTAACCTATGTCCAGTACATTATCTCATATCATTCATCTCATCTTGTGGAGACCCTATAAAATCTATTGGGACACCAAATAAAGATATAATGAAAGCTAACATCCATCCATATTATCACATGCCTCTTCATGTAATTAAAATGGAATGATTCCCTATTGAGGGATGGACTAAAATAAAGAAAACAAACTGGAATTTTTTTTTCCTAAGATAATTTGGTAGTTTCTCCCATAGATCATGGTAAATAAATAATAATTCTAAGGAATGTTCTCTTGAAATCTCCTAATGTTATATTATAGCAAATATTTTATGGTATCTAGTTCTTACGACATCCTCTATATGTTGCATCAGTGTCTGGTAGTCAATCATGATTATGTCTATGATCAAGGGGTACTCATCTCTTATCACCAATGTTGATTTTTCTTTAGTTTGGGCATAAAAAATGGTATACTTCTTCCATTGGAACTAATTATGTATATAGGAATATGAGGATCACAATTAGGTATCCCCAACATAGGAGTTAGGATTCCAATGAGAATTATCCTGGAGGAAGAATTTAAATCAATAAATTTCACACAAAATATTTTGGTCAATGTGCTCGATAGAGAAAAAAATATAAATGAAGGCCTAAAGTTGTTGATTTCATCAACTTATCTTGATTCCAACTTCCTAAGTCTAAAAAAAGGGCCATCTATCATGATGTAAGAATATGCGATATACATTGGACCTCGAATTCCATTTCATATACTTGATGTTTCAATTTTTAGGCCTATGTCAATTAGTCTTTATACTCTTTTTTCTTTTCCTTCCACTTCTCTTCTTGTACAAAGTATAAACAAAACCATTTTTGTTTTATATTTTCATTGATATGGTAATGGCTCTCCTTATTAATAATTCTAATGTCAAATAATTGATTCTTATATCGCCGCCCTAGGAGATAATGCTTCAACTAGATGAATGCATAGGTTTTTGTCACAATGTCATACAAAATAGATTTGATCATTTGGTGGAATATATTCATGCATTATTTAGAATAAGAATTTTCCCTAGGTACTAATGTCTTCTCATAGTTGATAGCTTTGATTAGGGATTCCATGTTTCTTGATTCTACGACCTTAATTCCATGTTCTCCTTAAGTATGGTTTGGTAAAGCAATTTGTAGAAATGAAATTCCTTGGAAACTTAACACGATTTAAGCTTACCTGTGTTGAATTTACTCTTCCTTCTTCTACTTGACTCTGCATGGTCTAATTCTAGAGCAAGGTCTTGATTTTGCAAATCCTTATCCATAAATTGGATATAGTATGTAGTGATATCAACCTTAAGGAGTATCAAAATTCAGATGAATTTTTTTATTATAGTTATGGTGACAAGGTTTTAGATATGGAAACCAGTCAATTTTTCCCTAGAACAATTTTTTTTTCTTGTTCTAGTATCTGGTAATTGGTGAACTTGTCTCTTTATTCTCTATATTTTGATTTAATTTCCTCATCATCAGGATTTTCCTTTATGTGCCTTGGAGAGGGATTTTTTGGACCCTTGGAACATTCTTCTTCCTCAGAATTTGAGGAAATGGGCATGGATTTTGTAGTATTATTTTCAAGTAATTCTACAACCCTCCTTTCTATCTTCCATGAAACATTAATTTCTTGGATTCTTACGTATCATAGTGATGTTTTAGTTTCATTGTAGTGGTCATGGATGGAACTAAAGTAGATGATGTCAGCGTTTGTAATTTTCCTAGTGTGGGTAAGTGCTTTAGAAAGATAACTCATGGATGATTTATTTTTTAATCCCTTATGAGAACATGTCCCATGGGATGTTCAACTGGTTTAACTTTTTTTCAATTAGCATCTAAATCAAACCCATAATTTTATAGCCTAGATTCACAATTATCGTTTTTCCTTACAACTATAGTCATTTTTGTTAAACTATTGAGCAAGAATTACATGATCAAAGGTTTATTTTTTTAACATAAATTAGGAGTCAAATATGTAATGGAATGCCATGTTTAAGATGCCTTCACATGTGATAAAATTATATATTAATAAAGCAAGCTCCTTACTAGTGCCTCCATCTAGATTACCTTACACACATATGGCATAAGAGATGGCTTCATTAAAAATAAGGCCAACTATCATTTGGTAGCTTTAAATTTTTAGACCATATTTCCCTTTTTCAGGGAAGCCTTGTTACTCAATTAATGAATTATTCAGATATATCTAGTGTCCACCATCATTTTTCGTGTTAATTCCAACATTGCATTAAAGATCTGAATGAATTCCACATTGATTTTTGCATTGGATCCCTAGAATTTCTCAAAGAAAAGGAGCCAACCAACATGTGCAAATATATTTATGGCATCTATTTAGCCTCTATGATGATAAAACCTTCAATATTTACTATATTTTCTAATCCTCCCATGTTGATCAACACATAGAGATGAATTTGTAGGATTTTCTCTAATTTATATGGTAAGTTTTTTGGACCAAAGTATTATTTAATATTAATAAATAATGTTACTATTATGCAACATATTCATTCATCAAACATGCCAATCAAATGGGAATGCTAAATTTGGAAAAGGTAATAAAACATAATTAGATGCATGATGGATCAATTGAAAGAAATATGACTTAAACATTTGATCCAGGGGATCAAAATATGCTCAAAAATCAATGTGCTTAGAATCACCCAAAATTGGTGCCAAATTGTAGATATCATCATTATGATTCCAATGATGCTTAAATCACCTCAATCTGACACTGTATGTGAAATTTATCAGGTTCTGAAGTTTTTGGTAAATAATTAAAAAGTCAACTTGCAGGGTTGACTAGGCTGCTGACTGGGAAATCTGGGTAGGTAATGTGGTTTTGATGTCAACAAATGATGGAGATGTATGGTGGGAAGGTGGACCAATCACGTGTTGACCCATGGTCGAGTCGTACGAGGAAATTTGGGTGAATTTTATTGGTTGTTTGGTTTGTGGTGGCCCAATGAGGAGGAACCATGTGGCCCAATGGGAGGGTGCCACGTGGCCCTCGGGGTCCGTGTCAAAAGTTTGTTGGGTCAACCGGCCGACACCATTGGATTTAAATTCACAACCTATAAACTAACAACCAATTGTGTTATCAACGGACCACATAACAATTTTTATTATATAACGAGCAACGAATATATTTAAATTAATGTTATGTTGGAATTGGCAGAGGGGGCGGCGCACATGGCCCTAACCCTGGGTAGTGTGGGTCATGGCATAACCAACGACAAGTGGAAAGGGGCGAGGCATTAAGCTTTGGCCTCGGGTATCGTTTAACCACCCGGAACCACAAACGGAGGGCTCAGAGGCCAACTTGGCGGGCATGTAGTCTAGCCCCGAGCCACATGGCTCGACACGTGACCAACGGTGCGAAGCCGACGGACATGTAGTCTTTGGCCTATGACCCTCTATGGCATGAGTACCACATGACTGAGATCTAAAGGTGGGGTTTGGGCATGGGTGCTTGACTAATCTTCCTACATTTTTCCCCATTTGCAGAGAAATCAACACCCATCCTGTGCAAATTTGTCATTTAACAGTTCTATCAAAGGAGAATTTGTTTTCCTGGTTAGTAATTTTTTCCAATTTGTAGGACAGATAGCAAAGATATGTTCCAGGAGGCCTAACTTGGTCATTTTTCAATATTTTTTAGCCCAATAAGAGCTTACACATGGGTTTTTGGGTGTTTTATACACAAATGGGAACATTGTTTTTGTGATTTGAGAATGGTATGTTAAATAATTTGCAAAGGTAGGTCCTTTTGTGTTGTAGAAAAATATTGTTTTTGGGTTTTTCAACCCATATGGAGACCTTGTTGAGCATATAAAGAGCCTAAACATGTATTTGCAAGCCTTCTGGACGTAGCTATTGTTGAGCCCTGAAATTGTCTTCTCTTTTGCCAAACTTCACTTCAATTTATCATTCCTTTATCATTTCATAAACCTAAAACTCAATGAGAATGACTAAAGATTACTTAAAGGTTGCATACAATGATTAACTTATTATACTTTTGTGATTTTGCTGTCTTAATGATTTTTGAACAATTTTAGCTACAGAATGCAGTCATTTTGTAGCCAGTTAAGCGTTTCGTAGCTGTTTTGGTGTTTACATATGTTACATGTGTCATTTGGAGAAAAGGCACACATAGGTGGATTCCAAATATTTCCTACATCATTCGTTCCCTTCCACAAGGATTGGATCAATAGCTGGAGGTGCCTATGTACGTGATCAAAGCAAAAGTCAAGAAAGTTGTCTTCTACAGGAATCAGGACTCTTAATTTTGCTTTACAACAAATCAGGAATCCTAAAAGAGTTTCAATTTGATTTTGACTTTAAAACTACACCTGTACCTACTTTTGTTCAATTTTAGTTATGTAATTCCATATAAATTCAGCTCGGTAATTCCGAGAGAAACAATTTGATACATATTTTTATCATTACTGTGATACTCTGTTTTCAAGCATTTTGATTATAAAAGGAGTATAACTTTGATGCTGTTCTGAATACAACCTTGAGGAGTTAAATATTTAATGCTGAATTGATAGCAGAGGGCCCTTGCTATTCGAGGAGGTTTTACATGCTTTATAGATAAGTAGTTTTCAATTCTGTTTTGTCATATTTCCTTACTTAGACTGCTTTATGAAATTATATCTTTTAGCATTATGTTTCATGTCATTTTCTTAGGTAAAAGGTCCTCATGATATTACAGTTATTATTTTTCTCAAGCTCTTCCAATATATCTCTATTAAATGAATGGGATTTAATTGTAATAGTCTGAGTTACTAGCATTTCAGTTTCTGTTATTTAGATTAAGAAGATCCTCATTATCTTACAACTATTCTCTTTCTCAAGCTCTTCCAATATATCATTACTATATGAATGAGATTTAGTTGTACTATTTTGAGTTATTAGTATTTTTTTTCTTCAATTAGATAGAAGATCCTCATCTTATTGGAAATAGTCTATTTCCAAAGATTTTCCAATAAACCTCTAATCCATGAATGAGACTGAGTTGTAATACTGTGAGTTATTCATTGTTTTGTTTCATAAAAATATCCTTATCATATTATGATTAAATCTCTTTCAAAAATCTCTTCCAACAAACCTCTAACTCATGAATGAGATGTAGTTGTAATGTTATAAGTTGTTTCAGCATTTCATAGGAGATACTTACTATATTATAGTAATATTCTTCTCAAGATATTCCAATAAACCTCTATCATATGAATGAGATTTCACTATAATTTTCTAATTTACTATTTGTTTTAACACTTCTTTTATGTTTTAGGAAGATCCTCATTGCATTAGAATTTAATCTCTTTCACAGGCTATTCCAACAAATCTCTAATTAAATGAATCATATTGAGTTTTAGTGTTTTTAGTTACTTTTAATTTTGATGAATGTTCATTTGAAAGCTATAATATCCATGGATTAGGACTCTCTGTTTTCATCATTTTATAATTAGGAACAGAACTTGCAACTAAACTCTGTTTTAATTCATTTATTAAGATTTCCTTTTTCTCCCTTTTGACATAGATTTAACTTCATCTTCTTAGCATATCATAGCATACTAAGAATCAAACATAACAAAACATCATTAAAACACTGAAACAACGAAATAAAAAAAGGGATACTTAGGCACATATAGTGCAAGTACACTTCATCAATTTACTAGCCCTGGTCGATAATTTATGCTATCAATTTAGGACACTAAATTGTCTAAACATTTTGGCGCTGTTGCCGGGGAAGTGTAACTAGGTAGCCTTATTTCTTATTTCCCAAAAACAATGATATGCGTAGAGAAAGATATTCTAGGGGTAGATTTATAAGAGGCAAAAGCTTAATTCCCACAACTCCACTCACTCCACCAAGACCAAGAAGTAGCACACCTCCAAATCAAACCCACATTCCATATTATATTGGTCATAGGCTTCCAGAAGTCTCAAGATTAGATATCCCATCAGGAAGATCTCCCACTTCATCCACTAAAGAAATTCTAGAGGAAGAAGATCCAAGGACTCCTATAGAAGGGATAACCTTTTTCACTTCCATAGGGGAATATATTCCAGCAGAAGAATTACAAATCCCAAGTGAAGAGGAAGAAGAAGACTATTTATTCAATATACCTTTGATAGAAGAACCAGTAGAACAACTAGCTCTTCCAATTGATCCCTATATCAGTTCAGAGGAGTCTATCATGGTAGAAGAAGGGGAGAGATAAGTCTTTAATGGAGAACATACACTATTTGGAGGAGGTAGAGGAAGAGGAGGAGATAGAGGAAGAGGAGGAGATAGAGGAAGAGGTAGAGGTATAGAAGAAGGTAGAGGAAGAGGAAATGCAGAAGGAGGAAGAGGTAGAAGGGAAATTGGAAGTCCTTTTGGATTCCCTATAATATATGAAGAGACTAATGCAACTATGAAAAATATCTCACCCTTTGTTCTTCCAAAATTTCACGGACTAAAAGGTGAAGATCCTAAGACCTTATTATTTGAATTTTAAGTTCTATGTAGAACCTATGATTACCTACAAGATTCTCATAAAATTAAACTATTCCCTTCAACATTGAAAGGAGAAACATTAAAATGGTTTATGAGTTTAATCACTAGGTCTATTTGGACATGGGATGAAATGAGGAAAGCATTTCTAGACAGATATTTGGATTACTATATACCAGTCAACCATAAGGAGGAAGTGTTCAAGATGATGCAAAAAGAGGATGAAAATCTAGAAGATTTGTTGGAAATATTTAACTATAACATCAAGAGGGAAAAAATGGAAAAATTAGACCAAGATAATTTGAAAGCTTTTTTGTTGAAGACAATTAGGGATGAATGGATAGATATTCTTAAAATGATGGGGAAAGGAGACATATCTCAACTTTCATTACTTGATATAGTAGAACTATGTATTAATCTTTCAAGAGGAAAATCTAAGATTCTAAAAGGACCAAGAGACCTTGGTCTTGCAAGGGCAAGAAAATCTGTAGCTGGAACAGTAAGTAGGGAAGAAATAGGAAATATGCTTGATGAATTCAAAAATGACATTTTAGGGAGCCTTAGCGAGCAAATAAACACCCTTAAGTTACAAAACAAGCAGAAAGTTGAAACTGATTCCTTAGCAATCTTTTGTCCCAAATGTAGAAAGAAGCATGCCTTAAGAGAGTGTCCTTTGGATGAAAAAGTAATAGAGACTTGTGAAATCTGTTCAGAAAAACATGAGACCAAGAATTGTCCCTCAATCCCTGGCCTTAAAGCTGTCTTTCAAGAAGAAACAACAAAAAATTCCACAGAATCTCTTAATTTTGTCTCTAGAAGACCTTGGTAGGGACCTCAAACACAAGGGTTTAGTAATCAAATGTATAATCAATCCCAACCTAATTGGAACTCTTGGCAGCAACCTTGGCCCCAATTTTAAAATCAATCTCAACCTTGGGCTCAAGGAGCACAAAACCCTTATGGAAGGTTCTCCCAGTATTATCAATATCCACCCTCTTATCCCTCATATCCAACATATCCAAACTTTCCTCCTCAAAAAAATCCTCAGCAGAATCCACAACATCAAAATCAAAATCAAAATCCACCACTTCCATTACCATTTCCTAAAAAAGAAAATCAGTTGCCTGCCCAGCCAATACCAAACCCCAACAATAAAAACCCTCAGAATACATATATGATAGAAGGTCAACAATTTCCAACCTATTTGATTACTCCTTTAGATCTTAATGATGTTCAACTTAGGTCTGGAAGAATACTTGAAAGAAAGAAAACTTCTGTAGTTATACAAGAACAAAACAATTCCGAGGAAGATTATCTATAGGTAAATAAATTTTTTGAAGAAAACACATCTCTTCAAGACCAAAACATTGGAAAAGAAAAACAGAAAGAACCAATAATTTCAACTCCTATGTTAGAGCAGCCATCAACATCTACTACTACACCTCCTTTTCATGAGAGATTACAAATTGACAGAGGTGTAGAGAAACAAATTATGATGCCTAACTATGATTTCCTAGATGAGTTAAGAGATTTTTGTATCAAGATTCCATTATTACAGGCCATCAAGGAAATCCCAATTCTAGCAAAGACAATAAAAGAGTCAAGTATGAAAAAAACAGGAAAAATAATAAAAGAGATAAAGAAAATACAACTGGTAGGAAAAATAGCAGACATAATGATGGGAAAGATTGCCATTCCAAAATATCTAGATCCTGGAAATCCAGTTGTTAAGATACATATCAATGGAATAGAAATTCCAAACACACTTATTGATCTAGGAGCAACATAAATATCATGAGTAGGCAAATCATGGAAAAACTAAAACTTCCTAATCTTCTTTTTACACCCACATTACTACAATTAGAAGATAGATCTGTAATCAATGTTGAAAATGTGACAAGATGATGGAGCTTAGTGAAATGAAGTCGCCTTCACTAAGTGGGCCCGCAGGGTATTTTTGGCGCAAAGTCTATTTTAGACTATGTCTATTTTTAGACATATGGATCATGGTCTATGAGTTGCAGGATGCTATTTGTGGATGGTTGGTCAAGTTGGTAAAAATAGATGGACCTCTATTTTTAGACATACTGGGCGAAGTCTATTTTTAGACTGCCAGTCTAAAAATAGGAAAGTCAAATATTATTAACCCTTAATAATATTTAGACTATAAACATTATCTTATCCTCTTGCAGCACTTCAGTTTGAGCTAAGTTCGAGCTACGAGAGTGGCTCATGCATCCGAAAGAGGAATTACATGTCCCAGAGGTTTAGTGAGCTCATTCAAAGAGAGCCAGATTAGGACTTCAGTGGCAGAAGTTTGGTGGAGTTGATGAGACAGTTGGTGGAGTTGTGTTCGGTTTAACTTAGATGAACTAGTTGTGATTAGTTTAACTAGCTAATCAACTAGTAATGAGTGGAGTGAATTAAATATTATTTAATTCACTAATTATTAACTCATTATTCAACTCAAGAACACATCAGTTCACTACAGTGCATGGACAGTTCAGTGGAGACCAGTGAAAGAGGTAGATGAAAGGGTTGAGATAGCTATTAGTTGTGACATCAGTTGTGCATGAGATTTGCACCACACTTGGAGGAATTGCCCATGATGATTGCGCTGTCAAGCCAAGGAGATTCGAACCTTGGATCTCTCATTAGACCAGCCTTGATTGCGCAATAGAGGCGGGCAATTAGTGGATGAGTTTTGAACCTGTGACTTGTTCAAAACCAAGCTAGTTTGTGTGTAACTTTTGGAGACAGTACTGAGTACTTGTGAGGAGTATTGTACTGAGATTGTTACATGTTTCTCTTCTATTATAATATACAAATAGCTGGGGTTTTCAGCTATAAGCTTTCCCCATTACATGCGCTGACATGTAACATGATGATTTGATGTGCTATGCTTGTTTTATTTCCGCATGTGTGATGATCTGAGTGGAAGAGATTATGTGTTGCATATGAATTCGAATTGATATGTGATGGGATAATCTCGGTGGATGAGTATCATTATTAATGATTTCTGTAATCAAACCAGATGGGGTATTAGAAGACATTCCAGTGTCCTTAGATTCTTGGGAGTATCTTATGAATTTTATGATCCTAACTCCTAAAAATGATCTAGGAGGACATCCTATTATATTAGGAAGACCTTGGTTAGCTACAGCTGATGCTTTCATTAGCTGTAGATCCGGTGATATGTACATCTCTGATGGAAGTTCAACCAAGAAATTCACCTTGTATCCTCCAGCAAGAACAATCACAGAATTAGATGATACTCAATGTATTGATGATGATGAAGATATACAACCTCTCTTCACTATTTCAGAAATTACTGAAGATAGTCAGATTCTGAATGCCTTGGAAAATCATGAATCTTCTTCGGAATACAAACATGAACAATTCCAAGAAGAATCCAACATTCAGTTCTTGTCATGAAGACAAATGTCTCTTTACTCCATGGAAGAATTTGGTAGCTCTACAATTGAAATATTTCCAGAAAAAACCTTAAACATAAACAAAAACCTAGAAAAATTTCAACATGAAAAGCTAGTCAAAATATTACAGAGACATTCTTCTGCATATGCATGGGAGTACACTGACATGAAAGGGATCAACCCTAAGACTTGCACTCATCATATCTATATAGAGGAAAATTGTAAACCAATCAGACAACCTCAGAGAAGGATGAATCCAAACCTTAGGGAGATTGTTAAAGAAGAGTTGCAGAAATTGTTAAATGTCAACTTTATTTATCCCATTTCAGATAGTCAGTGGGTCTCTCCTTTGGTGATTGTACCCAAGAAGAATGGTAAATGGAGGGTATGCATTGACTACAGAGAATTAAACAAAGCTACTCTTAAAGACCATTTTCCCTTACCCTTCATAGATCAAGTGTTAGATACATTAGCAGGCAAAAAGTACTTTTCATTTTTGGATGGTTTCAGTGGTTACAACCAAATTCAAGTTGCACTTGAGGATCAAGATAAAACCACATTTACCTGTCCTTGGGGTACTTATGCCTACCGAGTATTACCTTTTGGATTATGAAATGCACCTGCAACATTCCAAAGGGCAGTATTGGGAATCTTTTCAGATCTAATACATGACTGTGTAGAAGTATACATGGATGACTTCACAGTCTATGGAAACACATTTGAAGAAGCCTTAGCAAACTTGGAAAAAGTTCTAAAAAGATGTAAAGAGGCAAACCTTTCCTTAAGTCATGAAAAAAGTTTCATGATGTTCACTGAAGGTATTGTCTTAGGACATCATATTTCAGGAGATGGGATTAGAGTTGATGAGTCAAAGGTTGAAGTCATCTCTAGACTATCAGTTCTAAGTTGTTAGAAAGATGTTAGGAGTTTTCTAGGATTTACAGGATATTATAGAAGATTTATAGAAAACTTCACCAAAATAGCATCTCCACTTTTTAAACTACTTACCAAACACTGTGAATTCAATTGGAACCTTGACTACCAGTTAGCCTTTGAAACCCTGAAAACAAAAAACTCTGAAGAACCTATTTTAAGGGGACCTAACTGGAAATTACCCTTTCACATCTCAACAGATGCCTCAGATACAGCTTTAGGAGTTTTATTGAGACAAAAAGACCTGATTCCTTATGCCATCTATTATAAAAGTAAAAATTTGACTCCTGCAGAGTTGAATTATACTATAACTAAAAAAGAGTTCTTAGCTATTTTTCATGCCATAAATAAATTCAGACACTATATAACAGGCTATGAAACCTTTGTCCACACAGATCACTCTACAATTAGGTATTTAATGAACAAATCAATTACTAATGGCAGAGTCACAAGATGGTTATTGCTTTTACAAGAATTTAACATCACCATTCTAGATAGGCCTGGGAAACAAAATACAATGGTTGATTTCCTATCTAGACTCCAAAACATTAAAGACAACACTCTAGTTGAAGATCAATTCCCTGATGAATATCTCTTTGCAATTACTACTCAAACTCCCTGGTTTGCTGACATTGCCAATTATCTAGTTTCAGGGAAATTTCCTTCAATTATGAATGTAAGAGACAAAAGAAAGATGATTTTTGACAGTGCAAAATATTCATGGATTACTAATGAGTTATAAAAAACAGGGTCAGAATTTATTATCAGAAGATGTGTTTGAGAAGACGAGATGCCCGAGATTCTCAAGGCATGTCATGATGAAACTTGTGGTGGACACTTTGCTGATAAGAAGACAACTTATAAGATCCTTCATCTAGGATATCATTGGCCATCCCTCTTTAAATATGCTAAAGATTATGTCAAATGTTGTGACAGTTGCCAAAGGGTAGGGAACCCTTCCCCTTTAGGTGAGATGCCATTACAACCTTAGGTACATATTGAACCTTTTGAGAAATGGGCTTTGGATTTTGTGGGACCTATTAATCCTCCATCAAAGCAAAAGAAATATATATTAGTTTGCACTGATTATGTTACCAAATGGGTAGAGCCCAAGCCATTACTTTATTCTACTGAAGCATCTGTAGTTAATTTTCTTTTTGAGGATATTTTTACTCTTTTTGGTGTCCCAAGAGAAATTGTTACAGATCAAGGAGCTCAATTCACATCAAAAATGGTGGAACAAATGGTAGAGAAGTACAAAATCAGACATACGAAATCCACTCTTTATCATCCACAAGCAAATGGTCAAGTAGAATCTACCATTAAGGTCATTGAAGGGATCCTTACAAAGACTGTTCATTTACATAGAAGAGATTGGGTAGAAAGGCTTCCTGAAGCCTTATGGGCCTACAAAACTACATGGAGAAACACAACAGGTCACACCCCTTATGAACTTGTTTATGGAAAACAAGTCTTGTTTCCCATAGAGTTTCAGATCAAAACTTTCAAAATGGTAGTCCAGTTAGGACTTGATCTAACAGAAGCACAAAAGCACAGACTGGAGCAGATTAATGAATTGGATGAGATCAGACAAGATGCAGTCCAGAGAACAAGCATAGTCCAATAGAAAAGGACTAGATGGAATGATAAGTACATCAAAGAAAAGAAATTTAAAGAAGATGACTGGGCCCTCTTATTTGATTCAAAGTTCAAGGATTTTCAAGGTAAATTCCAAACTCATTGGCTTGGGCCATATGAAATTGTGAAAATATTTGAAAATGGAGCAATAAAAATCAGGACAATAGATGAAGGAAAGGTAGCTTTTCTTTTAAATGGACACAGACTGAAATTGTATCATAAGCCACTTTCACGAGAAGAATTTGTTAAGAAATTCAAAGATAACATTGATATGAAGTTAGTGAAGAAGAATTCTTCTTCTTCACTAACTTAATTGTATTTTTCTTCAATCATTCGAATAATAATAAAACACACACACACACACACACACACACACACATATATATAAAATAAAAAATAAAAATAAAAATAAAAGTATAAATATGAAAACCAATCATTGATTGGCATATTTATACAAAAAGTATAAGGTGAAAATCATAATTCTTCTGACACTTTAGACTTTCAAAATTGATTCTTTTTCTGCAATTAAGTATCATAAAATCATAAGTTGTAGATTCACTTTACATACTTCACTTCATACTTCATTCCATTCCATATTCCATGATCGATCTCATTCCATTCCATATTTCACTTCATCCATATTTCATTCCATCCCATACTCATAATCCATTCCATTCCATATTTCAGAGTTTTAATAGGTACATTCTGTAGCTATCTGTTCTATAGCCAAGACTGTTCTACAACCAATTGACTCTAAAAGCCTGCTTCAATAAACAAAGGATGAGTCAAAGAAGATTATGGACCTTAAAAGATCAATATTTTTTGGATTACGGACAAGCACAACAAAGCAGCAAAATAAAAAAAAAAGGCTATGGTAAACTGTGTGAAAATTATTTTTGATAACAAAACATGAAAGATATAATATGGTTAAATCATATGTTTCCTAAAGTTATTTTATCATTCAAATTGACCCTTGCCTATCATAAAAACTCCTCGACCAAATCCCTTACATTCCGCTCCATAATAATTCATCATTAATTAAAATATTAACAGACAAAACTTAGATGTGACCTATTAGGACACGTCCTTAGATTGTATCATTTATTAATGAATTTTGAAAATCATCATAAGATCTCTTCGCGGTCTTTTATCCCATATCAAACTCTTAACCCGATCATTCTCATCATCCACCATTACCTTATTCATCCATCCGTATCCACTCACTGCTATTACATTCCATAGCCAGTTTTCATCTGTAGAAACAGAGAAGTCATTTTTTTGGGCAAAACAACCTTCCACAGCTACTCTTTCTTCAGACAGAAGATCAGAAACAGAGCAGTGGATATAAGCCAAAGAAAGGAAGCAATTTGTATCAAGGAGAAATGGGCCTTATTGTAAGATCAGAGCCAATTGGGACCAAATATTTAGAAGGATACCCTCAGGTTAAGGGGTTATTACAGTAGGTTGGATGGTTGAGCTTTATAGAGAATTTCAATGGATTCCACAAAGAAATCACGAAGTCATTTTCTAGCTCATTCGATGGATCAAAGGTATAAATTGGGGATATCAAGTTCACCATCACAGAATCATTCATAGAAGAAGCAACAGAATTTCCAAGACAGGGAGAACGTTGGTTTAAAAACAAAGAGTTTCATAATGAAACCTAGAAAGAAATGCTAAAGACACTAGGTATGGACATTTCAGTGTTTAGAAAAGGTATTCCTAGTATAGCTCTGAAAAATAAATGGAGGAATATGTTGTTAATTTTACAAAAATTCATAACCTGTGAGGGTAGATTTCGCACTTTGTATGTCTATCATATTAGACTAATGATGAATTTCTTAGATGATGAGATAAATCTACCCTTCTTCCTGCTTAATAGTTTGAAAAGGATGGCCTCTAATGTTCATAAAATACTTTAGTTCCTAGAAACTACTTTGTATCATCATGGCCTAATTAAAATATTAATTGAGTTTCATTTGAAGAAAGTAGGAGATAGCTGGGATGAATTCCTCCTAAGAAACCATTTTGAAGAACCAGAAGAAACACTATCCAAAGAAGAGCCTATAAGAAGAAGTAGGAGGGGAAAAATTGTTAAATCTGTTGAGATTAAACCTAGTACATCAACACAGGAAGATAGTGAAGAAGTAATCTCTGAAAAATTGGTAAAGATCAGGAAACAACTTAGGAATAAATTAAAGGAGAAATTAACAAGTGAATGTGCTGAAGAAAAAGATGAAAATCCACCTAAATTGAGAAGAAGCTCTAGGCTTAAAGGCATGGTGAAAAAGACAGGGATTAAGGAAACAAGAGTCATAAACATTGAAGAAGAAGAAACTCCAATCCAATCTCTAGTTGATAGATCTCCTTTACACCAGTATGAAGAAAACCCTAACTAAAAAACCCCAGTTATAGATCCAGCTCAACAACAGATTTATGACTATGTGGAATCACTAGAAAAAAGGACCTCAGAAAATTGAGAAAGATCTCTCAGTCCACAAGAACCTCCAATAGAAATTTTGAGAAGAGACAATTATGAATTGGAGATACTGAATAACCATATCAAGAATGAAAATTAAATTTTAAGAGAGCAGGTCAAATTGAAAGGTAGCATGAACAACACTCTCTCTCAGCAAATGAAAGCACTATATAAAGCAAACAGGAAGCTAAAGAAAAGAAACAAGAAACTGAACAGGGCACTCATTGATCTTAGGTTCAAATCACTCATGAGGAAACCCAGAATGGCATTGACTACCAAAAGAAGCACAAAAAGGAGGCTAGATGTTCTTGCAGAAGTATCAGTGCAAATGGAATAAAGTTTTGATGAAATTGCATGAGGACATGCAAGAGTTTTGCAATGGGGGTATGTTGAGCCCTGAAATTGTCTTCTGTTTTGCCAAACTTCACTTCATTTCATCATTCCTTTATCATTTCATAAACCTAAAACTCAATGACAATTACTAAGATTACTTAAAGGTTTCATACAATGATCAACTTATTGTACTTTTGTGATTTTTCTGTCTTAATGATTTTTGAATATTTTTAGCTACAGAATGTAGTTATTCTGTGGCCAGTCAAGCGTTCTGTGGCTGTTCTGGTGTTTACATATGTTACAGGTGTCATCTGGAGAAAAGGCACACATAGGTGGATTCCAAATCTTTCCTACATCATTCTTTCCCTTCCACGAGGACTGGATCAATAACTGGAGGTTCCTATGTACGTGGTCAAAGAAAAATTCAAGCAAGTTGTCTTCTACAGGAATCAAGACTCTTGATTTGCTTTACAGCAAATCAGGAATCCTAAAAGAGTTCTATTTTGATTTTAACTTTAAAACTACACCTGTACCTACTTTTGTTCAATGTTAGTTATGTAATTGCATATAAATTTAGCTCGGTAATTCCGAGAGGAACAAGTTTTGATACATACTTTATCATTACTGTGATACTCTGTTTTTAAGCATTTTGATAATAGGAGTAAAAAACTTTGATGCTGTTTTGAATACAACCTTGAGGAGTTAAAGGATTCATGCTGAATTGATAGCAGAGGGCCCCTGCTATTCGAGGAAGCTTTACATGTTTTCTAGATAAGTAGTTTTCAATTCTGTTTTGTCTTATTTCCTTACTTAGACTGCTTTCTAAAATTATATCTTTTAGCATTATGTTTCATGTCATTTTCTTAGATAAAAGATCCTCATGATATTACAATTAGTCTTTTTCTCAAGTTCTTCCAATATATCTCTATTAAATGAATGGGATTTAATTGTAATATTCTGAGTTACTAGCATTTCAGTTTCTGTTATTTAGATTAAGAAGATCCTCATTATCTTACAGCTATTCTCTTTCTCAAGCTCTTCCAATATATCACTACTATATGAATGGGATTTAGTTGTACTATTTTGAGTTATTAGCATTTTCTGTTGTGCAATTAGATAGAAGTTCCTCATCTTATTACAAACAGTCTTTTTCAAAAGCTCTTCCAATAAACCTCTAAATCACGAATAAGACTTATTTGTAATACTGTGGGTTACTGATTGTTTGTTTTATAGAAGATCCTTATCACATTATGCCTAATCTCTTTCAACAAACTCTTCCAACAAACCTCTAACTCATGAATGAGATCTAGTTGTAATGTCATAAGTTGTTTCAACATTTCATAGGAGATCCTTATTACATTATAGTAATATTTTTCTCAAGCTATTCCAATACACCTCTATCATATGAATGAGATTTCACTGTAATGTTCTAAGTTACTGTTTGTTTTAATACTTCTTTTATGTTTTAGGAAGATCCTCACTGCATTAGAATTTAATCTCTTTCACAAGCTATTCCAACAAATCTCTAACTAAATGAATCAGATTGAGTTGTAGTGTTTTGAGTTACCTTTCATTTTCATGAATGTTTATTTGAAAGCTATAATATCCATGGATTAGGACTCTGTATTTTCATGATTTTCTAATTAGGGAGAGAACTTGCAACTAAACTTTGTTTTAATTCATCTACTAAGATTTCATTTTTCTTCCTTTTTGACATAGATTTAACTTCATCTTCTTAGCATAGAATAGCATACTAAGAATCAAACATAACAAAACCCAAAACATCAATAAAACACTGGAAACAATAAAATAAGAAAAGGGATACTTAGGCACATATAGTGCAAGTACACTTTATCAGTTTACTAGCCCTGGTCGATAATTTATGTTAACAATTTAGGACACTAAATTGACTAAAAATTTTGGCGTCGTTGTCAGGGAAGTGTAACTAGGTAGCCTTATTTCCTCTTTCCCAAAAACAATGATATGCGTAGAGAAAGAGATTCTAGGGGTAGATTTATAAGAGGCAAAAGCTTAATTCCCACAACTCCACTCACTCCACCAAGACCAAGAAGCAGCACACCTCCAACTCAAACCCACATTCCATACTATACTGTTCATAGGCTTCCAGAAGTTTCAAGAACAGATATCCCATCAGTAAGATCTCCCACTTCATCCACTGAAGCAATTGTAGAGGAAGAAGATCCAAGGACTCCTACAAAAGGGATAACATTTTTTCACTTCCAGAGGGGAATATATTCCAGTAGAAGAATTAAAAATGCCTAGTGAAGAGGAAGAAGAGGACTATTTCTTCAATAGACCCTTAATAGAAGAACCAATAGAACAACTAGCTCTTCCAACTGAACCCTATATCAGTTCAAAGGAATCTATCATGGCAGAAGAAGGGGAAGGAGAAGTCTTTAATGGATAACATACACTAATTGGATGAGGTAGAGGAAGAGGAGGAGATATAGGAAGAGGTAGAGGTACAGAAGAAGGTAGAGGAATAGGAAATGCAGAAGGAGGAAGAGGTAGAAGGGAAACTGGAAGTCCTATTGGATTCCCTATAATAGATGAAGAGACTAATGCAACTATGAAAAATATCTCACCCTCTGTTCTTCCAAACTTTCATGGACTAAAAAGTGAAGATCCTGAGACCTTATTATTTTAATTTGAAGTTCTATGTAGAACCTATGATTACCTACAATATGCTCAGAAACTTAAATTGTTCCCTTCAACATTGAAAGGATCCGCATTAAAATGGTTTATGAGTTTAATCACTAGATCTATTAGGACATGGGATGAAATGAGAAAAGCATTTCTAGACAGATATTTAGAGTACTGTATACCAGTCAACCATAAGGAGGAATTGTTCAAGATGATGCAAAAAGAGGATGAAAATCTAGAAGATTTGTTGGAAAGATTTAACTATAACATCAAGAGGGAAAAAATGGAAAACTTAGACCAAGATACTTTGAAAGCTCTTTTGTTGAAGACAATTAGGGATGAATGGATAGATATTCTTAATATGATGGGGAAAGGAGACATATCTCAACTTTCATTACCTGATATAGCAGAACTATGTATTAATCTTTCAAGAGGAAAATCTAAGATTCTAAAAGGGACCCGAGACCACCCACTCTTACCAAAATAATACAAATATGCGGTGAGTAAGTATTTCAGAGAGATAGGAAATATGCTTGATGAATTCAAAACTGGCATTCTAGGGAGTCTTAGTGAGCAAATAGACACCCTTAAGATGATAAAAAGCGACTGATCTAGAGCTATTTAGAAGTGTTGTATTTAGTGAAATTCAATTATCTGAGCTCTATTATAAAATAGAGTCAGTATGAGTTTAATTGAGTAGTTGTAACTGTTGTAAACTCAAATAACTCTCAGTTAACTAGTCAATTTACAAAAAATAGTCATAGTCATGCATGCATTTCAAATTTACTTGTGAAGTTGGAGATAAAAGGCATAATGTAATCATTATTGTATACTAGTGAGTGTATAGTGTTTTCATGTAGCAGGTGAGCTAATTTCCTTAGGAACTGCCTAAGGAAAATGGAGCTTCCCTATTCTTTAGGAGCAGGAATTGCATAAGGAAATATGAGGAAGTAGGAGGCCTATTTTGGCTAGGTATTTTCCACAACAGAGTCATGAAGAGATCAATATTGTAGTGTAGATTGAGCTTCAAGCATTGAAGCAATCATTTTAATAGATCATTCTTCTCATATGATATAATAAAAAAAGGGAGGGGTTTTTCCCAATTGGGTTCACTAGTAAAAACTGTGTTCATTGTGATTGAGTGATTGCATGTGTTTCTATTTTCAAATTTCCTTCCAAAAAATTTAGTAGAATTAATTTGTGTCTACTGATTTCTGTCTGAATTCATTAACAACTAAAAATTTCAAGTTATTTCTACAAAACGAGCTTATGTGATATAAGTAGAAAGACATGGATAGAATGAACCAAACTTGACCAAAATAGAATAGAACAATCCAAAACAAGATGCAAAGGATGGATAAATGATTCTAAATGTCTTGGGCCTGCGGTGGGGCAGGGCCAGAGGGCGAAGGTGGTCAACTGAGTGACCTAGTCGGGGAAAAAGGGATGACTTGATATGACCCAGGGGACATGTGGTAGAGTGGTTCACCAGGGTAAATAGGGTTCTTGTTTGGTTTCTTTCTATTCTTCGAGGGATTTTGGATTATGTTTTGGTTGGACTGAGTCATTGTCTCGATGGTTTCCTATACATACATATTTTAATAAAAGCAGAAGGCTAGAGGGTCATTTCCATTGAAATTGTGCATTCTTATGATGATGTTTTATATATTTCATATGATGCACATAAATTTTTTTAATGGAAAATGATGTGACAATTTTTTTACTCCTCTATGTTGGATGGATTCCACACATTAATATAAATATAGATAATGTTACCCACCACCAATGGGTGACCCTATAGAAGAAATTTTCTCCTAGATTTGTCTTCAGCTGACAACCACCAGTGTAGCTCATGTTGTGCCAATTGATCTCCGCTCCCTAAGAAAATCATATTTCCCCTCACTCATCAGTCGAGAGAATATGTTTGAAGGTGGGCCATCCAATCCTGAAGGTGTGTCTTTCATGGTGAAATCAAGTGCTTATGCTTGTTTTTCTTGGGAACACCTGGGTATGGATTATTGGGTGATTTGAAAGGAGGAAAAGTTTCGAATGTAGTCATGTTCCCTCACCTTAAATGGGGGTTTAATCCTAAACCCCAGTCCCATGGGACCTCCCTTGGGAAACCATGATCTTGGTAGCACGTTCCCATTTACCCGATCCACTTTTTTCAATCCCCTCAGCACATTACATGCCCTGTTTCATCATCTTCCCTCTCTGGGTCCACAAGGCTATGGTACTCCCTCTCCCCTTGTCCACATGTCTGGTCGGGACTAGAACAATGCCCTAAAGGTTGATGCAACTAAAAAAAATTATAAAACATATCACGACCATATACAAAAGAAAAAAATACCACAAAATGAAAAATATGTCAAGGGAAATATAATTTAGCACGTGGGAAAAAGCCAAACATGAGCTCTACCCCTTATCATTATGTCCATCACCTTGGTTCCTAGGCCTCCCTACATCATTGAGGAACCCATTCATGTACCAACCCCTGGTGGGCGATGAACTGACCCACATTAAGGGGGTAATAATTTTTATATCATACACAACATGCTCTCATCCCCCGGAGTCATAAGAAATAAAATAAAAGAAAAATTAGTAAAAGGAAAAAGGAAAATGAAGAAGGGTGGGAAAACAAAGGCTGGGGTAACTCATGTACCATGACTAATCCATCCTACATTCATACACCCAAATATGTGTACATCCCACATCATTACCACCCTTGAGCCCATGGCATTTGGCCGTGAGACACTTGTGTCCCAACCCACCTCATCACTATCCACATGACACCTACCACTTGAAGGATGTAACTTGGACAAGTCCTTCCCTTTAGGGGTTGGGAACACCTAACAGGGTTGTTTATTAACCACTCCTACCTAGGGATGTAACACCATTACATGCTCAAAGCCCCAAATTTGTAAGGGAAACCCACTATGAAGTCTCATTTGTGCCCTTGGTAACAATATTGATTCACTTAGATGCACTAATGAATTATTGTACCTGAGGGTGAGTAGGCGCATTTTATATTATACAATATTGGTATGTGGTTTCATCATGGGTTGGGCAACTTAAATGGGTCCCAAGCTCACCAGAGGATCATATTGACACTTGTAGGGGATGAATTGAAAGCCATGGGACTCCATCATGTGATATAACATTGTCTCACCTTATGGGCACCCTCAACACCCTCAACACCTTCAACAAATTATTCATTGCCCCACATTATATACGAGATGATGCACTTGGAACAACAATGCCCCCAACCAGCTTAACAATATATACAAGGTTTAACAAATGATATGAGGCCCAAAGGAGGTTTATCTCATCCTTGAGACATGATAGGGAAAGAACCATCTTATGTGCCCTCATTTGGAGTAGTCTACATGCTTATTTTTCATTAGGAGACCTATGAGACCATTAATTGTGCCCCAGAGCCACTTTGTAGCACCACTTGATCATTTTCACAAAGATTAAGGGGCCACCCACTTGTTCATCATTCATGGAGCCCTCACCCTCATTATGACACCTTGAGGACTCATTTAGGCCTTCCAATGACCCTTCTACACCATGGTTTCATAATTTTAAATCACTTGTGGATGGATTATTCATCACTTTATGAGCCACTTGGTGGGATTTTCACCAAGGACATGTTATTTGCACATTATTTTATGATTTTAGGGGCATTTAGGATATTTCGAATGAGATAGAGGATAATATAAATAGAGGTCTCTCCCATTGTGAGAGATCATCATAGTCACTTCTTGGATTATTTCTCTTTTATGAACTTCACACTTCTTATTGGATGTCTATTTGAGATCTATTGATGCATTTTGGTTTATTCGGGAGCTGAAATTTTCATTATTTCTTGGAGCCACCTCTTGTTCTATGGTTGGATATATCTCTCGTTTTCTAGTAAGTATTATTTGTTGAATATTTTTCTTGAATAATGTCTAATGTGTGGAATCATTGCAACTATATAGATCTTTTGTTCCTTAATTTTATTGAATATCATTGTAAATATTGTTGGATTGTAGATTTCACATGTTACTCATTGAATAACAAGCAGAAGAATGTGCCTAGTGGATTAAAACTTGTTTTCCTCCCATGAAAGTCCATAGATATTGGGTGGGTAATTATTAAAAGGTGGTTGCTAGGGATCAATTTTTAGCCTCCTTGAAGACAATTTTGGTGAAATTTTGAACCATCATAGACTACATAGCCCAAGGATTAGGCACTGATCCAAGTAAAATTGGTCGTCACCCACTCCTTATCTCTCTTTTTCTCTCTCCAAAAATTTATGACCTATTCCTAGACATCGAACTAGGGCTTTTTGCGAATTTCTTTAGAGGAGGTGTTTTTCAAAACCAATTGGATAGAAACTTACACTTTTGTCTCCTCTAAAGATTTAAAAAATTTGGTGGAATTATCACGATCATTTTCAAGAAAACTTAAGCCCTAGTTGCGTTAGAAGCCCATCTTGTACATCTTTATTTGGTGGTCTTATTGAGGTTCACGTGCACATATAATTCAAAGAAATTGATCATTCTTGACCATGTCCCTATCCTATCTTGACCTAGTGAGCTAATTACAGGAGCTCCTCCCACAATTACTCATAAACCCTAGGTCTCATATAGGCTCCTTCCTCAATCTCTCTAGTGAAGTGAAAATCACCATGCAAATCTTATAGAGAGGTATTATATCACATTGAAGGTCTGGACCTTATGCATACTCATCATTATTGAATATCTATAACCCTAGGTACATGTATTCCTCACAAGTCTTTCTTGGAGAGCCCTTATCTTCTCTTGAAGCATTGAGGCCTAATTGAGTGTCTTCTTGAATGGGCATTAGGAATCACTTCATGTCCTATCATTTATCCCATCATTATAAGTGATCTCCTTCATACCTAGACTCCTCCCATCGGTGAAATTTTGTAAAGAGCAGGGGACACTGATTGAGGTGATAGTGGGTCTTTGTCCCATTATTTTCATTTGGCCTAGTAATTTTCCCATAGGTTCCCCTCCAAGGACCCCTACTAGATTATGTGGCAATAGATAACAACATAGGTAATTACATTGTGAGGCATATATGAGATAAATAACACTGTGCTACACTAGGCAACTATGAAAAATGTCAGTCTCACATGCTCGAGGGATCGCAGTAGGCACCTTGTGACCATAGAAGGCCTTAAGGTCGTGACAGTTTTGGAAACATATTAATCCTTCTATATCTCTCTAGATTTTTTTCAAATATGGGTAAGAGATGATGAGATGGAAATTGATTTTTAAATAAACTTCACAAAGAAAACATCTACTAGGTCCTTGAAAACTTGGTTTCTACATAATGTCTCAAGTTAAAGCCTTATTGTTGAGGTAGAATCATATGAAGATTTTAGATTTAACGAGGTAATTAAATGTTTAAATTAACTTCCACCACGAAATCGATGGATTGTATATATATATACATATTATGGAAACCATATAAAATAAATGGTTTTCGATAGACATCAATCCATAATAGGCATCAAAACACACTATGATACATCTCAAGTTGCTCAAATAAAATAATCATAAAAACTAACTAAATTATAATTTTCTTTTAACTTTTATTAATTATAGAAATAATTAATATATAAGATAAACATATACACATTTAAAAAAGCACGGAACAAGATTCATAACCATGGAGATTTACCCCCACTTTACCATGGAGATTATTAATCTATAAATAAGCTTTGTTACAGTACCATGGGCCAATACCACATGTCCAAAAAACCATAATTCACTTGATATGACACTTGCTCATATGACATTTTTTTAATTAATCAATTTAATTAAAATGGTAAAAGGACATAATTACTTTGGAGATAAATCTCAAAAATCCATTTGTGTATACTAATATGAATATTTTATAATATTCTATGGAGGTTTAAAATCCTACCATCTACCTCATTATTATTGATAATTAAATTAAAATTTTGGAAGCCCTATTTCAAAATAAACACACCTACCAACATAATTATTTAAATGATTTGATTAATTAATTAATCAATTAACTGTTAATAGTTGTGAAGAATGATCATCATAATGAAAATAAATTTACGCTAGTGCAATCATATAAATTAAATAGTTGGTAAACCCAGATAGGCATCAATCCATAACAAGTGTTGCTGGATGCAACATAATCAATGTTCATTACACACATAGATAAGCAAAAAGGAAACAAAATTTGTCAAATATGATACTGGTAGGAACATTATAATTTATTTAATTGTGTTGTTTTCATTTCCCAAAAACCCAATCTTATATATTCCTGTACATTGACTCTATGTAAATAAATCATGTAACCATCAAAGGAATAAAAAAACACATAAATTTGCATCTATATTTCGCTGTGCAAAAAATCAAAATATTACATGAATTATGATTTTTTAATCGAATTTAGTTATGAATTTTAATTGTATTCCTACTTATTAATGCCACCGCACTTAGATGAACGACTTCCAAAAGTTTAACATAGGCACAAAAAATTGGCAAAGCACTTCCTCATTGTGGAATGAATTGCAAAAACCTGCAGTGCAATTGGTAGTTCATTTACAGTTATAGTCTCTATTGATATTTGAATAGCAAATTTTGTTATACATGTTACTCAATTGTTTAGAAAAATATATAGAAAAAATTCATTATACAGTGAATTTTCAATCATAATTATGATGGAATTGTTAAAATTATGAAGCCTGTTTTTTATGGTATAGTACAAGGAAAACACTGACAAATTTTAATGACTGATTTTTTTTTAATATCCTCGAGACTATAAAGTCCATCAAAATCTAGTTATGTTAACAAGATTGTTTAAACATTGCAATACATTTTTAATCAATAAATCACACATTTGTAGAAGGATGAAGTGGAAGTTGCCTATATCTTTGTCTTTAATCTACTGAAGCTGCTAAAGAATGAAAAATACACTAGACATTGTTACCAGAAATAGAAATAGTGCAATTTTTATCGAACTAATATTAGCAAAATAATTTTTCATTTTTGTAGTTTCAAAATAGGATAGGATTTATGGACAACTTTAAAAATTTAAATAAATTTTGGAGGAAGAGCTCGGCATCTTAGATGCCATTTAAATTAAATTCAACATTAGCATTTTTTGGGTTTCATTTGTTGGTACACAAGAAGTATTGAAGATCACCTTTCTTCCCTACCAACAATAAATGTTTACCCTTTTAAATATATCTCGTAGATAAGGAAACTTGCCCCCAATTTTTCTTTCAGTCATAATCCTGCTAGGGATTGATATTGCAATTACACACAAAGAAATCAAAGGAAGTATTCAATTAGTAAGACAATACAATACACACTACAAAGTATATAGTTCAAGTAATCACAGATCCAAACTGAAGTTCAACTTGCATTGTTGGTCTCTATAGTGATCCCTAAAGGAGCAACAATTGTGCATTATAACATTGGTTCAACTCCCTTATTAAGTTTCCGAAATAGGATACATTTTCTATCTGTTCGTTGTTTGTTGATCATAGGAGCAAATTCCTGTAAGCAAACAAAATGAGAAATTGCTCCAATGATCATTACACCCAACAGAACTTTGCAAACAATATTGTTAAGATACCTATATTTCTAATACATTCAAATAAATTAGATAAGTCAGACATGATTACTATGAAGAACCAAACCAACTGAGGTACAAATAAAACAATCTCCTCTATTTTACATTTGAGTTTTAATTCTAACTATTATGCCATTGTTGAATCGAAATTACTAGTACATGAAGCAGAGATGATTTTAGAAATTGCTCCAATGATCATTACACCCAACAGAACTTTGCAAACAATATTGTTAAGATACCTATATTTCTAATACATTCAAATAAATTAGATAAGTCAGACATGATTACTATGAAGAACCAAACCAACTGAGGTACAAATAAAACAATCTCCTCTATTTTACATTTGAGTTTTAATTCTAACTATTATGCCATTGTTGAATCGAAATTACTAGTACATGAAGCAGAGATGATTTTTTTATATAGTTGGATGCTATTTCCCAGAATTTACAAGATAAAATGTGTTCAACTATTGTTTCAAACATATCTTATAAAGAGGGGAAACCTGGAAAATAAAAAAGGTAAGCCAAGAAAACAAACATAACACCATTTCCTTATAGATTTGGAGATTCTCAATCAATACTAGACTTGTCTTAGAAACCTATTGAGAAAAATTTAGAGGATAAATTGAAAATTTGCACTTGTATTGGCATTAACCAACCCGCGTGTACGATATTTCGAACTCCACTATCTATTATGCAGCAGATTGGGGCCGATTGGGATTAGAAGTTTGTCAACTTCGAACTTATTATCCATTTTTTCCGGTGAAAGTTTTAGAATAATGTTTAAAAATGTTACCAAAAACTATCACGTACCAGCCACCCTCGGCTAACACACCAGTTTCATTAGATTAGACCTCAAGTGACAAGATTAAGAATGATGCAACCACAATCATGCACACATGACATTCCATCTTCGCTAGTCACAATTTAGTGAACCATCACAATTTTAAAATATGGGTTTTGTATTTGTAAATACCTATAAATATGGTATGATGTCAAATTGTAAAGCATGATGGCATATGCTGACTATGAATACTGATGACTTCCCAGAGTTAACAAAGTTTAACGGCAAGACAAGGGCAGATGGTATTAATAAATTATAATAATAATAAAAAATATGTTATTTATTTCTAAAGTTTAACATTAGGTTTTGCATAAGTCAAATCTAAACTAATAGAAGTCAAACTGCAAATCGATTGCTAGAGCCCTGCCTAAATAGGGAGTAATAAGAATCAAAACACTTATTACATGATAGATCTCATGTTTCTAATATATATATATTAGAAACATTATATATATATATATATATATATATATATATATATATATATATAGATTATAAAAAAATATCATACATCAAACTATTTTCCATTGCCGTCTACCACTAAGGAAACTAGATCAACGACGAAAAAGTAAATCCTTAGTCCAAAAGAGTACAAAAAAAGTGTAAAAAATATGTTATGCTCAGTGAAACAAAAGGCCAAAACTTTGTCTTTGGCCAATAGTAATTGTGGGAATGCCAACCATAGAGAAACACTTTCAACTACTGTGACAAGAGCAAGAGTAATGACTAAGTTTAGGTAGATACATCAATAGGAATAGTATGAGTGCCCTAAAAGGTTGTACCTTTCCATTTGTGAAGGAGGGATTCAATTTTTGCAAGCCTCATTGCCATGTCTCTGCGTGCAAACGACATCAATATGTTTTATGCTTGGAGGATGCTACTGTGGAGGGAATTTTTTATTTTATTACCTTCCTTGTCTTTGAGAGCCTTACCAATAAGTGTCTTGATGTGCAAGTAGAGCTCTATTATGGACAAGTACTGGTTATGTTGGCCATAAGTGTGGCTAGGATTAAGAATCTAATCAACTTGAGAAAGGACATCATCATTAGCATGAGCTTCATGCTTATGCATATATTCAATGGATACTTGGTTAATTTAGTGTTGTATGTGCTTAGGCATAGCCTTGGTGTAGTTATGAACTATAGATTGAGCTTATGAGTAGTCTTGAGAGCTATCTTCACCACAACCAACATATCTACGTCAACATCTTGTGTGTTGACATGGCATGGTGTAATTATAATGGAGTAGAGTGATAATGTGTTCTTTGAAGGAGTGAGAATGGAAGGTAAAGGGAACGACACACGCTTTGTGAGGGCTAAAGAAAAGAGAAACAAAGATATTGACTATAATTCGATAATGAGAATAGGGAAAAATAAAGACAAGTTCCATGAGAGTGTAAAGAGACCACTCGAGTAATAAAAGATAAAACTTTGAAGGAGGCCCAAGGTAGGCCAAATACTGAAACAAAGCACCTCCATAGGTGGACTTGAATTGTGACTAGAACTAAATGGAAAGACATGGCATGAAAAGTATAACAAGAGACTAAACCAGAGTGTGGAAAAATAATGGAAAAAATAAGGAATCCTTGTAATTTAAATGCTAGAATAATGCACTTCAGAAAAAACTTGAGATTACCTTTATAATAGAGCACCTAAGTAGATGAGAGGAGGGTACTAGGCATGCACTAGTGCCAAGAACAAAGTGGAATCCTAAGCCTACCTTATTTAGCAATAATAGAGAAAATTTTGAGTGCCACCTGGAGTATCCTCACCACTACAATTCTAGAAATTAGATTCTCTATAAGCAGCTAGGTAACAATAACAGTTTCAGGGGAGGCCATGTCAGAAGGACCTACACCTACCCTTTTAACAAAGATGGAAACAATAAAAAATGAAGAGGGACTAGTGACAAAGATGGTAGGTTGCCACTTGAGGTTATCGCTCACCACTATAAACATACCTCACCATAGCTGATAATACGAAGGAAGTACCAAATTGAGGCAGCCTTGAAGCACCTTAAGAGGTGCAATCATCAAAGAGAGTATCATGAGTTAATGCATTGAAGTTTGACGCTAGGTGGAGGGAAAACTTACACCTTCTCTTCCCTTAGTGAAGCAGGGTGATGGTGAAGGCCAAACCTCCCCTCCCCTTGCACACTTCCCCTGGTTATCACCTTGATCAGGGGTATTTTAAATTTGAATATTAATAACAGGTAATAAAATGGATTAATATATAAGAGTTAAATATATATACATTTAAAAAAACATGGAACAAGATTCTTAATCATGGAGATTTACTTGTACTTTATCATGGACATTCTTCATCTATAAATAGGATTTGTTACAATTCATGGGCTAGTACCATGGCTTATCAATACCACATGCCCAAAAAATCACAACCCACTTCATATGACACTTGTGTGTATGACATTATTTTAATTAATCAATTTAATTAAAAGGAAAAAATTACATAATTGCTTTGAAGAAAAATTTCAACCTTTGATTTGTATATACAACCATGAATATTATATGGAGGTTAAATCTCTACTATACACCTAATAATTATTGATAATTAAAATAAAATTCTAGAACCCATATTCCATTATAAACACAACTATCAATATAATAATTATTTTAATAAATATAATGTATTTTAATGTTTATAATTTTGATAATTTATTTTGATTAAAATACTTTAAATTTTATAAATTTGATGAATTTGACAAATTTATGTGAATTTGTTGCTTTCATTAAGAAGTTCAAGCTTTGCAATTAACATTAACATTTTATTTGTATATTTTTTTCCAAGGTGGTAATAGGGAGTCTATTGTGCTGGTCATATGCCTTTGTTCAATAAGTTTGTGATGGCAAGTCTATCATGTCGGTCTCATGTCACTTGAACTTTCCATAATGAATTTAATATAGTATTTTATGAAAGTTTCTCGCCATTATGGAGTTGTTTAAAGTGTTTGTGCGGAGATATATGGTATTGTATATTTTTGGGTCTTAATTACGAAGTATTTTTTTTAGTTTTCATTTTTTTTTCAAAGTCTAGTGCTTGATATGGTTGAAAGGATGGCACATTAGGGTTGTATTTGTTGTGTGTTTATCTATCACATTATCATTTATATGTGTTAATTAAAGGTGTTAATGGTATTTTAAAGTGTTCATGGGACTAGCTGCACGTGTGAGTGTGACTCACCATCTAAAGGAAGCAAAGACATCATACATTCTTATTTGAAGGCAACATTCTTGGAGAAGTAAATGAGTACGTGTACCTCAAGGTTGATTTCAAAAACAAGATTAATTGGGAGGACTACAGACTAAAGAGGATTTTAGGAGGGTGGATGGCATTATATGCTCTTCAAAATATATGTAGAGAGGCAGAGTTATGGGGTTGGAAAATGATTAAAGTGCTTTTTGGACTCCTAGTTTGTATAGTGATGCTACATGGGTGTGAATTGTGGGCTAGCAACACCCTCGTTTCAAAAATAAAATTGAGAAAATCCAAAAATGTTTGATCATGAACAAGTCCAAAATAAAAAGTTAGATTCCTTATGAGATATTGTTGAGTGAAACATGAGAAATTCCCATCAAAGAAATTTCTATGGTGTGTCTCATAAGATATCTAAAAAGAATTGATAAAATGAGAGTAGGTGTATGGACTAAATTTATCTTCAATGAAGGAATGAGTGAAATAAAGAAAACATGGATGAGACAAAACTACAAATGGATGCAAAAATGGAATATATACCTCAATGCATGTCCCACAAATAGCAAGGAGCTAAATAATTTTGTTATGGAGAAGTTCCGTAAATGTATATGGGGAAAAGAGTTGGGTTGAAAGAAAAAGTACTATGTTGAGGAAATCAACCCCACTTATGATCTCCAACAAAAAGAGTAGTGGAGCAAGCATTCTATGGAGGGAAAAGATTGTTACTTCTTAATTAAGAACTAAATTTCATCAACTTCAATGTGAAACAAGACAGGTGCTAGAAAAGATGCACGATAGTCTCGTTGTTGTCATGTCTCTATGTTTTTTTTCTTGTTGAAAATTAGCGAAGGAATGGAATCCTTGATTTGTGCCTTAATTCAAGGAATGAAATTTGTGATCTTACTAATCATGCACGAGTTCCAGTGATGAGGATGAGTTCAAGAAGAAAGTTCACTACTGCGAGTTTGTGGAAGACCAAGTTAATTGTCTTCTAGTGTGATTTAAATTGGGAAATGAATGTTATAGTGGAGTTAGCCTCCTAAATTTTATGAGGATCAAGTTAACTAAGTGCGTTTAATTTTGTTAACTAGAAAATCTGTAGTTCAACTCCCAATTTAGAAAACTCACTAATAATAGCCAAATCAAATTTCTTATAAGGAGATCAAAGGCACACCCATTATCATAATCCTTGAGCACGAGTTTGTGACCAAGAGAGCTTATGGAGGAACGAGTCAAGAGTTTCTTGTAAAAGTTATTGTGGAGAGAATTTCTTCTTGGAACTGCAAATAGAAATAAGGGAAATCCCTATTTAATAGGAGCTCAAGTAGTGCTAGGAAATAAGGGCCTATTTCCTAAGGATTTGCGCTAGGAAATATGATCATCTAGTGCACATAGTAGGAGGAAGAAGATCAACATCTTGCAGGTTGTTTCAAGCCTAGATGAAGAATGAGAGATAATATTGAATTCTCTATTGAAGAAGGGTTATTTGTAAGAGATATATTGCTCAGTTTTTCCTTAATAAATTTTTTAAGAAAGAAAGTGTTTTCATTGTTGGGTTCCCTACAAATTTGTATTGTTTATTGTGTGAATTTGTGAAAATAATTTATGTTCTATTCTGTTGCTATTTTGTAGAAAAATTTACATGTCTTTGTGAAAAGAAAACTTGTTTTCAAATTGTTCATCTAGCATATAAAAATTTCGTGGAAGATCTACATCATATCATAGCAATGAACATAAATCGATCAACATATAATATTCAAAATTACAACTCACATATGATTGTGATTGAGAGAACATGATAGACTAGATGGCTCCTCTAGTTTTGGTATTTGGAAGGTTTGAATATTGTTTCTGTTGGACGAGTTTGGGTTGAAAGATTTGTTGAGAAATGTGTTGCAGAACCTTCAAATACATACAAGTTGAGGCTCTTCCAAAGGTAGATGGCCAAGGCCAAAAGGATGATATTGGATGGACTTCGAGATCATGCAGTTCCTCATGTTGAAGGTAAAGATACAAATAAGGACACGTGGGATGCGTTAGTCAAGCTCTACCAGAACTGTTCTAAGAATCAAAAGATGGTCCTCAAAGAGAAGTTAAGGACAATAAATATGCATAAGGATGAGAGTATAACTACCTATATCACAGGAATCTAGGAGGCCCGTTATGAGTTAATAATTGTTGGAGAAAAAACCATGGACACAGAGCTAGTGAGTGGGGCTCTGAATGGTTTTACCAAATATTGACATACTTTTGTTCAAAGCATTACTATATGAGATAAGTTGTCGGATTGGGAGCACCTATTGAGTGAATTCATTCAAGCGGAGTTGAGGATTAGACTAATCGAGACTTCTAGTAGAAATGGAAAGGGTTCCAAGGTTGAGAAGGAGCAGAAAAATATTTCTCTTGCAAGAAAATTCAAAGGAAAGAAAGGCAAATGGAAGAGTGAGAATAGTCAAAATGGTGACAAGAAAAAGACGGATCTCAGTAAGATAAAATGCTTCCATTTCCATGATTTTGGACACTATGACTTTAAGTATTTGAATTGGAAGAAGAAGGGGTCAAATAAGGAGCATGTAGCTGCATCAACTGAGGTAGATGAGTTTTCCTCTCTATTTGAGAATTTCTTCTCATTAATAACTTGCATGGAAAGCTCAGTTGGAAGAAACACGTGGTATATAGATTTAGGAGCCTATTTCCATATGAACGGAAATCGAGAGTATTTCAACTAGCCGGATGAGAAGGATATGCAGGTGAATATCAAGCTTGAAGATAATGGAAAGTATGCTACCAAGGGAGTTGGTCTTGTCAACTTTGGGAGGGAGTTAGGTAATCCTCTTCATCTCAAAGATGTTATTTTTGTTCCAAGGCTGAAGAAGAACTTGGTTTCAGTAGCTATACTTGAGAATAAATGATATAATGTCACCTTCAATAGAGGTAATTTTTACCTCCAACACTCGGCTTTTGTATGTAAGAAGCAGATATGTGTGAGGCTGAAAAATCTCTACAAGTTGCATGTAGAGATTGATGCAGCCTTGAGCAACAAGGGAGGATGTGTAGATGTAAGTGAATTGTTGCATAGGAAGATGGGACACTTGCATCATGGGTTGAATATTATTCCACAGGTTGCCACAAGATTACTAGCAGGAGGTATTGACAAGAGTGGAGTGTGCAAGGGGTGCATGCTTGGAAACTATGCCAAGTATTCCTTCCATGGTCAGGAAAATAGATCCAAAGGGATTTTGGAGACAGTGCATTAAAATGTGCGTGGGCCATTTTATTCTCCATCACTGATGAGACACATGTGTTATGTTACTTTCATTGATGATTTTTCTCAGAATTATTGGATTTATTTTATGAAAAAGAAAGATGAGGTCTTACATGGGCTGATGGAGTTTAAGGCCTCATTAGAGAAGCATACTGAGAAAAAAATGAAGGAAGTGAGAAGTGAAAATGGTGGATAATATATCTCCAATTCCTTAAAGGATTTTTGTGCAAAGGAAGGCATTATGGGAGATAACACCTCATAACCCTCAGCAGAGTGGGGTGGCTGAGAGGAAGAACAATAGTATCATTGAGATAAGCTAGAGCTATTATGCATGATCAAAATATGCTTAGGTTCTTATGGGAAGAAGCATGAAACACTGTGGTATTTATGCAGAACAAGAGTCCACACAGGGTACTTGGCCAAGTCACACCAGAGGAGGCTTTCACAGGTGAGAAGCCTGATGTTTCACACTTTCTGATCTTTGGCACAAAGGTATACTATCACGTGTCCAAATATAACAGGAAGAAGTTAGATGCCACAATAGAGAAGGGTATCTTTTTGTGGGGTATAGTGAGACATCTCAAGCATATAGGTTGTATCTTCCGGGACTCTAGAAGACAGTTCTTAGGCGATATGTGAGGTTCCAGGAGGACCAAGCTCTAAGAGTTTCCTTGGAGCATGAGAAAATTGTAGTACTTAAGGAGGAGCTACTTTCTCCCAATCAAGAGTCACAACTAACACCTCAGATTCAACCAAAATCATAGGCTAGTGGCAAGAGGGTATTGAGCAGGTTTTGGAGTAGGATGAGGAGGAAAATCCAGGCTGAGAGTAGACAAATCAACCAGAGCCACCCACCACATGGAGGAAGAATTCCAAGTGGGACAAGAGGTTGGTCCAGGAGGCTTAGGAGTAGGTCAAGGCTCCTAACACCATGTTTAGGTAGAGTACACAACCATAAAGGTACACAGATTATATGGCATTGATGACATAGCTGGTGGATATTGAGCCTTATTCTTATAAGGAGGAAAATTTTCAGTAGGTGTTGGAACGGGGGTTCCTAGCCCTATTTTTGTCCAGTTTTATAATACTTTTGTAATATTTTCTCTAGCGAAGGGGGTTTAGGGTGGGTCAAACCCCCAATATATTGTAATGGGCTAAAAAGGGTAGACCTAGGGTCCACAAACCATGGTTTGTAGACCATAGGATATCGCAGGCTAAGGTACTATAAATAGATGAATAGATCGAGTCTAGAGGTAGGTTAAGATTAAGATGCTAGTCGTGAACTGTTGAGATATGTTTTGGGTTGTGGTTGGGTAAGTACTCCGGCTGGCTGTGTGCGCGGAGATCCTCAATCCTGCTGTGTGCGGACCCCACTGGATGTGTGAGCGGGTGGTAATTTGGGTTTGTAACTGGGTTTTTGACTATTAATGAATACAAAATCTGTTGGAGTATCTTTGTGTCATCTGAACTATATGCATTACTGTTGAAGTATCTCTGAAATAGCTGCACTTGTTCTATTATGATAATTATTGATGCGCATGTGGATGCGAAGGTACTAATGAGATCTGCTTAATAGTAAATTCTTTGCTTATGTTTACACGCTGTCTATGGGTGTATGAGCTTCGCTTTCTATACTGTTAGAACTCTACAATAAGGCTGATTCTATACGAACCTAATAGATATCAAACCGAGCTGCCTCAATAACCCTCTTTCTCCCAGGGTGGAAACCTGGTTCCAACACCCATCCATACTACTTCGGGTGAGACATTGGCCTGCGCAAGTAGGTCATTTTCGAAAGGGCCAGTAGTATAGGGGTTTGTTGGAAAACCTTAAATCCAAACCTGGGTCAGGACCCCTCAAGCCAAAAAATGGTTCCGTTGCCAGGACTTGGAGAATTCTGAGAGAAATAGGGTAATTCCACGAGGTCACTGGCAGCCTGAGAAGTTTGAGCTTGAAGATTGGTTCGAGAAACAGATCCATAAATTTTCCTTAAAAGAGAATTGAAGTACAAGGCTGACTACCGAAGAGTGGAAAAACAAGTATATCTTTACCAAATTAAATGAGATTTTCTTTGTAACCTTCGCACATGAACTATAGGAGTGGTTAGAAAGGTTAGCATAATTCCATACCTGCAGAAAGGATGATCAAGTTACGCAGTGGACTCCTAAATTGATCCGACAGTTGGAAAACGCTGATAACAAAATCACCCAGACTGTGGAACACTAGGTGGATAGTGTCTTGGGAGGGTTTGTAACAAAATTCACGTTTGATCAGTTCGTATCTTATTCTGAAGCTGAGCGAAGATTCTTCAAAGGGTTCAGAGGTAAGTTCTTAAAAACATTGCTGCTATTAATTAAGATACCATTATGTGAAAAAGGTGTGTTTTGTAGTCATACCACGTGAATGACCTACGATCAGAGTGAAAGTACCACATGAAGCGGTAAATATTATAGAGTTAACCAAGAAAGGGACCGATCAATATATAGTCCTCTAAGAGAGCTGCCTACGCATGACAGAACTAGTCCGCCGGTCACCCTGCAGTCAAATCCGCAAAAGGGCAAGAACTTTCCTACCCCACCACCACCACTAGAAGATGACATGGCCACACACATGAAGCTACCTACCTTTAAGGGTGTAGGGGACGAGGACATGGACCGATTTTGGTTTGTGGCAGAATCGGTATGGACTACATAGAATGTTGCTAGCGATGCTGTAAAAAGGGCGCAACTATCCATAGAATTTGAGGGAAGAGCCTTGGATTGGTTCATGGGGTATGTTGGCCAGCACACAGATTCGTCAATATAGGAAATTAAGGACGCCTTAAAAAACAGTTTCTGAAACCGAAGTCCTACTCTCAACTGGTGATTGACTTAAAATGTTTTCGACAACGACCTACACAATCGGTATGGGAGGCTGATCAACGGCTAGATAAAGTTATCAGGGATGGGGATTTTAAGTACGAAGACAAACAACACAAAGAATGGTTCATTGCCATGCTATTACCACACCTGTGTGGGCCTATGGGCCAACAAAGAAGCTGGAAATTTCCCTGAAGCTAGAAGCTGCGCTGAAGGATGATGCCTAGTTCAAGGTGTAGCAGATCCAGAGCTAGTTGGAGGCGATGCACTTGGAAATCCAAAATCTACGAAAAGAATGAGGAAAAGAAGCTAGTACAGACATTTGGTGCATACGGTGCAAGGTATCAGGTCACACCAAAGATCAGTGCCCTCTGCTATTAGACTACATGGAGGCTAGGGGACCTAACCCGTTACGCCCCAAAGAGGTTGTGGGACCAAGAAGCCCTACGTTATGGTGTGCAGACTGTCAAGTAGTTAGGTTGCATGATATAAACCACTGCCCCCCGACTCGGTGCCTATGTCCCTAACTAAAGAAACAATGGTGTAGATTCTGCTCGTGTGTAGGACATGATGAACACAATTGCTGAACATATGATTTGATGGTAGATAGAGGAAACCTGTATAGGGTACAGGCTGACCCTTCTACACCACTATATCCCTCTAGACGAGGTGGTTCCCCCGCACGAGGCCGAGGGGGGGGGGGGAGAGGTGGAAGCACAGGATGGGGAAGAGGACAACTAATCTGTTATAATTGTGGAGAGGTGAGACACTTCGCATGGGACTGTTCAAACCCTGCATGACAATATTTTAGATATTGCAGATAGTTGGATCATGTAATCGAATATTTTACTGTCCTGATAGCAAAGATGCAGGAAAAACAACAAACACCGACGCAAAATGTGCAAAGAGTTAAGGCAGAACCGCGCGATGAGGGGCCCAGTATTAACATAACTACGTGTAGTGGCATGGTCACAGGAGGAGCTGAGAAAAAAGCCACGGCCAAACCACTTATCAGGAAAGCCGTCGACAAAAGGGAAAGCCTAGACTTACAAAAAGAAAGAGAAACCTTCCACGAGGCTGGGAAAAAATTTACCAAAAGAGAGGCACCTACATCCAAAACCCCAACAGACCTGAAAGCAGACGAAGAAGTAAAGCCATTCCTACAGGCATGTATGAAGTTACTACGTAACTAAAAGGCAGTCGAGAACCTCCAAGCATTGATTGACAACTGCGCAGAAAATATTTCCCCACCCACAAAAGTAAGAGATGTTAACAAAATTTATAAGCATAACAAGAGGAATGGTCGGTAAATGCGGTTAACTGTGTAGATCGAAGATTATGAAATGGATCAAGTCATCCTTGATCTAGGATCTGATGCGAATGTCCTGCCTAAAAATACTTAGTAGAGGATGGGAGAACCCAAGTTGGAATGGTTTACTATACATCTCCACATGGCGAACCATCAGAAGATCATACTGCTAGGAAGGCTATCAAAGGTTATGGTAGACATTGTAGGAGTTAAGGTATACGTAGACTTTGAGGTGATTCAAAGTGTAGACGATGCAGACCCTTACCCTGTGCTCTTGGGGCTAGATTGGGCTATTGACATGGGAGGTGTCATCAATTTAAAAAGGCGAACCATGGTTTTTGAAAACGAGGGTATGCGAGTAATAGTCCCTCTAGATTTGACAGAAGGCGAGCGATATATAGAATCAGTGAGCGAAGGGGATGATATTGACCAGATATACAAACTAACTACCCAAAATGAGGACTCAATCAATCCTACTGCGGATGGCGTGATTTGTTGGGAAAAGGACAGTGCCTGTCTCTCTGATTCAGACGAGGAAATCGAAAATTGGTAGAAACGGTTGCATGATATATCTGCGCTACGATGCCTAAATATAACAAAGAGCTTCCACTGCATCTCCTCAAAGGTAAGAGAGTTGCCCTATTTTGATGATTCTGGTAGTCTTAAGGAATTTCTTAAAGCATTCAAAGTAGAAGTCTCAAGGGAACAAAGGATGTGGGTGCTTAACCTGGCTATGCTTGCAACCCATGCGCAGTGGTGGGAAACTTATAAGGGGACTTTCCAAGATTGGGAGGAATGTCGTAGGATGCTGGTCCTAAGATTCAAACCTCTGATCAACCTACCTATGAAGAGTTTCCTCGACTGCGGGGACCCGCGCCAAAACTTGTCGGTATGTATGGAAGCATGGTGCGAAAAAACTTGGGATGAATGGGTCCACATGTTTATCCACACCTTGGGATCTATCCCCACCATGTGGTATTTGGATGCAGAGCTACACCATCATACTCTCCACTAGGATACAATGAGTGAATATTTTTTGAGGACGTTCGGGTTGATAGGCAGGACTAATAAATTAGATGAAGCCCTACAGGACATTGATGCTCTAGTGTTTGATGAATCACGCCCTCGCATAGAATGGGGGAACCCAACTTGGGATGCGCAAATGCAAGATATTTCCAACTGGCGGAACATATCAGTAGCATAGTGTGATGAGGACCCGCAGAATGTCTCTATTCCAGAGTCCGAGGGTGAACGCGTAGTTGCTGGACCCCCAGTACAAGCAGTAGATGCGACTAAGCCTCTCAGATTAAAGGAAGTTAACATTGGAATGGACGAAAAACCCAATATGGCTAGAATTGGGGATTACTGGGATGACGATACCGTTGGAAAAAATCGCGGAACTGCTCACCGAATACCAGGATCTATTTCCTACAAAATTATCAAAGCTCAAAGGTATTTTAGGGGACCTCGGTATCATGCAGATCACCTTAAAACTAGATGCGTGTCCCGTCAAGCAGCGACCTTACTGATTGAACCCCAAATATAAGCAGAAGGTCAGAGATGAAATCGATAAAATGATAACTGCCGACATTATCGAACCAGTAGAATAGTCTGATTGGGTAAGTCCTTGGGTTATTAATAAAAACTCAGAAACAGGTTATTCCTCTCCTCTATAAGTCCTATGGTGGTCCAAGAAAAGAAAACGGAAGGGTAAATTAGAATCTGTGTAGACCCGCACAAGATAAATTATGCCTGTGTACATGATCCTTTCCCTACATCATTCTCTGATGAAATTCTTGACAGTGTGGGCGGTCAGGAAGCATACTCGTTCACCGACGGGTTTTCCGGCTACCACCAAATCAGAATCGCACTCGAGGATCATAGCAAAACTACTTTCGCAACCAAATGGGGATCTTTCCAATACACCATCATGCCCTTTGGGCTCAAGAATGCCCCCGCGATTTTCTCACAAGTCATAGTGGCAGTATTCAAAGAATTTATTCACAAGTTCATGGAGGTATAATTTGATGATTGGACAGTGTTTGGATTGGTAACGAAACATGTATCAAATTTGCGCATGATGCTGGATGCCTGCAAAAAGCACCAAATATCCCTAAACATTAAGAAGTGCATATTCTGTGTACATTTCAGGATCTTGTTAGGACATGTGGTCTATCGGCAAGGATTGATGGTTGATCCAGCCAAGGTGGTAGTGATCATCAATTTAATATTCCACACAACTGAGAAATAACTGCGCTCCATCCTTAGGCATATTGGCTACTATAGGAAATTTATTCAAGGCTACGCATTGATCATGGCACCCATGGAAAAACTGCTAAAGAAGGACATATCTTTTTTTTTTGGACGAGGATTGTCAAAAGAGTTTTGAGATGCTCAAGGAAAATATGGTCTCTGCCCCTATTCTCATATTTCCTGACTGGGTGAAGGTTTTTCATGTCCATGTGGATGCTTTAGGAATTGCCCTGGGCGCAGTCATCACGCAGCCCGAGGAAGGGGACATTGACCACCCAGTTGCATTTTCTAGTAGGAAACTTTCTAACGCAAAACGTAATTACTCTACTACTGAACGAGAGGGCATCACCATGGTGTATGCCCTACAGAAATATTGGCACTATCTACTGGGAGGGCACTTCAAGATGTTCACGGATCATTCGGCTCTAAATTTATTAGTCAATAAGCCTATGTTGGGGTGGAAGATTTTTCGATGGTTACTACTGTTTCAAGAGTATGATTTTGAGATAATTGTAAAGCCTGGGAAACTAAATGCTGACCCATAACACTTTTCCCGAATTGAGAGTGGTGAAGAGCCAACTAACTTAGAAGAAGGCTTACCCGATGCACAACTCTTTGCTATTAAGGTGATTGATGAGCACTTTGCCGATATTATTCAATTCTTAACTACAACGAGGGCACCTACAGATTACTCAGTACAACAAAAAAAAGAATTGGTCACCCGTACTGTGGACTTCATCATCATTGTGGGCCAATTGTACAAGCTAGGAGCTGATGAGGTGTCGTAGAGGTACGTTTTGGAGCATGAAAGCCCATGGAGGGGTGGCAGGCCGTCACTATGCCGGAAAAGCAACTGCGTAGAATATCCTAAGAGCTGGGTTGTGGTGGCCTACACTGCATAATGACTCCCATGCATATTGTAAAGCCTGTGACGCGTGCCAATGGACGGGAAAAACTTTGTGTCGGGACAAGATGCCCTTGCAACCACAGATGGCCCTACATGCATTTGATAAGTGGGCCATTGACTTTGTAGGCCCCATTAATCCCCCGATACGAAGACAGGTGCTTGATATATCATTACGGCCACAGACTATGTCACCAGGTGGGCCGAAGATGCAACTGTCAAGGACTACACTGTGGACACGGTGACGCACTTCCTTTTCGAGAATAACTTAACTAGGTTTGGGTGCCTCAGGGTCCTGATGAGTGGCAGAGGTACACATTTCATTAATGAAACAATTAAGGCTATGACTGAAGAATTCCAAATCCACCATGCCAAAAGTACCCATACCATCCACAAGCAAATGGAACCATCGATGCCTTCAATAAAATCTTGGAACAAGCGCTCACCAAGGTCTGTAACGTGCAACGAAGTGATTGGGACATGCGCATCCCCTCTATCCTCTGGGCCTATAGAACCACATGTAAGAAGCTCACGGGAAAAACACCCTTCCGCCTAGTCTATGGGAAGGAAGCTGTTATGCATATGGAATACATTATTCCTAGCTTGCGCATCTCGGCCTTCACGAATATGGCTGATCTCGGCATTATGCAGGAGCGCTTGGCGCAACTGGTAGCATTAGAAGAAGACTGGTTCATTTCCCAATTCCACAAGCAGGTTCAGAAAGCTCGGGAAAAAGCATGGCACGATCGCCATATCTGGCAGAAGAAATTTTTAGAAAACACATTGGTCTTACTATATAATAGCCAGTTCTCGAAGCACCCAGGGAAATTCTGATAGCATTGGTTAGGTCCGTATGTGGTCAAAGAAATCACCAATGGTGAAGTAGTCAAACTGGCTACCCTGCGGGGTGAGTCCCTACCAGGATATGTTAATGGAAGTCGGCTAAAGCACTACCAGGACTCCACGATGCTGATCAAATGACTATATGGCTAGAGTAGCTATACCAGGGACACTATGTGCAGAGAGGATGCACAGGAATGGCTTCACAAGGAGGACGCGCAGGCATGGATGCGCAGGGGTGATGCGTAGGACTGGAAGCACAGGTGGCTACGAGCTAGGCGTAGGGGCTACGTGAAATGGACGAAATTATCTGTTGAAATGAAGCAGGCACATGGAAAACCACACTTTCCATTTAATGACACAGTTAACTGGAAATTAATGAGGCAATTTACGAGGATCTGTTACCGTTTTCGTAATGATGGAAGGAAATTAAGAGTCTGACGACCATTTCTCTCTCACGGACGCTATAAGGCTTGGACTACTTGTTCTATGGGATTTGTCTGTTGCTCATGTTCACCACACCTCGGCCCCCCTAATATAGGCCATTGTTTCTGTCTCTCTATCGACCACATGACTGAGCAAGCTCTGCTGTTTGACAGTAGTCACGTTGAATTCATCTTTCAAGCGAGGATGACTGCTACCGACCCCAATGCACCTTCGCCTGACACAACATCTGAAGAGATAGGTTCTGATGAGGTACAAGAAGTCACCCCTGTCATAGAATAAATTGACTTGACTTCAGCACCCCAGAAGGAAAAGGGAAAGGCTAAATAGATGAAATGGGCTGGTGTGAAGCCTCGTACTTCCCCTCGAATTCAGAGATCCCCTTGGAAGGTGCCCAAGAAACGATTTCCTGCTACACTCCCGCACCCACTGGAACTCACCATTGAAGGCCTACGGGTGACCCTGCTAAATTGGTTACCCCCATACGTTCAGCCACACAGAAAAACAACACATCTGCCCAACTTAGATGTCGTCCGTTCCTATTTGTAGATGCCTCTAGTCCCCGATGAAGTGCCCCAGAAGGGCGATATGTTTGGACAACTTCCTAATATCAAGTTCGATGACCATGACCTATGGAACTTGGAGGCCTTCCCTTCGTCAGACCCGTAATTCTACTTGGAACATGTAATCGAAGATGGTGTGCCCAAAGTCAAGCCAATGCTATGGGTCACAGGATTAGCCGGGGTAGACATCCTCAACTTGCTGCGCCTTCCCCATTTTGGATGCTATAACATAACCGACCTCATTGTGCGCCAACTATTGGCACTTATCCATGATGACTGCTTGTGGATCCAAGGCCGCATACCAATTGATTCTGCCCTTATTCACTGCATCACATGCCTCCTGATGAATGGGCCCGACCCTTGGGACGAAATGGGCAAGAAATTTGAGCACCATAATGTTGAATTTGTCCGGAAGAAGTACGGGGTTGATCGCAACAAGCAGGGCTTCGTGATTCACATAATCCAGGACCCAGGGAAGCACATGGGCACCTTATTGCTTGCCTGTAAAATGATGCAAAAATTTCAGGCCGCCACTGTCCCTGCTCACGTAATTCAGATCGCTGGCGAGTGCGAGAAAGGAGTCTGCTACAATTGGTCCCAGTACTTGGTGGAAGAATTTCTTGATAATGTGCGCGAGGCTCAGGAGCAGGGCAAAGCATTCTACTACTCATGGCTACTCCTGCTAATCATCTTAGTTTCCTGGGAGACCCCGGAAGAAGCGGTCTTCCCCCCTCTAAAAGCAGGCATGTGTGAAGGGGCACGATTTTCCAACCCGTGGGACTTAAAGGACCCCAAGCAGGTGGAGGAAAACAAGTTTTTCTGGATACTCTATGATGGGGCTATCTATGCGGCCATTGATTCCCAACTGCACTTGTCCCTGGCCGTCTATGACAAGTATAAGCAAATAATGGAATTTCAGATAACCATGCACTATGTGCAAATGTGCGCTCGAAAAGATCGCAATTGGCATAATCTTCCATATATCACTACTGACGCTGAAATCGAAGAAGTAATCACAACTTGGCCACCAGAGTGGAAGGTCGTCGCCCTGCTAACTGACCTACATGCAACAGGTGCATCTGGCCCCAAACGCAGTATCCAAGCCTACCATTCCGCTCGGCCCAAATGCAGAGTCTGTGGCCTCAATGTCCATGCCACAGGTGACCCCCAGAAGCACCACCGTGCAGCCAGAAGTAGACTCCTCGCCCGATCACCATATGACCAATGCTGATGATGTTGGCACATCTATCCTGCACACCCTTAAGCGGCCCCACGAATTGTCTCAAGGGTTTAGAAAGAAGCGTAAGGCCACTATGATCGACACTAGCATGAAAGTTACCCTCACAAAAGACAACCTTGATCAGATTGTTGAAGCTGTCACCACTGCGTCTGCCAATCAATGGAATCTTTGAGAAGAACAACACAAGGCTATTGTCGATGATTTACAAGCTAATATGCAGGCCCTCCAACTCAAAGCTGACACACTTCAAGCAAGCGTGGATCAAGCATGGCAGAATCAGGCAAGCATAGATCAAACGAGGTAGACCCCTGTGGGCTCACTAGCTCCCGTTGCAGCCTTGGCCACCATTGTAGATAGCCGGATCTGCCCCCTCCCAGTGTAGCCCTTGTCATGGAACCCACTGAATTGTGCGCCCAAGTCCAGGTATGCTCATCCATATGCCTCGAGGTTGGCTGCTTTGTTGGTGTGCAGCTGCAAGAATTGTTGACTGCTGTCACAAGCAAAATCCAGCACCACGAATTGAAGCGAACAAAGTTCCTTCTTAGGTTAAAATAATCCAGAACACTTGGAATACACAGATTTCCATGAGGATACAAATATTATATTATAAAAGATATGAGATAGATAGATGATAAAATGTTACAATGAGGCCCTGCTTATATACCTACGCAGGTGACCTTTCATGACTGGGCATGTCTCTTAGACATGCCCTTTCACTAACTTAATGACTACTTACATAATCCCTAATTGACTATTTAATAATTATATTTTTTATATTCGTTATGAATTATATTCATAACATTGCTCCTTCCTTCAAAAGCTTTGTCCTCAAAGCTTATAGTTGACACTTTTCTTCAGTTCAATCACGCACCGTTTTCTTCATTTGCTTTCGTCACAATTTAATATATCAACTTTTATTTATTTATTTGTTATCAATTGGCCCTTCCTTCAAAACTTTGTGCTCAAATATTTATGCATAATAATTTCTTCATCTTGTATTTGTTAAAATACTATAATTTTAAGGAAATCTTCCTTTTTTCCTTTCCAAATTGGATTTAATTTCCTTTTCATCAATGATTGATTTCATTTTGTTTGTTGAATTGAGTTTTTAGGGTTTTTAAGGTAATCCTTCATAACTTTCTCTTCTTCTTTTTAATGAGGTTATTATTCCTTCAATTTTTAATTTTTTAATTTTTAATTTAATTTTATCTATTTTTTAATAATTTAATTATATATATATATATATATATTCTTTTAAAAATTGATTTTTTTAAACTCTTTTTTTGTTGAAAGGTTACGACCCTAGTGAAACGTGGCTATTCACATATATTCACCTATAAAATATATGTCCACTTACGTGTATTTCTCCACGCAAAAGTAAACTTACCATTCACAAGAGATTTTTTATTCCTTTACTTCTTATTTTACCTATTCTTCCTTATTTCTTTTTCCTTTTTAATTTTAATTTCTCTTGGTATGTACGTATATGTACTTCTTTATATATATCTCTTTTTTTCTTTCCTTTTCTTTTCTTTTGGAACTATTTTCTTTTAAATATTTTTTTTTCCTTTTAATTTATTCTCCCCTTTATGTTAACTTTCCTTCTCTCTTTTATTTTTTTTATTAATATATATATATATATATATATATATATATATATATATATATATATATATATTTCTTCCTTCTTTTTTTTCAATTTTTTATTATGACCAAAGGCCTCTGACAAACTCAGCAATGGAGAAACTCCAAAATTTGTAGTGAATGCTTCAGTCACGACGGCAAAAAGGTTGACTATTTTTATGGTCAAAGACCTGGATCGAAGAGCGTGGCTCTGTGTAGCGCTTAAGTGACCGAAGGGTCGAACTAATTTGATACCAAATGAAACGAACAAAGTTACTTCTCAGGTTAAAATACTCTAGAACACTTGGAATACAAAGATATCCATGAGGAAACAAATATTATATTATAAAAGACATGAGATAGATGGATGATAAAATGTTACAATGAGGCCCTGCTTATATACCTACGTAGGTGACCTTTCATGACTGGGCATGTCTCTTAGACATGCCCTTTCACTAACTTAATGACTACTTACATAATCCTTATTTGTCTATTTAATAATTATATTTGTTATATTCATTATGAATTATATTCATAACATGAACTTCGAGTACAGTGGCACCTCAACACAGTCGATCAGACTATTCTGACCACCGAAGTTGCTCAAATCCAGGCCGCACACGTCGCCACCATCGCACAACAGGCTGCCCTCGAACAAATAATTAACAGGCTCTGTGAGGACCTGCCAGGAGTCATTCCTGCTTTTGCTAAACCTCAAGCTAAGATTGAAGGTTTGGTCGCTGCCCTGAAGGCATCCCAGACCGAGGTACAGGTTGTCAAGGCTAAGTTTGAACTTCAGCTCGCATCTTTACAGGCCAAGCTGCAGCCTGAGACCCCCTCGGAGGTACGCGCCCATCGCGCCACATTGGTTATGGAAGCTACGAACACTATCACAACACAGATCAGCCAGGGTGTCACTCTGCTTGAGCAGGCTATGGAATTATGGTCTCAGGTCTAGCACAACCCTGTCCTCCGAGAGATCGATCAGGAGTTAACTCAGAAGAAGTAAGACTTTGAGAAGATGGAAGCTACAATGTGCAACCTTGTTCCTGCCTAACGCTTAGCCCATCTTCAGACTATTGAGATTCAACAAGATGATGAGCTTAGTGAAAATTAAGCACCTTCACTAAGTGGGACCCACATGCGATTTTTAGGTGTATGTCTATTTTTAGACATCGTGAGCATATTCTATAAGTTGCAGGATGCTATTTGTAGATGGTTAATCAAGTTGGAAAAATAGATGAAATTCTATTTTTAGAATATTGGGCAAAGTCTATTTACATATCGTCAATCTAAAAATATATGCATGTCGATTATTATTAGCTCTTAATAATAATCCGATAATAAACATCAACTTATTCTCTTGGAGCACTTTATTTCAGTATACAAATTTGGAAAATTAGTGGGCTGAAGGAATTACACAATTCCTAGGGTTTACTGGTGGTTCATGCATGAGGACTCAGTTAGAACTGAATTGGAAAAGTTATGACAGAGTTGGAAGAGTAGTTACAGGAATTTTTATTTAGTTTAACTTAGTTAATGGAGTTAAACTCAGTTGAGCTAGTTGTATTTAGTCTAACTGAAAGATACACTAGTGAGAGTTATGTGAATTAATTAGTTAATTAATTCACAACTAATAACTCACTAACAACTGAACAAATACAACAGTTAACTACAGTGCATGTTAGTTCCAGTGGAGACCCAGTGGAGAGATAGGTGAAAGGGTGATATGGACTATCCATTGTGACTATAATGATGCATTCAATGCATCAAAAACACATTGGAGTTGACGATGAGGATTTCACAGTCAAGGAAAGGTAGATTCAAATTCATTCAGGGGTCTTCTTCAGCACGGATTGTGCAGTGGTGGCAGGTTGTCAGGTGGCGAGAAATTGGTGCATTGAGATGCAAATTTCTGCATGACAATGTGTAATGATTCTATATTGTACTAAGAGCTTTATGTACTAAGATTTTTATGATATTATTACATGATTCCATTGATATACATAATATGATAGTTGGGGTTTTTAGCTTTAAGCTTTCCCGTTAAACAACTGTGTTATGTGCGACTGAATTTATTCACATGTGTTATCTGTCTACTTCTATATTAGTACAAAAATATATTACATAGAGGCTGAGGCCTCACAGAGCTAGCCCAGAGAAGAGGCATACTTATCATAAGACCATAACTGTTGACTGACTGAGGTGAACTTTGAAGACCAGGACCTTGTCCTACTGTCGAAACAGCTGATTCTGAAAAACAAAATGATGATTGGAGTGCTAGACTCGCTACAACAAGTGAGACCGAGACAGACATAATCCATGGAAAAAATTACAGACATACAGAAGGATGCGCTGAAGCTTTGTCTTGCGCCTGAAAGCATAGATAGCAGTGCGAAGGGAGCTGCTAATCGACTAAGGAGAATTACATTAAAAAGCCGGCAAAAACTGTGAAGAAGAAGGGAGAAGAGCCCCTTCTGAGTACCTGAAAGCCAAAACTGAAGAGCGAGAGCCATTTAAGCGTCGTTGGTGGGCGAGGGCGCTTATTCCACCACAGGGCAAGCATACGGACTGAATTCAGCATCTGCAGGGGGCGAAGGAGCATGACCTGAAGGCGCACACGGCCTGGCTTGCTGGAGCTCGGGCTGAGAGGCCGAATTACCCTAAAAAATTTGCAGACTGACCCCTGGCGCGCAAAACAGTATTCCATCTTCAGATTCTTGAACAAGGCCGGAGGGAGCATAAGGCGGAGCTTGGGCTGTCGGGTTGATCCTGAATTTGATGGAGACCGAAGCAATGAAATCATGGCGGTTGAAGGAACAAGGATAGTTGAAGCGAGCCGAATGGAAGTGCTCAGAGGAGGTGAGGCGAACATGGGCTGCAGAGGTGGAAGGGCGTCTGCCACGTCCACGACCTCGTCTTCTGCTGGGAGCCGCAGAACGACCAACCTCAGTATTCGAAGATTCCGACGAGGTGGCAGAGGAGGGAAATGCAGGTGGCGTATTAACCTACCCACGAGAAGACCCTCTTCTGCTCGACATTCTGGGCCTCAGACGAGGCATATTGAGAATGAAAGGGTAATCTGTCCAAGCAATCGAGAAAGGAAAGGAGTGCAAGCTCTGAGACTGAAAAAAACCAATGGACGGGCCGTGGAAGTTACAAAACTGACCACAAGAGACGTGAAGACCATCCGCAAGCTCGAAACAGCAACCTAGACGACACCTCTTGCCATTGCTGGTGCGCAACCAAGGTTCGAAATCAACCTGAGAACAACTGGAATTCAACGGAGAGACACACAACACTGGATGTTTAGGCGCCATTGCAATGTAATGGTCGAGAAAACGAGGCAGGAGGAGCTGCATTAAAGCAGCAATAACTGTATAAGCTGTCATATATGAGGTGAGCTCGGAGCTCGAAGGGGTGGCGGTGGTGGTAGACCACGTGCCCACCCACCCCCCTGTCAGCGAATCATAACGCATCCCGTACACCCGCATCCGGGATCGAAAGATCTTGTTGCACCAAGATTGTGCAGTCTCGTTGGAGTTGTGTATCATTAGAACTGTTTAAAGGACCCGAATAGAAGGGGATCTGCTGATTAGCTCCTTGGTTAGCCAATCTGTCTGCAACCTTGTTTGCAGTTTGTTTGACATGTCTGAAGTTGATGCTTCTGGGAGTTTTAAGCCATTCCTCAATCTGTTCTAATCTGCTAAGTAACCTCCAACTTGAAGCGATCTTGGCAGCTGATGTTCCAGATTGCATTCTGATTGCTGCTTCTATTAAAATTTGTGAGTCCCCCTCTATATCCAAAGGGAAGAGATTCTCATTGACAGCAGTGCTTAAACCTATCCATAAGCCTTCCATTTCTGCTTCGTTATTAGAGGCTCTGCCTAGGGGACCATGGTAAATGTGCACAGGAGAGCCCTCAGAGTCCCTGAAGATACCCCCAAAGCCAGCATGGCCTGGGTTACCCTTGGCCGCCCCATCGAAATTTAGTTTGAATGAGGGCGGGGAAGGAGGCGGCCAACTGAGAGGAGACTCCTTATTGAAGAGAATGGGACTGCTTTGAGCTACGGTGGAAATGTTTAAGTTCCAATTTAGCATGATAAGACGCTCCTGTGGTGAAGAAGGCATGTCCAAATCCTGCCATTTTCTTAGAGCCAGAGTTTCCTGAAGGTACTGTTTGAGTTGATTCCAAAGGGTATCGAGCACAGTACTGTGATTCCTGAAGATCCTGCTATTACGCTCCTTCCAAAGAATCCAGTAGATGAATCCTGGGAGAAGCTTCCAAAGAGTGTTGAGGAAAAGACATTGGAATGGATTGTTGGGCCAATTTCTAATGGTGTTGACTATATCTCCCACTCTTCTACATGTTATTCTGTTGCATTGCTCCATTATTTTCCAAAGATTATTCGCTAGGGGACAAGAGTCCAAAAGATGAGTGGTGGTTTCTGCCTGAAGATTGCAGTTCGGGCACCTTGATGGACCAATGAATCCTCTTTTTTGCAAATTGTCCCAAGTTAGGATGCGATGTTTACTGAGCAACCAGAGAAAAATAGAGACTTTAGGCCATATGAGAGGTTGCCATATCTGGTCCCATATCTGATCTTTGAAGGGTTGTTCCGGTTGGTAGAGAAGACGGTAGGCTTCCTTAGTGGTAAACATGCCTCTTGGGGTATATCCCCATCTGATTTTGTCCATTTGATCTGAGAGTCTTATTTTCCTGAGATTGAGTTCTTGGTCCAGATCATTGTATGTTTCCTCCTGCCAGTTGTCTTGCCAGGATTTTGCAGGACGCCACATATTGAATCCTTGAGAGTGCTGCTGCTGCCAAAATTGTTGAACGTGAATTTGACCCGTCTCTTGCATATAGGCTTGCCATTTAGGTTTGTGAAAGAGAGAGGCAAGTTTGGGGGATTGTTGCCATGAATCCTCCCAAAATCTTGCCATAGATCCTGAATGTATTTCCCAGAAACTGTGAGCCTGTATAAAAGAGCTATGTTGCTTGGCAGCGTTCCATATTAATGAGCCTGGAGTGTTCGAGCTGAAGCGAATGAGAGCTTCCTTAGGACTTCCAGCTGCATATTTAGCATGCCAAAGGCGCGCCCATGGGGTATGTGGTTTGGAGATCCAATTCCACCAAATCCTTGCGCCCATGGTGGTGTTGCTGTGAAGGGGATCGCGCAGTCCCAAACCTCCTGCTGTCTTTGAGCGACAGACTTCGATCCATTTTACCAGAGCCCATTTCTTGTTAAGTCCAGAAGATCCCCAGAGAAAGCCTCTTTGAAGATTACGGATTTTTTTTAGCACCCATTGAGGGGCAGCCAGAATAGAAAATAAGTATATGGGCAGAGCTTGTAACACAGATTTTATAAGGATCAACCTACTTGCTATATTGAGAGAGCGATAGGTCCATAAAGATAACCTTTGTTCCAATTTATCAAGGAGAGAGCGCCATGAAGCGTGTTTGACTGCAGAGGCAATGAGGGGGGCTCCAAGATATTTCGAAGGAAGCGACGAAATGGGAAAACCGAGGATTCTGGCAATGTTCTTCTGCGTTATTGAGGGAGTGTTGAAGAAAAAAAGCTGAGACTTGGAGGCATTGATAGTAGTGCCAGAAGCTTCTGAGAAAAGATCAAGCAGGGTCTTGAAAGCAGAGGCTTCATGAACCGAAGGATGACCAAAGAGCATGGTATCGTCAACAAACTGTTGATGGGAGGTAGGAGATTGACCATGAAGCGTGAGGCCTTTGAGAGTATGGGAAGAGATGGCTGCATTGAGAAGACGACCAAGACCTTCCGCCATAAGGACAAAGAGGAACGGGGAGAGGGGGTCTCCTTGACGGATGCCTCTAGTGGGTCGGAAGGGAGTGGAAGGGGAACCGTTGAGAAGGATGGAGAAACTGGGAGAAGTGATGAGATTCATAATCCAACGAGTCCACATGGCACTGAATCCAAAGGCTAACAGAACTTGGTTAATATAATCCCAGCTGAGCTTGTCGAAAGCCTTTGAGAGATCAAGTTTAAGAATCATACCTGATTTTTTTAGCGCCTTGAGTGAGTGGATCACTTCATGGGAGAGGATGATCCCGTCCAAAATTTGTCGACCTTCTACATACCCTGTCTGTTCTGGCGAGATGAGGCTAGGAAGGAGAGGCTTCAATCTGTTGGCGAGGACCTTGGAAATGAGCTTGTATATTACATTACACAGCGCTATAGGTCTGAACTTATCCGGGGTGTTTGCTTCATCCGTTTTAGGAACTAGTGCTATGAAAGTGGAGTTTAAGGAGGGAAGGATCCAATGCATCGTCCTAGATTCGTCCACGATCTCCCAAACTTCAGATTTGATGATGTCCCAGAAATTATGAAAGAAATTGGCAGTAAAGCCATCAGGACCAGGGGCTTTACCATCCTGAAGTTGCGCCATTGCCTCGTCCACTTCTTGTTTGGTTATGGGCTGTAGTAATTTTCTGTTCTGATCCTCCGAGATTATCTTAGGAATGTGCTGCATTATGGATCGAATGGCTTGAGTTCTGAATCCTGGAGGCTCCTGTAGAGTGTGCTGAAAGTAGTCTTTGAGTTCTTTCTCTATTTCCTCATGCTGCTCCAGGCGTTCTCCTTGCGAATTGTTGATGAAGGCTATGTTATTGTGCATACGCCTTTGAATGGTAGATCTATGAAAGAATTTAGTATTCTTTTCCCCCTCCTTTAGCCATTTAATTCTTGATTTTTGCCTCCACAAAATTTCCTCTTGTAGTCTCCTGGCTTCAATCTTATCTGCGAGTGCCTGTTCTTGATTGGCGAATTCCTCCGTTCTGCCCTCAATGATTATGCTTTGTTGTAATGTTTTCATTTGCTGCTCCAACATTTTCTGTTGTTCAAAGATATTACCAAACTGGTGGCGATTCCAAGCTTTGAGCGTTTGTTTGAGGTGTTTTAATTTTTGTTGAAATTGATACATTTTTGCTCCTGCAGGGGGGCTGAATGTGTTCCAAGCATCTTTAACAACCTCTTTGAAGTTCGGGTGAGAGAACCAGAAAGCTTCAAAACGAAAGGGCCTGTTGCTTCTGGATCCAGGGCTTGTCCATTGTAGCATGATAGGCCAATGATCTGAGCCCATCTGGGGCATAATAGAGGCGTGGAAGGCCCCACCAAGATGTATGGCGTTATCTGACATGAGAAAACGATCTAGCCTGGAAGCTATATGCTGAGGACCCCTTCTTTTGTTGGTCCAGGTGTATATGCCATTGGAGGTTTGAAGATCAATTAAATGATTTCTGAGGATGAAATCCTTGAAGCCGATGCTATCTCCTTCGAGTCTCATCCTGCCACCGGGTCTTTCATCCAAAGCTGAGATCATGTTGAAGTCCCCACCGCAAATCCAAAGGGGGAACTTTCGAACAGAGTTGAGCACAGAAAGAGTTTCCAAAAGATCCATTTTATTTTGGAGTTCTTGAGGGAAGTACACGTTGGAGAGGTGACCATGGATATTGGTCCCTACAAGGTGAAAAGTGGCTTGAATAACAAAATGAGAGGCATGAAAGTCCTCTAGGTAGAAGACTTGTGGATTCCAAAGGATTGCAAGCCCTCCAGAGGCTCCAGACGCATCCACTGAAACCGATCTGCATCCTGGCCAGATTCTATTGAGGATGCTTTCCATGACTGTACTGTTACACTTCGTTTCTTGAAGAAATATCATTGCGGGCTTGTCTTGCTGAATCATATTTTTTAAGATTCTTTGTTTTGCAGGGCTATTGAACCCTCGCACGTTCCAGGAGATGAGCTTCATGAGGAACGGTGAGGGATAGTTTTATAAAACTTGGTCAACTTGGGGAATCTGCCTGAATCAACAAGCATTTCTCAAATGATTATAGTTCTCTCAAGATCGGTTCTGCGTCCCCTCTTTTTTGATTCTTTCATGATTTTCTTTCCGTCCCAAGGGCTTCCTGCCTGTATACCTAGACACTTGTGTTGCTGCGCTCGTGCTAGGACTACTTCCAGACTCTCTAGTTGTCTCGGAGGGATGGTACTAAACTCCTTCTGACGACAAGCTGTTTCTAGGCCTAAGATGTCTAGATCTCCCAGATCTATGCTTTCAGGTTCTTCCTCCATGTGAGTAGGTTGAGCTTGATCTTCCTTCCTAGACTGCTGAAGCACTGTAAGAGCTAGATCTGAATCTGATGCCATGTTGATGACTTTGTGGCCTGTTTCAAAACTAGGGTTGGCAGTGGAAGTGGAGGCCGGAGAGAGGGCTAGGACCGAGTCCTTGGGAAGATCCGATATAGTGGGAATAACTGAAGAGGCAGGGAGATCCGGGGAGGAGGGGATAACTGGAGTGTTATCTTGGTTATGAAAAGCAGACAGAGAATCGAAGCTGTTTTTAGATTCAGGAATGATGGGTGAATCATTCACCACTGGAGATTTCTTCGCATGCTTTCTTCGGCCGAAGACCTTGGTATAACCTTCCGCATCCTTGCTAGGCTCCGTGACAGTGGCTTTGGCCAGATGATTTAAGGGGAAATCTCTAAAAAGATGGCCATGTTCATGGCATTTCCTACAACGAAAGGGAACATGTTCATAGTCTATAGTTTGGATCCATTCAAAGTCGTCATGGAAGAGACTTACCGAGTCAGATAATGCTTTGGCCAGGTGCATGTGTACGCAGATTCTGGCGTATGAAGTGTACCTTCGGTTTTTAGTCTCCTCAACAACTTTGATGAAAACCCCTAACCCGTTTCCGATTTCCATCAGTGTCTCCTCATCCCAATATTCCAGAGGAAGGGAATACATTCGGATCCAGACCGGAGCCCAGTTGAAGTCTTCTTTGTCAGGATGAAATCTTTCCACCCAGTCTCGAAGGTAAAGGCCTGCCGAGTTGAAGAAGTACGGACCACCGTCAAATATGCGTGTTTTGTCTTCTAGGCAATGGAAAATAGCTGTGAAAAAACCTTTGGGGCCAAGTTGCAAGGTAACTTGACCCTTAGGTTTCCATTTGGAAACAATCCACCCTTGCAATGCCTTTTCCGTGGGCCAAAGGCCTAGAAATTTTCCAATGAGGGCGTGATCCCTCATGTATTGTATTCGGCCGTTGATTCGATGACTGGGAAGGTCTATTTTTGTTCTTTCTGTCGACTTTGGGATGCATGTAGCAGAAGATACCCTGGTCTGACTTGAAGAGGCATTTTGCACATGTTCTTTGCCTTTGTCTTTTGTGGAGCCCTTAGCTGTATTGGTCGCTTTGTCGTTTGTATCCTTGGAACTCACATGCTGAGAATATTTTTTGTCAGTTTCTGCCGTTGTAAGCCCAATGGGGTCCGCGGCCTGAGAAGACAGAGGGTCAGCTTTCTGCCCTGTAGTGGGCTGCGATGGGTCGATTTTGTCAGGCATCGCATTGAGTGGGGGAGGGGGGGCCGAGCCCGCCCCTCCATGGGCCGGATTCATGTGGAGAGTGTGCAGAGGAGGCGACGTGTGATTAGCCACCAGAGCGCTAGAAAGATCAGAGTTGCAGAGATAAATTTCCGCAAGTTTAATTAGTGGAAGGATTCTGTATTTTGCAAGAAGATAAATATTGTGAGATCAGGAGGATCTTGTAATACATAAGTATTAATAAATTTCTACATGGTATCGGAGCATTTTTTATTAATGGAGATTACAATTGTGGATAATTGTTGAGTTTTGTGTTGGTGGACAATTCGAAATTGCTGCAGAAATTTCTTGGTGTGACAGTTGTGTATTCATTGAAATGTCTTTCAATGGGTTGCAATTGGAGTATTCCCTTGAGGGCAGCTCGAATTATATAGCTTGGAAGGATAGGATGGCGAAAGTGCTTGAAGATAATGGACTGAAGGAGTTCATCGATAGCGATGTTCCTAAGCCTGGTTTTAGCGATGCTGCATTACTCGACGCATGGAAAAAGAAGGTAGCGAAGACAAGAAGAATTTTGTTGGAAAGTGTAAAGGACCATATTGTGTTAAGCATTCATAGGAAAGCCACTCCATTTACAATGTGGAATGCTTTGACAGATCTTTTCCAAAGCAGCAGGGACTAGAGGAAGTTGGCGCTGAACGATGAGCTCAGAAAAATAAAAATGGAGAAGGGCGACAATATTCCAAAATATCTCATGAAGTTTGTCCACTGTAGGGATGAACTAGGAAGTGTGGGGATTACTATTGATGATGACGACTTGGTGAGCTTAGCTCTCCATGGGCTTCCGAAGAGTTGGCATAGCTACGAAGACTCTGTCAATGGATGGGAGAAACAGCCGGGTTGGCTACGACTTTGGTCGGATTTTGTGCAGGAGTAGATAAGGCGAAGTACCAGGGATGGCTCTTCATCAAAGAATGATGATGAAGAGAATTGCGCTTTGGCTACCAAAGAAAGGAAAGGGAAGGGGAATAAATTCCACTCAAAATCCGAGGCTAAAGGAAAGAAGCTGGATTTGTCCAAAGTGAAGTGTTTTCATTGTCACAAACATGGGCATCTCGCCACTAACTGCCCACAGAAAAAGAAGAAAAAGAAGGCTACTGGAGTTGCAGCTGAAGAGGCCTTAGCCTCACAATTTGAACTTGATTTCTTTTTGATCGCATTCTTGGTTTCAATCGCTATGGGATTGGTGTGGTATCTTGATAGTGGTGCGTCTTTCCATATGATGGGAGACAAGGATTTGTTTAGTGACTTGGAGGAGAAGGATCTCTAAATGCATATAGAGATGGGAGATGATGGTCGATACAGTGCGACCGTCATTGGGACCATTACCTTTGAGAGGGAGTCAGGTAATCCATTTCTATTGAAAGATGTTATGCATGTTCCAGGTTTGAAGAAGATGTTATGCAATGTTGGAAGATAGAGGTTATGACGTTGTTTTCAACGATGGAAAAGATTTCCTGCCGACATAAAACAACGGGTCAAACCAAGAGGATAGGGATTCAAGTTCAGAATCTCTAAAAGTTGGAGGAAAAATGGCTGCGCTGCAATTATGGGCAAAGCAGAAGAAGTGGCGAGCCGAGATGAGGGTGAATTATGGCACAGGAGATTGGGCCATCTTCACCATGGTGCCTTGAATATTTTGTAGTAGATTTCTACTGGATTTCCCAAGGGTACTCTTGCGCAGTCAGATCAGTGCAAGGGATGTACTATGGGTAAGTTTGTGAAGACCACCTTTCATGAGAAGGAGAACCGTGCTTCGGTGATCTTGGAGAGAATTCACATAGACATGTGTGGAAATATCTTGTTGCTTCAACAAAAAACACATGTAATGTTATTTTTGTTGATGACTATTCTCGTAGATGCTGGATATTATTCATGCAGAAGAAGAGTGAAACATTCTCAAAGTTCTGTGAGTTTAAAGTATCAGGAGAAGAGCCTAGAAGCAAGGAATTCGAAGGTCAGATAATGGTGGTGAATATATTCAATGGACCCACAGATCTATGAAGAATCTAGTAGGTCTCATAGCGCCTCATAACCCACAACAGAATGGGGTCATGGAGAGGAAGAACAGAACAATCATGGGTGCTGCATGAGCTACGCTGCATGACCAGGGCCTACCGATGCACTTGTGGGTGGAAGCATGCAACACTGCGGTTTGTGTGCAAAATCGTTGTCCTCATAGAGTACTTGGCATGAGTACACCCAAAGAAGCTTTTAATGGTAAGAAGCCTAATATTTCTCAATTGAAGATTTTTCGCTCATCTGTTTACATTCATGTGACAAAGGATGCCAGGAAGAAGCTGGAGCCGACTGCAGAAGTTGGGATATTTGTGGGGTACACAGAAACACCCCATAATTATCGTGTGTATTTTACAAATAGTCGAATGATTGTGGTGCGGCGAGATATAAAATTCAATGAGGTGAAAGCCATGAAGTTGTCGCTTGACAGGGAGCTACACTTGCATGCAGAGGAGGAACTTCTTGTTCCCAAAGATGAGCCTCTAGATGTGGATCAGCCACAGGAGGAGATTCATGGAGTGGAGGAGTCCACTCATGCAGAACCAAACATTAGAATTGGCAGAAAGCGTACCACAAAAGTTGAGAGACTGAAGCTTGATGCGACACAGAAGATAGGAGTCCCTACATCACAACGGAGACATAGACAGTCACCTGACCAATTTACTGGATACATGGCTCTTATGAGCAAGTGTATCGTGACAGAGGCATCTTATTTTGAAGAAGCAGTGCAGGAGCCCACATGGGTAGATGCCATGGTGAAGGAGTATGACTCCATTGTCAGAAACAGTGCTTGGGAGATTGTTCCAAGGCCGGTGGGAAAATCAGTGGTAGATTCGAAATGGATCTACAAGGTAAAGCGAGATGCTTATGGGAGCGTCGAGAAGTATAAGGCAAGATTTGTTGCCTGGGGATTCTCACAGATCAAGGGGATTGATTATGTAAGAAACCTTTGCACCTATCGCACGATATTCTTCCATAAGGACCATCCTTTCTCTCTCAGCGCAGATGGGTTGGCACATTCATCAGATGGATGTGAAGACTGCGTTCCTTAATGGGATCATTGAGGAAGAGTTGTACATTGAGCAACCTGAAGGATTTGAGATCTTCAGCAGCGAGTCGCATGTGTGCAGACTTAAAAGAGCGCTGTATGGGTTGAATCAAGCACCACGTGCTTGGTACACACAGATTGATAGCTATTTCACTAGACTTGGCTTCACCAAGAGTGAGGCGGATGCAAACTTGTATCAAATTGTGGTGGAGGGTAAGCTTTTAATCATTTTTCTTTATGTTGATGATTTAATACTAATAGGTGATGAGCAGTTGATACATTCATGTAAGGCAGATCTTGCAAAGGAGTTTGAGATGAAGGATTTGGGCCTCCTTCATTATTTCCTTGGATTGAAAATATGGCAGTGAGAAGGTGAACTGTTTGTGTCTCAAGGCAAGTATGCTCAGGAGATACTCGAGAAGTTTCACATGCAGGGATGCAAGCCCATGGATACTCCTCTTCTAGGAAATTGGAGGAAAGAGGATGCTACATCGACAAAGGTAGTGGATGCCACTGTTTATCGACAGTTGGTGGGTTCACTCATGTATTTAGTTAATACAAGATCGGAAATAGGCTATGTGTTGAACCAAATTTCTCAAGCGCTGGTTAAGCCTACCAAGCTCTTTTGGAAGGTAGACAAGCATATTCTAAGGTATCTCAGGGGCACATCTGAGTATGGCTTATGGTAGAGACAAACAGATGAAGTGAAGTTGCATGGCTTCACAGATGTAGATTAGGCAGGTAGCCCAACAGATAGAAAGAGCACATAAGGAGGGGTTTTCAGTATCGGATCTACAACAGTTTTTTGGTACAACAGGAAACAAAGATCTGTGGCACTCATTTCAATGGAAGCAGAATACATGTCAGCAAGTCAAGCTGCATTTGAGGCTATCTGGATGAGGAAGATCTTGGTCGGTTTGTTCGGTTCACATTTAGATCCTATAGTGATACATTGTGATAATCAGAGTTGCATTAAACTCTCGATTAATCCTGTGTTTCATGATAGATCTAAGCATATTGATATCCGGTATCATCATATCAGAGATTGTGTGAAACAGAAGATCATGTTGCTTCAGTACATTCCTACGGAAGATCAGAATGCAGACATTCTGACGAAGGCGCTCGGCAGGAGCAAATTCGAATACCATAGAGGCAGGATCGGGGTGAAAGATAATCCCTATCTTGTTGAGAGGGAGTGTTGAGATTCAAAAAGATGATGAGCTTAGTGAAAATTAAGCACCTTCACTAAGTGGGGCCTGCAGGCTATTTTTAGGTGTATGTCTATTTTTAGACATGGTGAGCATATTCTACAAGTTGCAGGATGCTATTTGTAGAAGGTTGATCAATTTGGAAAAATAGATGAAATTCTATTTTTAGAATATTGGGTGAAGTCTATTTAGAGATCGTCAATCTAAAAGTAGATATATGTCGATTATTATTAGCACTTAATAATAATCCGACAATAAACATCAACTTATTCTCTTGGAGCACTTTATTTCAATATACAGATTTGGCAAATCAGTGGGCTGAAGGAATTACACAATTCCTAGAGTTTACTGTTGGTTCATGCATGAGGACTCAGTTAGAATTGAAGTGGCAAAGTTATGACAGAGTTGGAAGAGTAGTTACAGGAGTTGTTATTTAGTTTAACTCAGTTAATGGAGTTAAACTCAGTTGAGCTAGTTGTATCTAGTCTAACTGAAATATACACTAGTGAGAGTTATGTGAATTAATTAGTTAATTAATTCACAACTAATAACTCACTAACAACTGAACAAATACAACAGTTAACTACAGTGCATGTCAGTTCTAGTGGAGACCCAGTGGAGAGATAGGTGAAATGGTGAGATGGACTATTCGTTGCGACTATAGTGATGCATTCAATGCATCAGGCGCACATTGGAGTTGCCAATGAGGATTGCACAGTCAAGGCAAGGTAGATTCAAATTCATTCAGTGGTCTTCTTCAACAGGGATTTCACAGTGGAGGTAGGCTGTTAGGTGGCGAGAAATTGGTGCATTGAGATGCAAATTTCTGCATGACAGTGTGTAATGATTCTATATTGTACTGAGAGCCTGATGTAATAAGCTTTGTATGAGATTATTACATGATTCCATTGATATACATAATATGATAGTTGGGGTTTTTAGATTTAAGCTTTCCCGTTAAAAAACTGTGTTATGTGCGACTAAATTTATTCACATGTGTTTGTAATTGAGTTTTAAATTTCCACAAGTTTAATTAGTGGAAGGATTCTGTATTTTGCAAGAAGATAAATATTGTGAGATCAGGAGGATCTGGTAATACATCAGTATTAATAAATTTCTACACAGACCAGCCATATGCTTCACACTGAAATTATGGGGCTGCAATATAAGAAATAAGTACTCAGTGACCATCTCACACCCTGGTTGGATGATGCCCTCAAGCTCTCACAGGACTTATATGGGGCAGTGAAACAATTGAAAAAAATCTTGACAACGTCACTGCTGCCACAGAAGGACCAATCTTGCAGAATCTGGTGGACATTGCACAGACTGCCGCCACGCAGAGCCTCAGTATTTTACCTTCGCTGACTACCATGTTGGAGCAGCTCAAGGACAGGATGAAGACCTCAATGACGCTGTGACTCGGGACGAGTCACAAGATTGTGTTGGGGGACTGTTGCAACGAGGGTTCCTAGCCCTATTTTTGTCCAGTTTTATAATAGTTTTGTAATATTTGCTCTAGCAAAGGGGATTTGGGGTGGGTCAAACCCCCAATAGATTTTAATGGGCAAAAAAGGGTAGACCTAGGGTCCGCAAACCATAGTTTGCAGACCATAGGATAGCGCAGGATAAGGTACTATAAATAGATGAATAGATCGAGTCTAGAGGTAGGTTAATATTGATAAATGCTAGTTGCAAACTGTTGAGATCTGTTTTGGGTTGTGGTTGGGTAAGGACTCTGGCTAGCTGTGTGCGCGAAGATCCTCAGTCCTGCTATGTGCAGACCCCATTGTCTGTGTGTGCGGGTGGTAATTTGGGTTTGTGACTGGGTTTTTGACTGTTAATGAATACATAATCTATTGGAGTATCTCTGTGTCATCTGAACTATCTGCGTTACTGTTGAAGTATCTTTGAAATAGCTGCACTTGTTCTGTTATGATAATTTTGATGCGCATGTGGATGCAAAGGTACTAATGAGATCTTCTTAATAGTAGTTTATTTGCTTATGTTTACATGCTATTTATGGGTGTATGCGCTTCGCTTTCTATACTGTTAGAAATTTGCAATAAAGCTGCTTCTATATGAACCTAATAGGTCTCAAACTGAGCTGCCTCAATAACCCTCTTTCTTCTAGGGTGCGGAAACCTAGTTCCAACACCCACCCATACTACTTCGGGTGAGACCTTGGCCTGCACAATTAGGTCATTTCTGAAAGGGCCAATAGTATAGGGGTTTGTTGGCAAACCTTAAATCCGAACCTGTGTCAGGACTGCTCAAGCCAACAGTAGGTTTGGCAGGATGCCATGGTGGAGGAGTATTCCTCTCTCATGAAGAACGATGTCTGGTAAGTTATTCCATGACCTGAGGGGAAATCAATAGTTGATCTAGACGGGTGTACAAGATAAAGCATGGAATAGATGGGAGTGTGGAAAATTTTAAGGCTAGGTTTGTGTCCAAGGGATTATCACATATTGAGGGCATAGACTATGAGGAGAATTTTTCCCCAGGAGCACAATATTCATCCATTAGGACTATTTTGGAACTTGAAACATAAGTGGGGTGGTAGATCCACCAGTTGGATGTGACAAAAACCTTACTCAATGGAGTTGTTGAGGAGGAGATATAAATAGAATAGCCAAAGGGGTTCAAGTAGTTCAATAGAGACACACATGTGTGCAGGCTGAAGATATCTCTTTATGGGCTCAAGCAGGCTTGGAGAGCATGGTATACTCAGATTGATAGCTACCTTCAAGGATTGGGCTTCACTAAGAGTGAGGAGGATGTTGACTTATACTACATCATTGTTAGAGAGATTCCACTCATTCTAGTTGTCTATGTCGATGATCTTATAGTGACTTGAGATGAGAGTTTGATTCAGGTTTTCAAGGAGGATCTTGCAAGGGAGTTTGAGATGAAGGATATGGGGCTTATAGACTATTTCCTTGGGCTGGAGGTTTGGCAGGGTGACGGTGATATCTTCGCGAGACAGGGCAAGTACACAACAAAGATTCTACGAATATTTCCTATGCAGGGTTGCAAGCCCATGACCACACCTCTAGTTACAAACTGGAGGAAGGTGGATGTTGGTAGAGGATAGTGAGTGGATCCTACAATATATATGCCGCTCATTGGGTCGTTGATGTACTTGGTCAACAGGAAACCTGATATTTGTTTTTTAGTCAACCAACTAAGTCAGTTCATGGTTGAACTAGCCTGAGTGCATTGGGTTTCTACAAAGCATGTGTTGAGATACCTCAGAGGCGCAACAGACTATGGATTGTGGTATAAACAAGTTGATAGAGTGAGGCTTGAGGGTTTCACAGATGTAGATTGGGCAGGGAGCTCCATAGGGAGGAAGAGTACTTCAGTTGGCATCTTCATCATTGGGTTAGTTATATTTTCTTGGTACAATAAGAAACAAATATCAGTTGCACTCAGTTCAATAGAATTCAAGTACATATCTACTAGTCAGGCAACTTGCGAGGGTATTTAGATGAGGAAATTACTTGTGCAATTTTTTAGACAGAGGATGGAGCCTACCATGATACATTGTGATAATCAGAGTTTCATTAAACTCTTTGAGAATCCAGTGTTTCATGATCGCTCAAAGCATATCAAGATCCGATATCACCATCTTAAAGATTGCATGCTAAAGGGGATAATCAAGTTGCCACACATTCCAACACAGGAGCAGAAAGAAAACATCTTGGCTAAGGAATTGACAAGAAGCGGTTTTTTTCATCATAGAGATAAGTTGAGATTTGTACAAAATCCCTTCCTCATTAAGATGGAGTGTTGAAAAGTAGCAAAGGAATGGATTCCTTGATTTGTGCCTTAATTTAAGGAATCAAATTTGTGTTCTTCTTAATCATGCATGAGTCCAAGTGACGAGGACACGTTAAAGAAGCAATTTGACTAGTGCGAGTATGTGGAATACCAAGTTAATTGTCTTCTAGTGTGAGTTAAATTGCGCACTGAATGTTAACATAGTTATTGATGAAACAAGAAATTTACTAATTACCCATTTTTTTGAGGTAGAAAAAAAATCATCCTATTTTGAAAAGTGCTAATTCAGAATACACCTTTTTTTGGAGCATATTTTTAACAATTAAATTTTTTTTTTTTTTATGTATCAAGTATGAACATTTTTTATAAAATGTTAGTGATTTTCATGTTAATTTTGAAAAGTGCTTATGCATCAACCCATTTTTTTAGAGGGTTTATTTTTGACACTTTACATTTTCTAATATACTAAGCGTGGATAATTTTTTTAAAATGTTGGTGATTTTCATGCGGATTTTGAAAAACATCAACGTTTTTTTGTAAGGCATATTTTTGACACTTTAAATTTTCTGATGTCCTGTGTATGCACATTTTTTATTTAAATGTCGATAATTTAACTACTTTTTAAGTTGCATTATTCTTCTTCTTGTTTTTCATCCTAAGATGTTTGCTTTTTAAGGGGTTTTCAAACATGTGTTTTTTATTTTTCTTTGCAATGTTTTTTATAATGAAAATTTAAATTTTTTTTTTTTGCAAAGTTTAAAAAAATTAATAACATTAATATTTTGAGGTTAAGATTCTTAAAAAAATTATATATCGCTAATTAATACTTCAATACACATAAAATAATTATCACTAAAGAATAATAATTTTAAACACTCAACAAAAAATACACTTTTTTCATATAGATATAATTAAAAAAATATGTATTTCAAGACCCCTTTTGATAATTTTTTTAATAGAAAATTGAATAAAAAAATTGGAAAAACAACAAATTTTATAATTTTATATCAAAAGATGATATATATATATATATATATATATATATATATATATATATATATATATATATATTCAAAAAAAGCAATAAATACCAAAACAAACTGTTAGAAAAAATGAAACATACAATTAAAAATAAAACAAAATCCTTAAAAATAAAAATTAAAAACATAGAAAAAAATACAAATTTAAAAAAAATAAAAATAAAAATTATATATATATATATATATATATATATATATATATATATATATATATATATATATATAGAAAAAGAAAAATCTTATTTGAAAAAAGAAAAAAGAACATTAAAAATTATTACAGATACGTATTTGTTTTTTAAATAATAATTTAAATAACATTAGAATAACATATAAAATAAAATAAAATAAAAAACTAAAAAAACCAAAAAAAAAAAAAAATGAGAAAAAAAAACACTCATATATATATATAAATTTTAAAAAACATTCCCTCAGCCAGGTGGGGGACGACGGAGCGAGGCCTCAAGGCCCCTTCGTTGACCCTACGGTGGCCCTTTGACCCCTGCTTGGGCGATCGTTGATTCTGCAGGGTCAACAACCCTTCGACCCCTGCTTGGTCGAGGGTCGATTCCAAGAATCGAGCCTCGGCTAGGCAGGGGCCGATAGAGCGTCTCGAGGCTCCTTTGCTGACCTTGCTGTGGCCCTCTGGTCCCACACGACCAAGGGAATTTTTTTTTTTCCAATTTATTAAGTATTTATTATTTATTATTTTTGAATTTATTATCGATTATTTTTATAATATTTTTGTTTAAATTTTTTTGACAATGTTTTTCAGTGTTTTTGTTTATTATTTTTTAATGTTTTTTTAAATATATTTTTTAAATTCTATTTATTTATTTTTAACTTTATGATTTAAATATGTTTTTAATAATTTTTAATTTGTTTATTTTTAAAGTATCCAATTTAATTTCTTTCCTTGTTTTTGTGTTAAATTTTTTTAAATTTTTCCTTAAATTGTTGAATTTTTGGAAATTTCTTTTTGTTTTTTATTTTATTTTATTTTATATATATATATTTTTAACTTTTTATCTCTGTCCCAATGAGGAACAATAGTAAGTTGTTTGCGTCGACCCTGAAAACTACTTTGTGATTTCTTGGAAGATATTTTGTATACATTCTATATGTTTGATTTTTTTTGTCAATTTTTATCTTTTTAATATTTTTATGTTTGTATATATATATATATATATATATTTTTTCAATATTTTCATTTTTGTTTTGTATTTTTCATATTTATTTATTATTTTGTTTTTTTTGTTTTTGCAGGGTCCGTGTCGATCCTTGACTAGCAACTCAACCCCATTGTGTCAAATTGATAATAGATTTTAAAGTTTTCATTATAATGGATCAAGTCTGCCCCCACAATGTGTCAATTTCATGGTTGATTTTTAAGATTTCATTGCAATAGGTCGAGTTCACGTACACCTACATGTCAATTTGATGGTTGATTTTTAAATTTTCATTGTAATGTGTCAAGTTATGTTAGGCTAAGATTTTAAAATAACTATACTTTTAGCATTTAAAAATGAAATTACTCTTGGTATAATGACTCTTTCATTTAGGTGTTCATTTTTAAAGTTTTTTTTAGTCATATAATTTTTCCATAATGCCATGGTTGAAATATATTGACTTAAGGTTTTTTGTAGTCATGATATTTGGTTTTAATTCTATGGTTGAAAAATTGTCAAAATTTTAAGGTTTTTCTAAGTCTTGATATTTCATCTTTAATAGTAGGGATGAAAACAATTACAAGTATTTTATCTTTAATGCCATGGCTGACAATTGTTGCAATTTTAAGGTTTTTCAGAGACATGATATTTTATATTTTATCTTGAATGTGATGCCTGAATATTGTTGCCATTTTAAGGTTTTTTCAAAGTCATGATATTTTATCTTTAACGCCATTGTTAAAAAATGTTGAAAGTTTACCACGGTTAAAAAAAAAAAACATTATTCTAGCATCAACATTTTCGTTTTTAGGGTGTGTTTTGCACTTAAAAAATTGGCTTTTACTATCATTTTTAAAAATTTGTTGAAAATTTACCCTGAAAAAAAAGCGGTGATGCATCATCAACACTTTTTATTTTCAGGCTGTTTTTTCATGGTTTTTTGGTGTTTTTTGGCTAGAGTTTTCATTTTGAGGTAACAGTTATTGTTTGATTGGTAAATTTGTTTGTTCTAGTGGAGTTAGCCTCCTAAATTTTAGGACGATCCATTAACTAAGTGTGTTGAATTTTTTTAACTAGAAAGATCCAGTTCAAATCCCAATTTAGAAAACTCACTAACAATAGCCAAATCAAATTTCTTATAAGGATATCGAAGGCACACTCATTATCATCATTCTTGAGCACGAGTTTGTGATTAAGATATCTTGTGGAGGAATGAGACAAGAGTTTCTTGTGCGAGTTATCGTGAAAATAATTTCTTCTTGGAATTGTGCATATAAATAGGGGAAATCCGTATTTAATAGGAGCTCATACAACGCTAGGAAATAGGGGCTTATTTCCTAAGTATTTGCGCTAGGAAATAAGAACATCTAATGTGCATAGAAGAAGTAAGAATATCATCATCTTACAAGTTGTTTCAAGCCTAGAATATGGTTGAGAGATCATATTGCATTCTCTATTGAAGTGGGGTTATTTGTAAGAGATCTATTCCTCAGTTCTTCCTCAATAAAATTCTAAATCAAGCGAGGGTTTTCCGTATTGGGTTCCATAGAAAATTATGGTTGTTTATTGTGTGAATTTGTGAAAATAATTTTTGTTATATTCCACTACTATTTAGTAGAGAATTTTTTGTGTCTATGTGAAAAGAAAACTTGTTTAAGATTGTTCATCTAGTATATCAGAATTTCGTGGAAGATCTACAGTTCTGACAATGGTAAAGGTAATTTGGGACATTTTTATTCTTTGGTTTTCTCTACATTTAGAGGTTTGTGGTTTTTTAATTAATTTATTAATGTGTAGAAGTGGAGCTTGTAATATGGAATTTTGAGTGTTTTTTTAAGTAAGAAAAAGGATTTGTTTCTTTTTAATCAACAAAAAAATTGTTTTATACATTTACAATATTATTTTTTTCATGTATTTTCAACAAAATATTTGTAATATAAACAATTTTAAACAACAAAATTTAAATTAAAAGAATAAATAATAGGAAATACTTGGTTATTGTTGTCCTCTTGCAGTGCTCCTCTTGAGAATACTCAACTGGTTATGCTACCCTAACAACTAAGAACAACCTATCTAACTTCCTAGCTTAGGGAACCTCCACAAGTTATCGATTGCTAACCAATGCTAATTGCAGTATATCTTCTCTCTGCTACCCTGATTTTTTAGCCCTGGATGAGGCTTGGTGAACCATACTACCTATATGTCGACCTTTCAACCCTAGCAAATCTGCTTCTCCTCATGTCGATGGTTGCAACTACCTAATGTATGACTCGACTGGTTGATTCAACGAAAACGTCCACGTTCAATTTCCTGATGCCTTGGTCTCTTGCGACTACTCCCCATTGCTGTTATTTTCATCCATTACGGATAGCTGGCAGTTGGGCGACTGTCAGCCACCAGTCGTCAGACATCCTCCTCTGTGGATGTTTTGGTGGCTATGGCCTAAAAACCTTATCAACCATTAGAAAATTATTTAATTTTACTTTTTATTTCATCCTTGAAAAAAATTCAAGCTCCCTCCTTTTTTGTTTATTTATTTTGTTTTAGATGCAACCAGGCCATATGGCCGATTTCTTCAACCTACTTACAATTTTTTTTGGCTCATACTATTGCACCCGAGCCTAGCCCTGATGATCCAATACAAACCTGGCACGTATGATTCAGAGATCAACACCTCAAAGCTTGTGCTTTGATACCATATTATAATTCATACAAAACTATTACCAGACACTTAATTCCTAGTAGAAAATTGATCCACCAATTAAATGCACAACTAGGTTCCTAAAAAATAAATTCAGTAGAAGAAAATTTACCAATCTCAATCATAAAATGACACAACATATTCTAAAAATTTAGAGTTCTTCATTAAAATTCTTCAAAACTTACTTGGGCTCCCTTCCTGAGAGAATTACCCTACTAAGGAAATGCATAAAACACAAGATCTAACCCAACTGATCAAACTCTCCTTGGCTAATCTATATATTCTTGCTCCCCATTCCTCAGATCCAACACACTCACTAAGATCTCTCTCTAAATCTTCTATTGCTACATGACATGTTCTCCTTCTCCTCAGTCTTGCTTTTATAGATTTACATTAAGCTAAATCCAAAACCCTAATATCCAAAGTTACTGATGATCGAGATTATATTTCACCCCATTTAATCTGAAAGGACTGTATTATTTTGCTGTGCTAAGTATATTTTCAGTTAATAAGCATGTGCGTACTTGTCTCCATTTTTTTGCTTAAGTATTGAGGATTTAACCATGAAATATAAGTGATTTTAGTGAATTAGAAGCATGAAATAAGAGAAAATAAAATTGAACAACAGTGTATAATAGAGAAATAAAACCACACATAACATTTACACAACAGGCATGATGAAGTAGTTCACCCCTCCTGGGCTACATCTGCTGGTCCAGCTCCCAATGGCATGTCCATCTTTCATTAAGCTCAAAATTTTGAAAATACATGTGTTTACAGGCCTCTAATGGTTTTTTTCTCTGCTCTAATGCTTCCAAAATGCTCCAATTAGTCTAGAATGACTCTTGTTTCACCCAAATTGGTCAAAAATGGACCCTCCTAGCCTTTTTCCCAATAAATCCTAGAAATCCTCCACTAACTGTGGAGAATTGCACCTAACTGCAGTTACATTTGGCACAAATCCACAAAAACAGAGGGGTGCCTAAACTACCGCTAAGCTAACCATTAGGCTTAAATGTTTTGGGATGGCGGTGGCCACATGCTGACCCCCAAACCCGCGGTTTTATTAAATGTTGGAGTGAAACTATAGGTTTAAGTTATGGTGGAGCTAGAGTTTAGGGCGGAGTTCAATAACTGTTGACATATAAAACTGTAACCATGCAAATTTCATGTGACAAGGAGTGGGGGTGTGTTAATGTTTGCGGAGTTCATGATGTCATCGTTAAATATACTATCGCGGTTTATTATTGTAGCATGTGACTACTCCAACCCCCACATACAAAGTTTGCAAACAATAAATATTACTCAAGACCTTTGTAAGTTAAGACTCAACACACAACACAGATGGTGGAAGGCTTTTCACGCAGGCTGGAGGTCACGGGGTTGAACCCCCCAGACCTGATAAAATTTTACACCATCGTCTAGGGGACACGTGGCGGCCCCAGGGATGGACACGTGTCACCCTCCCATTAGCCACAAAAACCAAATGTACAACCATCCAACTAATCACATCTCACTACTTGTCATCTTATGACTAGCTTGAGAAAATGGAATATTCCTATTTTTTTGACTGTGCACCTCATGCTGACTAGGCATCCGAGTCAAACATGTCGCAAAATTTAGCTGTTTGGGAAATCGATCAGAACACGATATCTCCCTCAGAGGAAATTGGTTTTTCGAACTGTTTGCGGTGCCAGAATAAAAAAGATGAGATATAATTGGTCGTTCAAGTTTGGCATAGTTTCGAGCACTTTGAAATTTGAGAAAAATTTATGAACTCCTGATCACACTTCCCCATTGGGAAGCTTTTGTACCCCAAAATACTTTGATTACCTGTTCTGTAGATGAGGGTACAACTTCCTCACCTTTCCAACTTCCATCCACTTTGAATTGCTTGTCTTACTGCCTTTGAGCCCAACTCGAAGGTAGTCAACACTTCCCCTCTTGGATGCTCTTGTCCTCCTGTCAAGAATTGTATCTTCCTTAAGCTCATCTAGAAATTCTAGCAATAGATCTTCAATAGAAGGCAGTTGAAAATAACTTCCTTGATCATCGATCAAAGGTGGCTCATACAAACGTAAGTTTTCAACATTAACAACTGAATACATTTGCATATATGAAGGCAAGTCAAGTTGAAATGCATTATTACCAACTTTCTTTATGATATTGAATGGACCGTAGCAAATGAGTTTGAGCTTTTAACCTTCTCCTTGCATCCTTTCTTTGCTTATGTGCAACCATACCTCATCTCCTTCTTGAAACTTGTGATCAACTCTATGTTTTTCATGGCTCTCCTTGTATTTTATTTGACTTTTCTCAAGTTGTTCTTGAACTTGTTGATGTATAATTTGAATTTTCTCAATGAACTTTCGAGCCTTGTCAATATCACTATGCCGATCAATTGCAACATCCTTCTCAAAGATGAAGTCCAATGGTGATTTTGGAAAATACCCAGAGCATAGTTCAAAAGGTGATGTATTTTTAGAAGAGTGCTTTGCCCAGTTGTAAGTGTGCTGAATGTAATGCAGTTGCTCATCCCACAACTTAGGATATTTGCTACAATATCCTCTCAATAGATGCACAACGGTTCTGTTCACCATCTCGGTCTGGCCATTAGTTTGCAGATGAAAAGCAGTACTCTTTTTCAACTTTGTGTCCATCATACTCCAAATATTGGACCAAAAATTCCCAATGAAACTGGAATCCCTGTCACTAACAATAGAAGTAGGCAATCCATATTGAACCCATACATGTTGAAAATAAAGTTTAGCAGTTTGTTCAGTAGTAATGGTTTTCTTACATGGTATAAGTATACACATTTTACTGAATCTACCCACAACGACATAAAGATAATCATGTCATTTTCGTGACATAGGTAGACCTCCATAAAATTCCATGGAGACACTCACCCATGGCCTTGATGGTACTGGTAGTGGCGTGTACAACCCAAGCTTCCTATTGCTAGGCTTGCTTGTTGCACACATAGAACAACCTCTTATAAAATGCGACGCACTATCTACCATGCGAGGCCAATAACAATACCTCTATAGATGTGCCACTGTTTTGCTTACCCCAAAGTGTCCAACAATAAGAGATGAATGAGCTTCTCTCATGACACTTAGCCTCTCTCCTTGTGGTATACACAGTTTTACCAAATGAAACAACAAATTGTTATGCATGTGATAATAATTTTCCTCAACTTGATTCCCTTCACTCAAACTAGCATACACATCTTGAAAATCAAAATCATGTGCATATTGTTCTATGTAACTCTCATGTACAATAGAATCATTTTTGAGTAAAGTAGAAGCACTTATAATCGATCTTGAAAGAATATCAGCAACTTTATTGAAAATACCTTTCTTGTACCTTATAACCAATTGAAATTGTTGAAGAAATCCCATCCACCTGAAATGTCGTGATTGCTGCAATTTTGTTTGCAACTACAAGTACTGTAATGGTTGGTGATCGGCATGTATAATCATCTCTTTACCCATCAAGTAGTGTTTCCACTTCTTGATGCTTTGTACCAACGCATAAAATTATTTTTCATATGTATGATAATTAGTTATAACACCATTGAATGTTTTAGAATGAAAAGCGATAGGCTTACCATGCTGCAAAAGAACCGCGCCCATGTCATAATCACTAGCATCAGTTTGTATCTCGAATGGCTGTCTCAAATTTTGTAATGCAAGGACTGGAGCTGAACTGATCTTGTCTTTTAAAGCTTCAAAAGCTTGCTGTTGTTTGCCTCCCATTGGAAGCCTTTCTTCACACTTGTCATTGCATACATAGGAGTTGCGATGGAAAAAAAGTTAGCAATAAACTTTCTCTAATACTGAGCTGCACCTAAGAAACTTCTTATCTTTGTTACTGTTTTGGGAGTGGGCCAATTCATAATGGCTTCCACTTTAGAAGGATCAATTCTCAACTCGCCTTCTCCTACAATGTGTCCCAAATAAACCAAATAAGTCTTTCCAAACTCACACTTTGACATCTTAAGAAACAATTTCTCTTTTCTCAAAACATCAAGCACTCTATTCACATGCAAGACATGTTCTTCTCTTGTTTTGCTAAAAATCAATATGTCATCTAAATACACAATCACAAAGTCATCAAGAAATGAACACAAAACGCTATCCATAACATGCATGAAAGCCACCGGTGCATTACACAAACCAAATGGCATAACCAACCACTCAAAGAGTCCTTGTTTGGTTTTGAATGTAGTTTTCCATATGTCACTTTGTGCAATTCTTACTTGATGATATACACTTCGTAAATCTAACTTAGTGAAAAAATTTGCTTCTTTCAGCTGATCAAGCAAATCATCTATCCTTGGGAGTAGGTATCGATTCTTTACCGTTATCTTTTTCAAAGTTCTGAAGTCTACACACATGCGCCAAGTCCCATATTTCTTCAAAATCAAGACTATCAATGATCCGCATGGCGAAGTGCTTGAAATTATGAGTCCTTTGTCCAAAATCTCCTTTGTTTGCCTCTTTATTTCAACATTATCCATTATCTACATGCGATACATGCTGATGTTTGGAAGAGGACAATCTTGCTACAACTGAATCTCATGTTGAATCTCCCTTTTTGGAGGCAATCCTATTAGCTCCTGAAACATCTCATGATGTGCATCAACTACATCATATAAATATGATTTCAACTTAGGATCACAATCCTCAAATGATTCATGATTATCATTAGCTTTAGGCTTAATCATTAGAAGAAAAAAATTCTTACTTGAATTTACCAGCCTCTTTACCTGTCTAGCATTTACCATAGCAATGTTTGTCTTCTTGCGATGTGCTCTAACAATGTACTCCTTGCCATATTTTAATAAATGGTATTTGTTCTCATGGTGATGGAAGATTGCTTTACTATCATACAAGTAAGGATTTCCCAACAAAATACCTGTTATATCAAGCAGAACCACATCTAATTCAACCGTGTCAACAAAATGTGCAATTATTGCAACCACAATATACACTTTGAAACCTGTAAATTTGCATCCTTACAAATCCAACCAAGTGGATATGGTTTTGGATGTGGTATGGTCTCAAGATCAAGTTTCTTGACCAAGTCTTCAGAGATTAAGTTTGCTTGTGACCAACTGTCAAACAATGTGTCAATCTTAGTATGTTTGGATATGACCCTCACATGAAGCAATTCAATTCTTTCTTCTTCATTTGGAGCATGTATGTGACAGTTTGATGTACTAGTACTGGGTTTAGTTTCAATTTATTTCCCCTTCATGTTCTTTAATCCCATGGATGTAATTTTAGATTCATCACCTGAATCCTCTCCTAAATCATGTTGAGTTGTAGCTGCAATTTTCTTTTTCCCTTTGTTTTTGAGATATTTGGGCCTCATTTCAAGATGTCATTTCCAACATTGATTTTCATTATGGCCTTATTTTGAACAATGTTTACAAACCAATTTTTCTCCTCTTTCTTAATAGATGCATTCTTTTTGCTTTTACCTTTTGAGGTCTTCTCTTTGTTTTCCCCTTAAAAGGTTTGTTCCTACCCTCATTAGAAATGTTTTTCCCTCTAGCTTCTAGATGTGTGGCCTGAACACATACTTCATCTAGAATTTTGGGGTTAAACATGAGGATAATATGTCTAAGGTAGCTATGTGAGCCTCCTATGTACTTGAGCAAAGTATCTTGGCTCTACAAATCTACCCCTAATAAGAGAGCTCCTATCCTAAATTCTTGGGTGTAAACTTGCACATTTTGTCCTTTCAATTGTCTAAATTGTTTCCAATTCATTATGGCTTTCTGCATATGAGCTAATGGATAAAACTGTCATTTTATTGCAGTAATGAAATCAGTCCATGATAGAATAATATTACCATGCTTCTTGATCTCCTCCTTTGTCTTGGCTTCCCACCAAACAAGTGTTACACCTTCCATTCTCAATGAAGATAATTGGATTTTGGTATCATCATCATGAAGGTTATGGATTCTCAAATAGACCTCCAATTGCCTAATCCAATTATCAAGATTTTCTACATTGACTTCACCATTAAACATTGGCAATTCAAACTTAACATCAAGTTTTAAAAAAATACTTTTACTAGTGTTCTTGGACTTGTGTGACTAATGTACTGAAAATGAAGTAGAGGATGATGATGATGAGGGTGAGGCTGGTGAATTTCCACTGCCTCCATTTCCTCCATTGCCCTTCTTTGACTTATCTTCATCATTGCGACCTCCTGATGATCCCTGTCCTTCCTTGTGAAGTTTGGATCCTTCTCCTTCTAGTTTCTCATTCCTTTCTTGATAAAGGATTCTAACCATCTCAGTCAACTCAAGAAATGCTTTCCTGAATACTCTTTCTTCCTCTTTGGGATCCAATTCTTCATGGATTTCTCCTTCCTCTTGAGGCATGTTTAAAGCTGCTTTTGCTTCCTTAGGAGGTGAACTAGGTGGTGGAGATTGTGGCCATCTTCCTCTCCTTTGTTGTGGCTCACTTTGAGACCCTCTTGCTTCCACCAATTTTCCTTCTCCTCTCTTGAGCTTGAGCCTAGTAAGCATGTGAAAACTTGCAAAAAGTTAAACAAATCTTTGCACACAACAACACCAGAGAATAAAATCTAGCTCTGATACCAACCTGATCTGAAAGGACTGTATTAGTTTGCTGTGCTAAGTGTCTTTTCAATTAATAAAAGTGTGCATACTTGTCTCGATTTGTTTGCTTAAGTATTGAGGATTTAACCATGAAATATAAGTGATCTTAGTGAATTAGAAGCATGAAATAGGAGAAAATAACACTCAACAATGATGTATAACAAAGAAATAAAACCACACATAACATTTACATAGCAGGCATGATGAAGTAGTTCACCCCTCCTGGGCTACATTTGCTGGTCCATCTCCCAATGACATGTCCATCTTTCATTAAGCTTAAAATTTTGAAAATACATGTGTTTACATGCCTCTAATGGCTGTTTTCTCTACTCCAATGGCTCCATAATGCTCCAATTAGTATAGAATGACTCTTGTTTCACCCAAATTGGTCGAAAATTGACCCTCCTAGCCTTTTTCCCAATAACTCCTAGAAATCCTCCACTAACTATGGAGAACTGCACCTAATTGCAGTTACATTTGGCACAAATCCGCAAAAACATAGGCGCGCCTAAACTATTGCCAAGATAAATGTTAGGTTTAACTGTTTTGGGAAGGGGGTGGCCACATGCCAACCCCCAAACTTGTGGTTTCGTTAAATGTTGGAGTGGAACTATAGGTTTGAGTTATAGTGGAACCAGAGTTTAGGGTGGAGTTCCATAACCGTCGGCATATAAAACTGTAACCACGTGGATTACATGTGACAGGGAGTGGGGGTGTGTTAATTTTTTTGGAGTTCATGATGTCGCAGTTAAATATATTGTCACGATTTGTTATTGTAGCATGTGACCACTCCACGGGGCCACCGGCGGTCCCCAACCCCCACATACAAAGTTTTCAAACAATAAATATTACTCAAGACCTTTGTAAGTTAAGACTTAACAAACAACGTTGATGGTGGAAGGCTTTTCATGCAGGTCGGAGGTCACGGGATCGAATCCCCTGGACCTTATAAAATTTTACACCACCGTCTAGGGGAAATGTGGCGACCTCAGGTCTGGCCATGTGTCACCTTCGGAATGGCCACAAAAAACCAAATGTACAACCATCCAACTAATCACATCTCACCACTTGTCAGCTTATGACTGGCTTGAGAAAATGGAATATTCTTAGGAATATTCCTATTTTCTGACTGGGCATCCTAGTCAAACCTATTACAAAATTTAGCTATTTGGGAAATTGACCAGAACATGATATCTCCCTCATACGACATCAATTTTTTGAACCGTTCACAGCCCCAGAATCAGAAAGACGAGATCTACCCGATCATTTAGGTTCGACACAATTTCGAGCACTTTGAAATTTGAGCAAAAGTTATGAACTCCTGATCACGATTTGAGATCAAGGGCCGATATTAAAACATACTCGATAAGTTATTTTTCTTTACTTTTCCTAAGTTTACTTTAGCTCAATAAGCCAACATAATAATTATGCGTTTTTCCTAAGTCTAACTTAGGATAAGTTACAAAAACAACTTTCTCACACTAGAGCAAGTGTCTATGGAGATCTTGTGTGAATTTTGCATGTCTAACACTTAGGCCCGCGCAGAAGCACCTTTCCGAGCTACAGACATCAACAAAGGATTTAGTTTCAAAGAGATATACCTCATGTTGGATTCATTCCTTTAAAGTTCCTATAAAGAGGACTAACAATTTATCTAATGAAATTTTCTTTACACTGAGTCTCAACTTCTGGAATTGTTGATTGGGTTATGTAATCGAACCATTTTGTCGAATATTTACCAATTTAATAAAGTATGAACTGACATTAATATCTCTATAATGTGATATTAATTCCTATGTAAACATGAACTAAGATACAATATAATCCTTTTTTTTTTTCACAAATCCATTGATACCATACAAATTGACCTTGTTCTAAATACAAGGATGCCATATATAAATTTTGTAAGGTTGTCACTTGGTGTAGATAAAAATATTGATCCATTTAGAATATCCATGTTAGAGGATTATTACCATAAAACTTACTCATAACAATTTTAGAAATGTAGTAGTTTGTTGGTATTAACTTGAAGCCCTAATGATATTGATTTGAAGTGAAAAAATATTATTACGGTAATGTGATTCATTATTTGTTCTCTATAGTTGTGATAAAATACTCCCCACATGTGATTGAGTTCCAACACAATCATTCTCCTTATATTAATGATTTCATTGGATTTCAATATCCCTTTTAGGAAGCCTCTTCAAGAGACTCTTTTCCATGGAATTCATGAATTTCATATTTCTTCCTTATTTTCAGTTTTGGACTTTTTTTTTATTTCTTCTTGGAGATTTTTCATTTCTTCCTTGTTTTCCTTCATCCTTTGTTCCATATGTGACCTCTGACCTTCCAATTTGGATACTTAGAACTAGACGTCTTCTATTTCTTCATTAGCCATGGATGATATTTCTGGAGGTTTAAGTAGCGATGTAAATTTTAAATAAACCTTAGGATCCATGCGAGTAAATAATAATGCTTCTCTTTTTCCTCTTTATACAAATTTAGAATCACAAAAAATATATCTTCTAATAAAAAATTATGGCAATTGTAAATTATATAACTTTCAAAACCCTAATTTTTATACTATCTCGATGGTTAACCTTTTTCCTAATATATATATGAAATTCGATTTCTTCTAAATATGAAATTTTGGCTTGCATTACTATGATATGTATTCTCTGCAATTCTATAGATCAAACCAAAATTTGATGTGCCAAGTGAAAGTTATGTTAACATTCCCAAAAATTGTTGATTTTTGGCCTCTTCCTAAGAGTAAAATTTTATAGCATGTCATGTGTCCAAATATTCAAATATGATTCTCAAGTTTTTACTTGAGGTACTTTAGTATATCTCCTCAAATATTTAGAAATTTCACAACTTGAAGTGTCCAGAAAAAAAGTTATAGCGAACATTCCATGATCACATGTCTAAAACTTATTTGAGGACCAATAAAAAACCCTAACTTCCCCAAGGCATATCCCTCAAATTATAGTGAACTAAAATATAAAATTTTTACTAGACATACCTTGAGAATTTTTGTCAATATGCTCAAAATTTCACAGTTTGAATCTTCCTAGAAAAGGAATTATAGAAAAAATTCTAATACTGCTCATTTGAAACTAATTTCAAGACCATTCACAAACCCTAACTTCCAAAGGGTATATCTTTGAAAGTATAGTGAATCAGAATATAAATTTTTTACTAGAAATACCTTGAGATGTCTTCATTTAAAAAAAATTTCATTGTCTAAAAGGCCCTAAAAAAAGTTATAGTGGAAATGTTAAGATGATGCGTTTGAAGCAACAAAACCCAAGGATCATAGCTTTGATACAAAATATTATGAACCATGTCCCTAAAGAATGATAAGAAGCAAATAATTATAGTCTACTTCGAGGGGGAAACCTTTTTTACAATGAATAAAATTTATGAGATAAAATACGATGATTCTCAGACTATATATATATATATATAAAGTGTGGAATTATAATGAGACAGTACAATGGAAGGTTCTAGTTGACATAACAATATAAATGTAATAACTCAATATCTAGGGCTTAATAAGAGGTTTTAGGGTTAGCATGGGGGTAATATAGGGCTTAATAGACCCCTGCTGCTCAATCAAGTTTTAGAGATCTCCAGTGAGTAATGTGCATGCAAAATTTATTTTTAGAGAGTCCAAAACACACCAACAATATTCCATTTTATGATTGACTCTTTTATGGGCATATTTGAGCACCCAAAACTCTAAACACTCAAAATAACACAACAATATTTCCACTAGAAAATGGTAGCTCTCTACTTACAGAAATCACCACTCCAATCACCTAGGTTGTTACTCTCTTTGTGTATGGTGTGCAAAAACTTGTGGATGTATAATCCACATGTTTTTCCTTGTTTTCCCACAACATTCATGGGTCAATGCTTGAATTTTGAGATGGGTACTTGCCCATGCCATCCAATGAATTTTGAAAGTACTCCACAAACACCACTTAGCTTCCATAAATGTGGAAATTGGTTGCTTCAACTACTCATTGCTTCATTTAATGAATTATGTGCTCGTTGGAAAACAACGTAGTAAAGTTTTGAATTCAAATTTTAGCATAGATTACCTGTTCCTACTCGTGGTTTCATAATATGTATTTGTGTTCACATTCTCAATTGATTACTACACATTTTTAATTATCAAAAAAATATTTACATATGCATCATTTTAAAATTGTTCAACTTGGTCCATCACCACGATGACATTTAAATGTCGCTACAAGTGATAATGAATAATTAGTTACAATAATCTTTGGGTTCAAAGTGACGCTATTATATACTCTCCCATGATACAAGGTTTATTATGACGAGACACCACCACCCCTTTCACATGATTGCATGTTCATTATTTTTTAGCAAAATAAACATATTACCTTATATTACCTCCTTGAAGCAAGAAATTCATGAATTGTGTTGATTTTTGATCTGACATTCAATTGAGAGAATGGTGAAAACAATGTCATGGTTTTTTTGATAGCTAGAACCTTTGCTAAGCCAAATAATGAATCGAAAGGCACCATTAGTGGAGGAAAATGTAGAGAAGGAAGTAGAAGCAAGAGGCAGAGACACTATAACTAGTTAAATTTTTCTTTATTCCTTTTACAAATATATTTTTTAAAATATGTAGATTATCAAGTCGATTTTATCTAAGTATATATACTATTAGAAACTTCATAATTTTTATGTATTTGAAACTCACAACTAATAGTCTTAAATACAAACATAACCTTTTCTTTAAATATGAATTTAAATAAGATTTTTTTTGGTTGTAATTTTGTTTTTACTACACCTTATCATTAATATAAATTCAAAAATTTCTATTTAAAAAAAAAATAAAAAAAATTGAGATGATAATGAAAATCCAATCATCATTTCTTAAACTGCCTTATCATTATATCACTTATTAATATATTTTTTTTTAAAGATAATTTTTTTGATCAATACTATTTTTTACATTGCTTATTAATGTTTTATTTTAAAATACAAATAATTTTGTCAAATATTTTATTTTTAAAATACAAATAATTTTGTCAAATATTTTACTTTTAAAATACAAATAATTTTGTCAATAATATATTTTATAAATTAAATTGACATCACTACCATATCACATAAAATAGAATAAGAAAAAGAAGATAAATCCGATCGCTGTTTTTATATTATACCACTTATTAATAATATTTTATTCTAAAATAAAAATATTTTTGTCACGACTATTTACTATTTCGGTATCAAATAAAATAAAATAATCTTAAAGTAAAAGGTTAAAAAATCAAATCATATACTTAAAACCAAAAATAAGTTATACATTGACAATGCATCAGATAGTGTGATATCTCTATTTATATGAGTCCTTTAATTTCAGAATCGTGTCCTCACCTTTTATTTTCATATTGTGTTCTTTCTATCTATATTTAATTTTAAAATTGTGTCCAATGTGTATGAACATAGGAGCAATTTATATTAAAAATTATATGGAGTAAAACATAGAGGCTACATGTCCAACTGACTCAGTCAACAAAATTTAATTCCATAAACCAAAAGAGAATTGAACCCGCGCTTTATAACAGAGAGCTATAACTTGGGAGAGGGGAAGTAGAAGGCTTCAACCACACTATCCATCAAGGTTTTTTTTTTTGGCTTGAGGGCTTCAACCACTTGGCTACCCATCACATTTTGCTATTATTACTTTCACTATGATAGATTAACATATAATTCAATGTTACGTTAATTTTAAGTGTACTTTTTATACTAATTCTTAAATAATTGATTATAAAGATAATTAAAATTTAATTAACTTAATATCAACCTTTTATAATTGATTAATTTTATGAGATAAATACTCTCACTTACCTTTATTTTGTTTTTAACATTTTCAATTTTATAATTCATATAAGTTGATCTGATAGGATTTGTGAGATGTGTCATCTGAAGACCTAAATTGAAACTGATACCTCATTTCCATTGCCTCATCTATCTACCTTTCGATACCCAAGATGCTTAGGCCTCTTCATCATAGAAATATTCAGATACAAATCTCTGGCTCTACATATACTGCATCACATAGGGTGACCTAGATGATCACATCATACTTTCGGGTTGACCTAGACGATCACATCATACTTTCGGGTTGACCTGACTAATCGAAGAAATAAACAATGAGCTGAATTCCAAAATAATTTAGATAGTAGAGTCATGAGACTTTGGGTCTCCCCAGCTCCCCACTAGAGGAGACCGATCGATATCTTCAAGACTAGTTTGGAGGTGTCGAATAATACATCAATACATGCATATCCAAAACACCAAAGGGATTAGTTCTACGCAGATCCAAAGTAGGGCGCACCCCCTCGAAAGACCCCTTCCCACTTGAAACCAAGAAACCAGAAACTTATCGAGAGATTTTTTCTTTCGGCCTTGAATTTTAGGAGAATCCCTCACTACTTCTTTTCCTAGGATCATGCAACAAGATTCCCCAATAGCTCGAGAGGGCTCAGAGAGTGAACCAACACTGCCCTTATCCTCCTCGCTATGAGTTATCAGATTTAGGCATTCTCCTTATCATGGACCTTAGGTTCAACTCTCTCTCTCTCCATGAAATTTTCACTGGGCTGCTCCTAGGAACTTATGAATGATTCATGTTCATGTGGAGGTCATTTTATTTGCATTTTTCATTACCTCATATACACACAAACACACACACACACACACACTTTTGTGGTTATCTTATATTTACGACTATTAATAAATATATTTTCATTCTTCATGAAAGCTACCATATTAGCACAACCACATTTACCAATGTGGTTGATATATGCGGATATGCATATATCCACGAGCCACCACATTAATAAATGTTAGGTGTATTTTTTTAAAATCTAACTATTTCTCATTTTTTTTTTCTAAGTTGTGTTAATCTATTAATATTGAACATAGTTTACAAAGCGAGACCATCCACCTAGGTTGCCCATCTAGCCAACACCAGTGGGGGTCCTAAGCCAAAAAGCCAAAAAATAGGAAATGGAGCCGCCCATGATAGGGAAACCAACCCAAAAGTTGCTGCCCATTATTGGGAAACCAATAGTCATAGAGTTATCAGTAGCATAATGTTTACAAAAATAGCAGCAGATGCTTCTATGGAAGCCGCAGGCAATGTGTTTAAGCTTGAAACAAAACATAACAGTAGTCCAGAAAAAAGGAGAGAAAACCAGACAACTAGCTAGCTGTCGGTGTGTGGAGGAGGATTATCCTCCACTATTGGACAACTTTAATTATCCACATCCTCATCTGATTCTTTGGAACATTGGGAAGGTCTCTTCGAAGCTGAAGAGGAGTTAGAGTTGTTGTGGAGCTTTGTCTTCTCACGTCCCGAGCTGCTACCGCTTGCGCTTGCGCCATCGCCACTGGAGCTTGTGCCATCGCCACTGAAGCTTGTAATGCCAACCTTGACGGGAAGAGAAACCTTCTTTCTGGTATCCAAAGGGTGCTGGTCTGAGATGGTGGACTTTCGGCGCTTTCTAGGACTAGAGGCTCCTCCTTCCTGCATTTCTTCTTGAAAAGAGACCGAGATAGTTGCAGTGATATGGGGTCAATCAATGGCACTTGTAAAGTGGAATTGGGCAGTATTGCTGGCCAAAGAAAGGTGACTGCTGGAGTCGTGGATGGATAGTGGCGGGCGGGAACTAGCGCCCCTACCACCACCACCCCTACTACCACCCCCCCTTCTACAACGCATCCTATGCCGGTGCGGCATGATGTTCTGAGAATTAACAAGTGAATGCGAGGAGTTTGACTCAGCGGGCGAAGGAGGAGAACACAGAGGGTAAGGAGCCGATGGAGACAGAGTCGACTACGAGTGAAGGCTAAAAGAGTGCGGCGAGTTCGGAGGAGCAGATGGAGGAGCAAGCGGGGGTGACTGTAGATGAGGGTCGAGAAAATGCGGGGAAGACGAATGAACAGGGGGTGAGAGAAGTTAGGAGAGCTCAATCGAGGCTGGAAGAGAACCAGTAGAGGGATGAGGAACATAGGCGATCTGTAAAGCTATCTTGAAGCCGAGATGGAGCGGCCAGATGCTTAGAAGCCTGGTTGAAGGCGCGGAAGAATACATCTCTATGGAGCATGCCTCCATTGAAGAATGCGAAGGGAAAACAGAACAATTAATGGTAGCGTTATGACAGGGCGAGTGAGAATTCAAGGCTGAGTCCTTCATTCTCCTGGTTTTAGTGGCGCGTTTACTGCTCTGAAAGGACGGCATGTGGCCAAGCCAGGTGTTGGTCGCCAGACTGGCCACCGCCACAAACTTACCGCCCACCCGCATCCGGGAACTATTTCTCATTATTAATAACTATATACATAATATTAGGCATATATATATATATATATATATATTAACATTATTTGGTATATTAATGTAATATTAGTTATTGCATAAAATATTGCTAATATATTAATAGTTATATTTAAAACTATAATATAATTCACATATAACATAATAATATTTAATTATTATAAATAATATGTATTTATCTTTCACCATCATGTTATTGTGAATAATTATTATATATTTATTAATATAATTGTCAATATATTTACTTGGAGTATATTAATAATATTAAATATATAAGTTATATAGTAATATTAATTGTAAATAATATATATATATATATATATATATATATATATATATATATATATATAACATTTAATATAATATAATAATATAGTAGTAATATTATAATATAATAATATATAAGAATATTTTATATAATAATATATTATTAAATTTAAACCCCGGGGTTTAGTATTATAAATTTTAGGGTTTAAACTCTCATATATTAAATCCTGGGGTTTATTAATTCCTAGGATTTATATTAGAGTTAAGGATTAATATTATGAACCCTATGAATAATATTAAACCATATGAATAAGATCCCTTAGATTAATAAACCTAAGGGATTGATACTATAAACCAAAGGGATTAATACTAAAAACCTAAGAGATTATAAACCCTAGAGAACAATATTAAACCCAATGGATAAATATTATAAACCCGAGGTATATAAACCCTAAAATAAACATGGTTGACCATAGTTTACAATGCTTGATTTTCATATCGAGATAATATTTGTCACAATGTGACGTTGGACCATGGTTGACCATGGTAGACCATGGTTGATTTTCATATTGAGATAATTTCTGTGACGATGAGACATTGGACCATGCTTGAACATTGTTGACCATGATCATAAACCCAAGGGATTTATATTAAACCATAGGATTAATATTAACAAACGTTTTGAATAATATTATACCCTAGGAATATGAACCCATACATTAATAAACCCAAGGGAATAATAAACCTAAATGATTAATTATAAAACCCCAATATTTTATAAACCCAAGGGATTAATATGAAACCCAAGGGATTAATATTATAAATGTGAGGTATATAAACCCTAAAATAAATATTATAAACCCTAAAATAAACATGGTTGACTAATGTTTTAAACATTGATTATGTTGACTATGGTTAAACAAATATGACTATGATTGGCCATGGTTGACGTAGCATGCCTATGGTTGAACATGACTAATCATGGTTGAAAAAGCTAAACCATGCTAAATACAACCAGTTATGGCTGAAAATGGTTGACCATGGTAACCATAGATAAATATGGTCAATCATAGTAAACAATAGTGATTACGGTTGATGATAGTTTACCATGATTAGACTATGGTTGAAAATGTATTGTTAAACATCGTTAACTATTTTTTCACTATGGTTAATGAATTTTTGACTAGAGTTGAACATGGTTGACTATGGTTGTTCATGTTGACCTTTGAAAGGTTGACTATGTTTAACTCTATCATCACATTGACTAATGCTAAATATGGTCAACATCACCTTGACAAAGTTTGATCAAGGTAAACTATTTAAATATTTCCTATCAAGGTCTGACTATGCTTATTTAATGTGGTTGACTCTATTCAAATATTAATATTAATGAATAATAATCTACAATTATATTTCACCAAAGTTGAAGAGTGTCGATTGTAAAACATAGTCACACATGGTTTGGCTATGGTTGAACATGGTTTAATAATGATTGTCTATGGCAGAAGATAGTTTGACTACGATTGACCATTGTTTGACTATGTTCAACCACAATATGATTTACTATAGCTAACCATCATTTGAATATGGTTTTAATATGATTAAAAATATTTTGACTATGGTTTGTTTATATTTGACCATGATTTAACTATTGCTACCATTGGAGTGGTGGTTGCTAATAGTTAACCATGGTTCGAGTAATAATAAACACAAGGGATTGATATTATAAGCCCAAGGGAACAACATTAAACCTAAGGGATGAATATTATAAAACTAAGGTATATAAACCCTAAAATAAATATTATAAACCATAAAATAAACATGGTTGACTAAAATAAATGTGGTTGACTATGGTTGACTATAAAGTCCCTTGGGGTTGAAACCCCAAGGGACTATGAACCCAAGGAAATAATATTAAACCCAAGGGATGAATATTATAAACCCAATTTAATTAATTAAACCCAAGGATTAATATTATAAACCCTATGAAAAATATTTAAAGGGATTAATACTAAAACCTAAGGGATTATACACCCAAGGAATTAATATTATAAACCCAAGTTATGTAAACCCTAAGGTAAATATTGTAAACTCTAGAATTATCATGGTTGACCATGGTTAATTTTCATATTGAGACAATGCTTGTCACAATGCAACATTGCACCATCGTTCACCATGGTTGGCCATGATTTATTTTCAAATGTAGACAATATTTGTCACAATGCAATGTTGGACCATGGTTGATTTTCATATTGAGAAAGTCTTTGTCACAATGTGACGTTGGACCATGGTTGACCATGACTATAAACCAAGGGGATTTATATTAGACCCAAGGATTAATATTAGAAACCCTATGAATATCATAAAACGTAGGAATAAGAACCCTTGGATTAGTAAACCTAAGGGATTCATATTATAAACCAAAGGGAATAATGAACCAAAGGGATTAATACTAAAAACCAAGGGAACAATATTAAATCCAAGGGATAACTATTATAAACCCAAAGTATATAAACCATAAGATAAATATTATACACCCTAAAACAAACATGGTTTACCATGCTTTATCATGCTTGATTTTCATATTGAGATAATCTTTGTCACAATTTGACGTTGGAACATATAAACCCTATGAATAATATTATACGCTAGGATTTATATTATAAACCCTACGAATAATATTATACCCTAGGAATTAAAACCCTTAGATTAATAAACCCAAGGGATTGATATTATAGGCCCAAGGGAATAACAAACCCAAGGGATTAGTTCTAAAACCTCAACATTTTATAAACCCAAGAGATTAATATTATAAAAATAAGGTATATAAACCCTAAAATAAATATTATAAACCCTAAACAAACATGGTTGAATATGGTTGACTATGGGTTGAACAGAATTTTTAAACATTGATTATGGTGACTATGGTTAACCAAATATGACTATGATTGACCATGTTTGACCTAAGATAACAATGGTTGAACATCACTGACCATGGTTGACAAATCTCAACCATGCTAAATGTAATCAACTATGGTTGACAATGGTTGACCATGGTAACCATAGATAACTATGGCCAATCATAGTAAACCAAAATTATCACACTTGATAATAGTTGACCATGATTAGACTATGGTTGACAATGTGTGACTATTGTTAAACATCACTAACTATTTTTTCACCATGGTTAATGATTGTTTGACCACATTTGGACATGGTTGACTATGGTTGTTCATGTTGAACTTTAAAATGTTGACTATGTTTGACTATCTCATCACTTTCACTATTTCCAAATATGGTCAATAGAGTGTTAATTAAGTTTGATCAGGGTCAACTATTTGAACATTGTCTTTAAAGGTTTGTCTATGTTTATCTAACGTGGTTGAATTTGTTCATCTATTAATGTTAATCAATAATAAAATGCAATTATATTTGAGCAAAGTTGAAGAGTGTAAATTCTCAAACATAGTCAAACATGGTTTGGCTATGGTTGAACATGGTTTGATAATAATTAACTATGGTTGAATATGGTTTGATAATAATTGACTATGGCTGAAGATAGTTTGACTATGATTGACCATATTTTGGCCATGGTTTGACTATGTTCAACCATAATATGACTGATTGTAACTAACCATCATTTGAATACAGTTTTAATATGATTGACCATATTTTGACTATGGTTTGCTTATAGTTTACCATGATTTAACTATCATTACCATTGTAATGGTGGTTGTTGATAGTTAACCTTGGTTTGACTAATAATAAATTGGTTTCAATATATTTTAAAAAATTAATGAATAATAAATAAAATTAATTGTTTAATTTAATTTATATTCATTGCATTTTTCAAAATATCTTGCAATCTTTCATAAAAATATGTAAATTTGACTTTCTTTTATTTTGAATAGAATCCAGAATCAAAATAAATTTTCTTTATGTTAATACTTATATACTTATATTTCTTTATGTGATTATTTTATTTTTAAAAATCACTCATTTTATGAATGATTTGATATTTTTTACATATATTATTTATTTATGTAATTATTTATTTTTAAAAGACATACATTAAAAAAATGATTATATGAAATTATTTATTAAAATTAAATAATAACAACTCAAAATAAATAATTTATAATTTATATATATAACACTGTATTATCTTAACACTATGCATAAAGGTTGACTATGTTTAACTATGTCATCACGTTGCCTAATGCTAAATATGGTCAACATAGCATTGACAAAGTTTGATCGAGGTAAACTATTTAAACATTGCCTATCAAGGTTTGACTATGCTTATTTAATGTGGTTGACTCTATTCAACTATTAATATTAATAAATAATAATATGTAATTATATTTCACCAAAGTTGAAGAGTGTTGATTGTAAACATAGTCACACATGGTTTGGCTATGGTTGAACATGGTTTGATAATGATTGACTATGGAGGAACATAGTTTGACTATTATTGACCATCGTTTGACTATGTTCAACCACAATATGATTGATTGTAGCTAACCATCACTTGAATATGGTTTTAACATGATTGAACATATTTTGACTATGGTTTGTTTATAGTTGACCATGATTTAACTATCGTTACCATTGGAATGGTGGTTGTTAATAGTTAACCATGGTTTAAGTAATAATAAACACAAGGGATCGATATTATAAACCGAAGGGAACAACATTAAACCCAAGGGATTAATATTATAAACCTAAGGTATATAAACCCTAAAATAAATATTATAAGCTGTAAAATAAACATGGTTGACTAAAATAAATGTGGTTGACTATGGTTGACTATAAAGTCCCTTGGGGTTTCAAACCCTAAGGGACTATGAACCCAAGGAAATAATATTAAACCCAAGGGATGAATATTATAAACCCAATTTAATTAATTGAACCCAAGAATTAATATTATAAACCCTATGAAAAATATTACATCCTAGGAATATGAACCCTTAGATTAGTAAACCCAAGGGATTGATATTATAAACCCAAGGGAATAATAAACCAAAGGGATTAATACTAAAACCCAATGGATTATAAACCCAAGGAAATAATATTACTCCCAAGGAATTAATATTATAAACCCAAGGTATGTAAACCCTAAGATAAATATTGTAAACTCTAGAATTATCATGGTTGACCATGGTTATTTTTCATATTGAGACAATGTTTGTCACAATGAGATGTTTCACCGTCGTTCACTGTGGTTGGCCATGATTGATTTTCATATGTTAAAAATATTTATCATAATGCAACGTTGGACCATGGTTGATTTTCATATTGAGAAAATCTTTGTCACAATGTGACGTTGGACCATGGTTGACCATGATTATAAACCAAGGGGATTTATATTAGACCCAAGGATTAATATTACAAACCCTATGAATAACATTAAACCTAGGAATAAGAACCCTTGGATTAATAAACCCAAGGAATTCATATTATAAACCAAAGGGATTAATACTAAAAACCCAAGGGATAAATATTATAAACCCAAAGTATATAAACCATAAGATAAATATTATACACCCTAAAACAAATATTGTTTACCATGCTTTATCATGATTGATTTTAATATTGAGATAATCTTTGTAACAATGCGACGTTGGACCATATAAACCCTATGAATAATATTATACCCTATAAATAATATTATACCCTAGGATTAATATTATAAACCCTACGAATAATATTATACCCTAGGAATTCAAACCCTTAGATTAATATACCCAATGGATTGATATTATAAGCCCAAGGGAATAAAAAAACCCAAGGAATTAGTTCTAAAACCCCAACATTTTATAAAACCAAGAGATTAATGCTATACAAATAAGGTATATAAACCATAAAATAAATATTATAAACCCCAAAATAAACATGGTTGACTATGGGTTGACCACAATTTTTAAACATTGATTATGGTGACTATGGTTAACCAAATATGACTATGATTGACCATGGTTTACGTAGGATGCCTATGGTTGAGCATGATTGACAATGGTTGACAAAGCTCAACCATGCTAAATACAATCAACTATGGTTGGCCATGGTAACCATAGATAAATATGGTTAATCATAGTAAACCACAAAGATCACACTTGATAATAGTTGATCGTGATTAGACTATGGTTGACAATGTGTGACTATTGTTAAACATCACTAACTATTTTTTCACTATGGTTAATGAATTTTTGACTACAATTGAACATGGTTGACTATGGTTGTTCATGTTGACTACGTTTGACTATGTCATCACGTTCACTATTTCCAAATAGTCAATAGAGAGTTGACTAAGTTTGATCAAGGTCAACTATTTAAACATTGTCTATAAAGGTTTGACTATGTTTATCTAATGTGGTTGAATTTTTTCAACTATTAATGTTAATAAATAATAAAATGAAATTATATTTGAGCAAAGTTGAAGAGTGTCAACTCTCAAACGCAGTTAAACATAGTTTGGCTATGGTTGAACATGGTTTGATGATAATTGACTATGGTTGAAGATAGTTTGACTATGATTGACCATCGTTTGGCCATGGTTTGACTATGTTCAACCATAATATGATTGATTATAACTAACCATCATTTGAATACGGTTTTAATATGATTGACCAAATTTTGACTATGGTTTGTTTATATTTTACCATGATTTAACTATCATTACCATTATAATGGTGGTTATTGATAGTTAACCATGGTTTGACTAATAATAAAGCAAAGGAATTGATATTATAAATCCAAGGGAATAATAAACTCAAGGGATTAATTATAAAACCCCAACGTTTTATAAACCCAAGGGAATAATAATAAACCTTAGGGATTAATATTATAAACCTAAGATATATAAAACATAAAATAAATATTATAAACCCTGAAATAAACATGGTTGTCTATGGTTGACTATTGTTGACTATGGTTTGACCAAGATTTTTAAATATTGATTATGGTGACTATGGATAACCAAATATGACTATGATTGACCATGGTTGACCTAGGATGCCTATTGTTGAACATGACTAACCATGACTGAGATAAATATTGTAAACTCTAGAATTATCATGGTTGACCGTGGTTGATTTTCATATTGAGACAATCTTTGTCACAATGTAATGTTGCACCACGGTTGACTCTAGTTGGACATGATTGATTTTCATACGCAGATAATATTTGTCACATTGCAATGTTGGACCATGGTTGATTTTTATATTGAGAAAATATTTTTCACAATGTGATGGTGGACCATGGTTGACCATGATTATAAACCAAGAGGATTTATATTAGACCCAATAATTAATATTATAAACTCTATGAATAATATTAAACCTATGAATACGAACCTGCAGATTAATAAACCCAAGGGATTCATATTATAAACCAAGTAGAATAAGAAACCAAAGGGATTAATACTAAAAACCCAAGGGAATATAAACCCAACGGAACAATATTAAACCCTATGGATAAATATTATAAACCCAAAGTATATAAACCCTAAGATGAATATTATAAACCCTAAAACAAACATGTTTAACCATGGTTTATCATGTTTAATTTTCATATTGAGACAATCTTTGTCACAATGCAACGTTGGACCATGTTTGACCATGGTAGACCATGGTTGATTTTCATATTGAGATAATTTTTGTCACAATGTGACATTGGACTATGTTTGACCATTGTTGACCATGATCATAAAATCAAGGGATTTATATTAAACCCTAAGATTAATATTATAAACCCTATGAATAATATTATACCCTAGGAATGCGAACCATTAGATTAATAAAACCAAGGGATTGATATAATAAGCCTAAGGGAATAATAAACCTAAGGGATTAGTTCTAAAACCCCAACATTTTATAAACCCAAGAGATTAATATTATAAACCTAAGGTATATAAACCCTAAAACAAACATGGTTGATTATGGTTGAATATGGGTTGACCATAGTTTTTAAACATTGATTATGGTGACTATGGCTAACCAATTATGACTATGATTGACCATGGTTGACCTAGGATGCCTATGGTTGAACATGACTAACCATGGTTGACGAAGCTAGATCATGCTAAATAAAATCAACTATGGTTGACAAGGGTTGTCCGTGGTAACCATAGATAATTATGGTCAGTCATAGTAAACCAAAATGATCACAGTTGATGATAGTTGACCATGATTAGACTATTGTTGAAAATGTGTGACTATTGTTAAACATCATTAACTATTTTTTCACTGTGGTTAATGGTTTTTTGACTACAATTGAACATGGTTGACTATGGCTGTTCATGTTGACCTTTAGAAGGTTGACTATGTTTAACTCTGTCATCACATTGGCTATTGCTAAATATTGTCAACATAGAGTTGGTTAAGTTTGATCAATGTCAACTATTTAAACATTTTTTATCAAGGTTTGACTATGTTTATCTAATGTGGTTGACTGTGTTTAACTATTAATGTTAATCAATAATAATATGAAATTATATTTGAGTAAAGTTGAAGAGTGTTGTCTGTCAAACATAGTTAGACATGGTTTGGCTACGGTGGAACATGGTTTGATAATAATTGACTATAGTTAAACATCGTTTGATAATCATTGACTATGGTTGAATATAGTTTGACTATGATTGACCATCATTTAACCATGGTTTGACTATGTTCAACCATAGTATGATTGGCTGTAGCTAACCATCATTTAACTATGGTTTCATTATGATTGAGCATATTTTGACTATGGTTATTTTATAGCTAACCATGATTTTAACTATCGTTACCATTGTAATGGTGATTGTTGATAGATAAACATGGTTTGACTAATAAAAAACCCAAGGGAATGATATTATAAACCCAATGGATTAATTCTAAAATCCCAATGTTTTATAAGCCCAATGGAATAATATTAAACCCAAGGGATCAATATTATAAACCTAAGGTATGTAAACCCTAAAACAAATATTAAAAACCCTAAAATAAACATGGTTCGAAATGGTTGACCATGGTGACCATAGTAAACTATTGTTAATCACAGTTAACCATAGTCAACTATGGTGATGAGAATTGATGATGGTTGACCATGTTAGACTATGCTTGACCATGTCTCACTATTGTTATACATCACCGACTATATTTTGACTATGTTTAACAACTGTTTAAATATGGTTGACTATGGTTGAGTAAGGTTTTTTATGTTTGAAAAGCGTTGATTATAAAACATAGAAAACATAGAAAACATGGTTTGACTATGGTTGAACATATTTTGACATGGTTTGACTATGATTGACCATGGTTTTACTATGTCCAACCATAGTTGAATATGAGTGACTATAACGAATCATGGTTTTAATATGGTTTGAATAATCTTGAACATATTTTCAGCATGGTTAGTCTACATTTTACCATGACATGACTATCTATTGGAAATATTTTCATTGATGGCAAAGGAGCAGAAAGGAGTATCACCATAGAGGAAAAAAGCATCGATAGAAGCATAACCTAAAGCAGAGAGAATGCAGCTAACAAAGCAGCAAAGGCAGCAAAGGCAACAGAGAAGCAACAAAGGTGTGCAGCAAGCGAAATAATCCCAAGTCAGAGTGAATAACGAATAGAAGAACAAGCTCAGGAGGAGTAGTGTGGAGGGACCGGTGTCACAGAGTGGGGTAGCGTAAAAAAATGGAAAATAGACTAAGGCAGAAGAATTCCAAGTGAGGTGAATAGACGGTCATGATTAGATCGTAACAGAAAAGGCAAGAAATGAATGGATAAGATTCATTGCAAGATAAGTAGGGTAGAAATCAATCGGAAGTGCTAGCAGCAGCAAGGGCTGTAGATCTGGGCAGATCAACAGTGATGATCACATCAGCGGAGATCAAAATCGCAAGTCACAAGGTAATTTTTTTAATTTGCGATGCGATGAGATGCGATCGCATATCGCATATCGCATAAGATATGAGTTCGCATGGTATGGTAAATTATATGCGATAGCTAATATTGCGATATTGCAATAGCCGATATTGCGATGCGATATTACCATCGCATATCGCAATCGGGGTAGGAGAAAAATCTCTCAAACACAGTGGTCACAGAAAATGCGTAGTGCGATATAATGACATGGCGATGACGTGGCAGCTGACATTGACCTGACCACATAAATCGAAAATAAATCAATATGACGTGGCAGTGACATGGAGATGATGTGGCACGATGACATGGAGATGACGTGGACCTGGCCTGCATATCGCAAATCGCAAGATTGGAGGGGTGACAATTGTAAGAGAAAGGTTGAAATGCCGAAGTGCGAAGTGCGATAAAGAGAGCAGACACAATGCAAATCGAAACTGAAGCCTAAAAGTTTTCAAGTCGGGAAGTATGTGATTTTCCTTTTGTAAATCGCATCAGAGAGCAAAGGATCCATATAGCAAAGAACGATGGAAATACCGAAATGCGATAAAAAGTGGATGAGATATTGTTCAGAGGTAAATACTAATGTATTTCATGTCCAGGCTTAATGTATTTTGCGTTGTTAATGAAGAAAATAGTGGAAGCAGAGGTTGACTCGGGTAACAAAAGAAAAGGTTGAACACGGTAAGGAAAGGCTCGTGTAGTGAAAAAGACCCATTCCCGTGCAGAACAGTGTGATGCAGTTGTGACTGTGAGTTAAGAGGGAAGGTCTAAACGCGAAGGCAGTACTCGGGAGTATAAGTGACCCAACACAAAGAGAAGAGCATGGAAAGATGCAGGTAAGATATGCAAGAGACGAAGGCTGTGTAAATCGTAAAGGTATAGGTCAAGTCAAAAAAAGACGGTTGTGCAGAACAGTTAGAAATCTAACAGCAGGTAGAGAAAATAAAGGGACAGCAAGCAGAGAAGACAAAATAAACGGAAAAGCAAGAGGCTGAAAGGGTTGAATTGAAATAGTGTTGTAACTACAAATGTAAATTCATTTATTATTTTTATTGTATGTGATGCAAAGTCAAGTCTCCGTAGGCATAGGAAAAACTCCATGAGTGTTGTAATGATTATTTCTCATGTAATAACTTGAACTGAAGAATGAGGAATCGAATGGGTGGAAGGCATAGGGTCATGCCTGTTCAGTTCATATTCCCTACAGAATGCAATCAATCAGGAGTTATCTGTATAAGAGATGTAATATCAGTGGAAAGAAAAAGGTTAGAGAACTGTAGAATGGATGAGAGAGGAAGAAGAACATAAGAGAGCTGCAGGAGGTTAGAGAGTGTAAGAAGAAGGAGGAGCAGATAGAGAAGCTGTGAAGATTCAAAGATGATATAAGGTAGATATGAAGGCTGGAGGACAGCAGTGAAGAAGGAACAAAACAGAGCTGATATCCAGGTAAATCAGCATGTGTTTTCATTGTAGTGTGAGGAAGTTGGTGCTTCCATATCAATTTGTAGCTTGATAGATGTATAGTTGTAGCTGGCTAAGGTAGGAGCCTCCTGTACGGTGTAGCCTGCAGAAAATAGATGGGAGCTGGAGCTTCCTTGCAAGTTGTAGCTTGCATAATTGAGGTAGTAGCCTCTTGTAGGTTGGAGCCTACAGAAAATCAGTGGTGAGAGGGAAGTTGGAGCTTTCCTTTGCATCACAACAATAATAAGATGTGGTTTTCTCCCTTATGGGTTTCCACTTATATCTGTTGTCTATGTGCATGATGATTATGTGTTGATATTCTGTATTTAATCTGCTTAATACCTGCTGCTCACTTATTAAGATTGTTGTTCCATTATATATTAAATTGATCACAAAATGAAGATGTAAATAAGTGTAAAAGAAAGTTTTACAAGACCATGACAACATTAAACTGATTCACCACTCCTCTCAGTTTAACCAAGGGTTTAACAATTGGTATCATAACAGGTTCCTTCTGTAGCAGTTTAACAACTGGAAGGAGATCCTAGATCCCCAAGATGGCTAGTCTAGAAGGATGCTCAACAAATAAAGCCCCTTTGTTCACTGGTACAAATTATGCCTTCTGGAAAATAAGAATGAGGACGTACATAATGTCTCTAGGAATAGAAGTTTGGGCTGTTGTGGATTTGGGATATGCCCCAAAGGATTCTGACACAGAGAAAGAAGCCAAACAAGATTTTATAGCTAATGCCAAAGCCATGAATGCTCTCTTAAGTGGTCTGTGTGAGGCATAATTTATCAAAGTAATGCACAACAAGACTGCCAAAGAAATATGGGATACATTAGAAAGTATCCATGAGGGAGATAAAAAGGTGAAGATGGCCAAACTAAAAGTCTATAGAGCTCATTTTGAAATTATAAAAATGAATGAAGAAGAATATGGTGCCAGCTTCTTCTTAAGGGTTGCAGAAATTGTGAATAACATGAAAGCTCTAGGAGAAACCATTAGAGAATGTGTAATTGTTCAAAAGATATTGAGATCTTTACCATCCAGTTTTAACCCCAAGGTTTCTTCCATAGAAGAAACAACTGATTGGGAAACATTGACCATGAACCAATCACTTGGAAACTTAACAGCCTACGAGATGAGACTTCCAGGCTGAGAAGAGCAAATAAGAAAAGGAAGATACATGCTCCTGCTCTGATGAAGAAGAGGCCAAATTTTTTAGAAGATTGGATAGAGGCTTATGAAAGTATAAAGGTAAACTTCCATTTAAATGTTTTGACTGTGGAAGAGTTAGGCACTATGCATCTAAGTGTCCTCATAAGAAAACAAAGAATCAGACTCAAGAGATAGAGAAAACCAAAACAAATAACTGGCAGAAAGGGAAGGGATTCAATAGAAAATAATTTTATGCTCAGAAAATCATTTTATGAAGAAGGAACCTCTGAATTTGTGTTAATGGCCATGGAAGAGTATGAAGGATTCCTTCTAGAAGATGAGAAAGAATGTGAGGTAGATCTTGAAGGGGAGCTAATAAGTGCCCTGGAGGAAATAGACAGACTTAAACTCAAGTGAAAAAAACAGAAAGACATTCTTCTCAAATATGTAAAAGAAGAACCAAATTCAGAAGACCTCCTTCAGTTGAAAGTAGAACTTGAAGAAGCTAAGAAGGTGGAAGACACTTTACCAAAGCAAATTAAGGATAAAATTCAGAAGCAAGAGAAGTTGGAAGAAGAAGTAGTATGCCTCAGAAATAAATTAGAAAACACCCAAAGGGAATTGTCAATGAACACTCCTTGAATGACAAGCTCTGAATAGTTGAATAAAATACTAAATGCTCAAAGATCTCCTCTCATAAAGACTGGGATAGTTTACGAAGGAGAAACTAGCAAATCCAAGGTAGAAGATAACTGGAATATCATTTTTGTAAAAGCTGTAAAGGATAATGAAGCAACTCAAAAGATTCCAACAGAAGTAGAAGCCAGCAAGAACATGATCTACAATGAAGTAAACAGAAACAAGAAGGAACCTCAAATGACAAAGAACGAAATAAAGAAACAGTCAGCTGAAAAAGGCTCTTACACTCCTGAATATGAAAAAATTCGGAAGTTGTCAAAGGAGATTCTTTCCTCTTATGAGAAATGTCACTTGTTTTGCTTGCCACAAACTGGGACATATTGTTGCATACTGTCAGAAAAATATAATCGATTTCAACTAGCAAAGGATGCAGAAAATGAAAAGACTACCTCAAGAAAACAAATGGAGAGGGTAACCCTTCACCAGGTACACTAATCGTTTCCATGGGTATTGTTTTTATTGTAATGGGTTCGGCCATAAAGCCATGGAGTGCATAATGTATGGACAAAGACTGATGTATGAAAACTCAAGGAGATTTATGAACAATGGAGAATTCACTCGTATATGTAATCCATTCAGAAACATAATCAAATGCTTTGATTGCCATCAAATCGGGCACAAGTCTCACAAATGTCCACTAAAAGAATGTGGTCCATCTTCTCAGGAAAGGTACCAAACAAATAGTTGCACGTAATGGAAAAAGAAGTTGAATAAGTGTGACCTGGCTCTAATAGCTCAAGATCAGAAAAGCCAATGGTATATGGACAGTGGATGCTGAAAGCATATGACTGGAGATCGAAGCAAGTTTGTAACCTTTGATGAAAAAAAATTTGGAAATGTAACATTCGGAAATGATAAAGCAAGGAAAATCAAAGGAAAAGGCTCAGTCAGTCTGAATAATGGAAGAGGAAAGGCTCAAGATGTACTATTTGTGGATGGGCTGAAATCCAATCTGCTAAGCGTCAGTCAAATGTGTGATAAAGGCTGTGAGGTCCTTTTCAGATCCCAAGATTGTGAATTAAGATCGAGTACCACAGGAAAGACCTTGATTAAAGGTGTTAGAACAAAAAGTAATGTCTATATAGTGAAAGAAGAGAATGAAGCATGCCACATAAGCAAACTTGATGAATCATGTTTATGGCATAGAAGACTGGGACACCTAAACTTTGATCACATCATTAGTTTGAGCAAGAAGAATGCAGTCAAAGATATGCCTGCAATAAAGAAGCCTCCAAATACCATATGTAAATCCTGCCAACTGGGCAAGCAGACCTGCACATATTTCAAGACCAAAGAGAAACTATTTACAAGTAGGCCTCTTCAGCTTGTTCACATAGACCTGTGTGGACCTTCAAGAACTAATACACCAAGTGGAGAATCTTATTTCATGCTGATAATAGATGATTTTACCAGATTGATGTGGGTGGAATTTCTCAAATATAAATCTGAAGCACTTGAGAAATTCAATATATTCAAGGCATTGGCAGAAAATCAAACAGGATGCAAGCTAAAATACATCGGATCAGACAGAGGAGGTGAATTCACAGACTATGATTTTGCATATCTATGCAATGAACATGGGATAAAACAACAATTTACAATGGCAAGTACACCTCAAAAGAATAGAGTGGCAGAAAGATAAAACAGGTCAGTACAACAGATTGCTAGAGCCATGATGCAAGAAAGTAACATTCCCCAAACCTATTGGGCAGAAGCAGTACACACAACTTTTCACATTCTCAACAAAGCTCATCTCAGATCAAATTGTGATAAGACTCCTTAAAAATTATGGCATGGTAAACCAACATCAATCAAGCACTTTAGAGTCTTTGGAAGCAAGTGTTTCATAAAAAATAATGATGAAAAACTGGGGAAGTTTGATGCAAGAGATGATGAAGGAATAATTTTAGGATATGCATCCAAGAGTAAGGGTTATAGGTGTTACAACAAAAGACTGCACAAAATTGCGGAAAGCATTGATGTAAGAGTTGAAGAATATCTACCAAATAGAACAAGAAACACAAGTTGCACCAATCCTCCAGATGATCATGAGGCTGAGAACCAAGATAATGATGAACATAGCAAGACAACAGAAGATACTGAATTAAACTCAAAAGGTCCCTCAAGATACACTCAAAAGAACCATCCAGAAGATCAAATCATTGGGGACAAGAGTGTGGGAGTCCAGACAAGAAGAAAACTTGCTGAACAAACAAAAGAAGTATCCTAGCCATGCTATCTCAAATAGAGCCAAAGAAGTTCGAAGAAGCCAGCAAAGAAAAAAACTGGGTAAATGCTATGAATGAAGAACTAGACCAAATTGAGAAGAACAATACCTGGGAATTAATTCCAAGATCCACTAGTAAAAATGTCATTGGTAGAAAATGGATATTCAAGAATAAGATGAATGAACAAGGGCAGGTAATCAGAAATAAATCTAGACTTGTATGCAAGGGATATTCTCAAATTGAAGGACTTGATTATGACGAAACCTTTGCCCCTGTAGCTAGAATGGAAGCAATCAAAATGTTTTTGGCCTTTGCATGCTATCATGATTTCAGGGTATATAAAATGGATGTAAAGTCCGCCTTCTTGAATGGAGATCTAGAGGAAAAATTCTACATGGAACAACCTGAAGGATTCTCATTAACAGATAAACATGACTATGTGAAAATTAAAGAAAGCCTTATATGGTCTGAAACAAGCTCCTCGTGCATGGTATTCAAGGCTGGACAAATACTTGCAAAAATAAGGATTCAAGAAAGGAGGAGTAGACAACAATTTTTACATAAAGGCCAATGAAAATGAACTCTTAATTGTAGTAGTGTATGTAGATGACATCATGTTTGGTAGCAACAAAGATGAGTTAGCAAAAGGATTTGCTAAAGAAATGAAATCCGAGTTTGAGATGTCAATGATTGGAGAGCTCACCTTCTATTTAGGACTTCAAATTCAACAAAATAACACAAGAATATTCATTTCGCAAGAAAAATACTTAATAGAAATGTTGAAAAGGTTTCAAATGGAAGACTGCAAACCTGTGTCAACTCCCATGATCACTGGATGCAAACTATGTGCTAATGATGGATCCAATAGATATAGATCAAAAATTTACAGTATCCATGATAGGAAGTCTACTATACCTAATTGCTTCTAGACTAGACATTATGTCGTGCATAGGACTTGTCGCAAGATATCAAGCAAGCACCAATACAAAATCACTTACTAGCAATCAAGAGAATATTCAGATATCTACAAGGAACTCAGCATTATGGGCTATGGTATCCAAAAGGCAAGAGCTTCACTTTGACAACATATGCAGATGCAAATTGGGCCAATTGTGTGGATGATGAAAATCACAAGTGGAGGTACATTCTATTTGGGAAAAATTCTGTGGCATGGCTAAGCAAGAAGCAAACTTCTATCTCTCTATCTATAGCAGAGTACAGAATACATAGCAACAGAAGAAGATGTTGCACACAAGTAATGTGGATGAAAACAAACTCTCCAATACATGAAGGTAAGTATTGATGAACCTATTTCTATCAAATGTGACAATAAAAGTGCAATAATTATATCAAAAAAATCCTCTACTTCATTAAAAAACAAAGCACATCCCAATCAAGTACCATTTCGTCGAGAACAAGTAGCATAGAAAGTAGTGAAGTTGGAATATGTACCTACAAAGGAACAAACAACGTGACATATTCACAAAACCTCTTGCTAAAGAACTATTCGCAAATATCCGAGAGACAAACTAGGGGTAGTGTCTGCAGATGTTACTCTCCGACAGAAAAGAAAGCATCATTCCAGGGGGATCGCCTCACAAATATTGTCACAAAAGAGCCGGATAAAGTGTGCAGTGTGTGGAATAGGTCCTCAAGATCGGAGTATTATGGACAAGATGAAACCTTGCCAACCCTTTGCCATTGATGTCAAAGGGGGAGGAAAAGCAAGAAAAAGAAGATAAGCGAGAGGAAGTCCTCGAAGGAAGTATTGGAATATTGGTGGAGGAATGCCATAAATGCCAAAGGGGGAGACTATTGGAAATATTGTCATTGATGGCAAAGGAGAAGATAGGAGTAGCAAATGAACTATCTCAAAGGCAAAAGAACAAAGAAGAACCAAGAATAAGGCAAAGGAGAACACAAAAAGCGAGAGGCTGAAAAGAAATAGAGAGGTAGAAGAGGCAACAAAGAGAGCATAAGAGATAGCAACGAGAGAAGTAGTAGAGGGCAAGAAGTAGTGCACAGAGATAGCAAAGAAGTAGAGACGTAGCAAGGTAGATAAGGAAACGAGAGGCAACGGAGAAAGCAAAGGTAGTGAATAGAAGCACAAGAAGTGTAATGAAGGTGTGATGCGATTGGTTTGCAATGCGATGTGATGCAATCGCATATTGCACCGGCGAAAGAAGTAGAGAGGCAGTAGTAATGAAACGGAGATGCGATGCGATGCGATGTTTGTATTTGCGATGCAATCGCATATCACAATCGGCAAAGGCAAAGAAGGTAGACTATGAAACGAGAGGCAGAGAGTTTCGATGCGATGCGATGATATAAGTACATGGGTCCTACAGGTAGGTGTATATTATAATGTTCGAAGATTGGGTACAAAAGAGTTTCATTCGAGAAATGTATTCTCGAAACGTTTACAAAGTAGTTAACGCTATTACTAAGGTTCGGTTAAACAAATAGTGGAAGTATGGTGGGACCCTATGATGAACAAGAACAAGTGGTTTCAAAACCTAAAACAACCGGGTCTCACACGACCTCAAGACCCAGTAAGTAGAATTTCTCAAAAAAACGCGATATGGGTCTCTACTTGACATGTAATATAGAGGTGGTTTTTAAAACCACGAATGTCGTGTAATTTTTTAAGATTAAACCCACGTGCAATTAAATTGCACGATATTGCATGATATCCATTGGATCGGATCGGTGAAGATCTAACGGTGGTCGCATCACGCGAAAGGCGGAGTCTTAATTTCAAGGCCTAAAGTGGAAGTGTTGAAGATCGATGACGGAGATCTTATCAAAGATTGAGGATTGACGGTGGAGATCTTATCGGAGATTGAAGATCGACGATGGAGATCTTATCGGAGATTGAAGATCAATGGCGGAGATCTTATCTGAGATTGATGATCAATGGTGGACATTCATCGCATCGGACGAATGAAAGAACAAAGGAATGACGAGTTGAAATTTGCGATTGCGATTGAGTGATTTAATCGCAACCGTTCTGTTCCCAATTAAACTGCAGCCCATTGGATCTATAGTGAGTTATCACATCGTAGATTTCTAATCACATCGGTGCGGTGGAAGAGTAAGGGAACGTGTTGTTGGATGTTGCAATTACGATGATGCGATCCAATCACAACCATTGATCTCTACAGATAGCAACTCGTTGGGTTATAAAGTAAGTCGGAGTGGGGTCTATTGGATTTCAAACCCTGAAAATGTAAGGATTTCCTTTGTTAAAGCGCTTCGATGGGTAAAAAAGAAATATAACTTATAACGTTGAAATGCCAAAGTACTATCTCGGGTGGGACCCTAGCTCATCGCATCGGTGTAATTCAGATGACCAAAGGCACAAGGGACCGCCGAATGTGGCGATTAGCGATTGCGACAAAGTGATGGAATGTGAACCGTCGATTGGGAAGATAAATGAAGCGGAGTGTCTTCGTAGTGTGGGCTCCATGTAAAAGAAAAAATGGTTTAATATACGATTGCACCGAGATTTTAGAGAAAAGTGGAAGAATGAATAAAAGGTAAGGCGGTAAGTATATATGAACCATTATATTTATATATATATATATATATATATATATATATATATATATATATATATATCCGTGTGTGTGTGTGTGTGTGTGTGTGTGTATATATATATATGCAGTAGAGGGCCATCGCATCGGGCGTGAAGGTAGAGCAATGGAACAAGCCATCGAAGTTTGCGATTGGGATTAATCACATCGAAACAATCGCAAAGGGTGTAATCGCAATCAAAAATCATCTGGAGGAGGCTCATCACATCGGGAAATAGAAAGAGCTCGGCATGTGGGCCCAAAAGGTTATGTACTATGTTAAAAATTAAAAAGGTCTATTGTTATATGTCGAGAGTTATTTGGTTTTTATAGAAGAAGCAAGTAGTATATGCATTGAATGGGTTTGAACCATATAAAGAACTTCCGCAATGTAAAATATTTTGAACTCGATAAAGTCGCTAGATTTGAAATCGAAATTTGGGAAATGAATTCTACGTGCATACAAAACAAGAGAGTGTTCGGAAACTAAAAAAAGACAGGGGACAATACTCGTAAAGACAAACACACAATGATCCAAAAACCGAATGGGTTGATTTGAAATCGGCATTGTAACCGAAAATGTAAATGTTTTAATTGATTTCATATTGTTTGTGATGCAAAGGCAAGTCTCCGAAGTCAAAGAAATATCCCACTATTATATTGAAATGTATACATAGTGTAATATTTTTCTCGAATATGCTAGGCAAGAAAATGAGAAGGTGGAAGGCAAAGAGTCTTGGCTCTTCACTTCGAATTCCTCGTGGAATGCAAACAGTATATGAGGTAACTCTATAAATAATATCACATTGATATGCATAGTGAGGTCGTGAGAATGGAGAAATGAGGTAGAGAGTGTAAGAAGAAGCCGGAGAAGATAGAGATGCTGTGAAGATTTAGAAATGATATAAGTCGATATGAAGACTGGTGGACAACAATGAAGAAGGAATAGAACAGAAGTCGATATCCGTAAATCTGCATGCATTTTTATTGAAAAAGTGAGGAAGTTGGTGCTTCCGTATCAAGTTGTAGCTTGATAGAAGTTAGTTGTAGCTATCGAGGTAGGAGCCTTCGTAGGTTGTAGCTTGCGAAAAATAGTAGGGAGTTGGAGCTTTCTTGCAAGTTGTAGCTTGCGGAAATTGAGATAGGATCCTCCTCAGTATGTTGGAGCCGATGCGTGGAGCATCAAGGCCATTTTTCATTTGTAAATATGTGATATAAGGGGGTGTGACATTTTTTAATATTTTATTAATTAATTTTTATTTTTAATAAAATAGGAGATAATTTGGAAAAGTGAGGATTTTGTAAATATTCTTTTATTAAATAAAAGGATATGAGAGAAATAGTTTGAGGAGCAAAATTAGAGATTAGGAATTCTATGTATGGGACTTTGTTGAGTCCACACCTAAAATATAGATTTATTTGAGGATTAGGTGGAGAGATATTTTGAGTGAATTAAATGCATTATTTGTGTATAAATAGGAATGGTTTTTTGTGAAGAAAAATACACTTGAATAGTTGGAGAGTGAGAGTGATTGAGAGCGTGTTTTGAACATGTCCAAGGCCAGTAAGCCTCTGGGTAAATTGTAAGGGCCACGACCGTTGAATATCCGGCCGAGAAGAAAAGTTTGTAAGTATTTTCATTGTTAATGTGAGAAGTGTTTTCGAATTGTGTGTTTCCGAATTGAGTAGGTGTATATTTTCCCGTATATCGACTTTAGAATGTCGAATTCATTACAACGCACTCGTTTTGGTGAAATCAAATTGGACGTTGTGATGAGGTAAATGTAATTGGAACTAGTAATAGTGAATCAACTTAGTGATGGTATGAGATACTAATGTATGGTTTGAATGGTGCGTTGATCGTATTGTAATGAATAGCACTCGAAGAGTTGTATTTCAAATATGAGATGGAGCATTATTTAACCGTTTTGAATTGCTTGATCGATATTTCATATGGTTAAATGTTGATTGATATAAGTAACGCATAAACAAGTTGAGAAATCAAAGAGTGTTGGACGTAATTCACTCCGTGACTCGCTCTATTTTGAATGAAACAGAAAGTATCTATCCGAAGCAAGGGCGCCTTAGTGAAATCTTAATTTCAACTCGCAAGTTAATTAAAGACGCTAGAACAAACATCGTGAGGAGATTGATCGGTAAATTGTTGAAGGGAAAGCGTTCAAATTAGAACGTAGAAGCATTGGATGGATCGATGGCAAGTTACAGTGTTTAAATTGAGCAGTTTGCAATCGAATATATGATTGGCAGCGTAGCCAAAATTCAAGGGCGTAGTTAATATTGCAACGCAGAATTTAAATCCACGAAGGACTGAAATCAAATTTTAAATTGGCAAATCGGCTTTGGAGGTCGACTTCAAGGTCTCGTACCTTGTTGATAGCTTTGATCGTAGATGTAGAGATTGCCAGCAAATCATATGTGGAGGAAGAAAAATGATGGAGAAGGTATGTTAATGCATAGCCAGATTGCTGTTTTGGTCTTTATTTAAATTGAATCTGAATTGCCGACTGAAGCAATGTTTTAAGAGGTGTGGAACAGCATAGTTCTGTAGTCAGATTTTTTCCGGAAATCAAGAATTTTGGAGTCAACTAGACATCGAATTTCTATTCGATAACATGGATGTATTGAAACGTTGAATGAGAAGGAATGAGCTTGGTTAAGACACGAAAATCAGCTTGTGTTACCACATTGTTATCAAATTTAAACGCAGAGCAAGCATGGTAGTATGGGAATACCAAGGTGAAGGGCGTCCGAGGAATGGATTTGCATTGTTTGAATTGCGAGAAATAGCGTTGAATGGTAGCGTTTTTTGTGTTAAATGCTGAGCGACACCAACAATCAAAACAGAGTCAAACATTCAAGCAATAGAATTCGGCAAGAACGTGAAAGAGGGTTGAAGTGGTAATATTGGGCGCATCCTTTGCTTTTAATTCCTATATTAAAAATCATATGTGAATGATTGTGATTTAAATGGAAATGATGTATGAGAAGTAATAGGGTCTGAATTATGAGAGCGTTGAATGTTAAATTGGATTGGAAGTCTTAAAAGGAGATTGTTGGACTTTGAATTCTCATCACATTGAATTCTCGTTTGAAATTAATTGTGAGCAATAGCATTCATTCAAATAAGTGCGAATCTCATTGAAATTGTGAGTTATCTTGGTATGAAGATTGGGAATTATGATATGTTGAAAAGCTTCCGCATGCAAATGATAAAATGTGAATTTTCCAGGAATTGAAAGATAAGCTTCCGCATATTAATTGAGATTTCCGAGGGTGAAAATTGTCTTAAGTTGGAGTTTTATTGGGCGATTATGATGATACATTTGTATATGAAATCAGCACTGGGAAAGATTCTGGGTTTGCGTGCCCCGCCCGCATCAAAGCCTGCAGACAAATCGATGGTGAGAGGGAGTTGGAGCTTGCCTTTGCATCACAACAATAATAAGATGTGGCTTTCTCCTTTATGGGTTTCCACTTATATCTCGTTGTCTATATGCATGATGATAATGTTTTGATACTCGTACTTATTCGGTTAATACCCTGCTCGCTCACTTATTAAGATTGTTGTTCCATTGTATTGTAAGTTGATCACTAAATGATAATGTGAATGAGTATAAAAGAAAGTTTAAAAAGAACATAACCGCATTAAACCCGATTCACACTCAATTTAACCAAGGGTTCAACACGTTGTACCACGGTTGACAATTGTTGACCAAGGTTGATTTTCATATTGAGATAATCTTTGTCAAAATGTAAGGTTAGACTATGGTTGACAATGATTGACCATGGTTGACGATGGTTGTACATGGTTGATTATGATATTGAGACAACCTTTGTCACGATGTGATGTTGGAGCATGGTTGACCATGTTGACCATGATTATAAACTCAAGAATTTATATTAGACACGAGGATTAATATTATAAAAACTATGAATAATATTATATCCTAGGAATATGAACTATTAAATTAAAAAAATCCAAGGGATCAAGATATTATAAACTCGAAGAGAAGATTAATAAATCCAAGAGATTGATATTATAAAGTAAAAAGAATAATAAATCCAAAAAAAATCATATTTAAAAACTAGAGAAATAATATTAAACCCAAAAAAATAAATATTATAAAGCAAAAATATATAAACCCTAAAATATTATTCAACAATTAAATCATTAAAAATATTAAATCACACATGAACATACTCTAAACAACACAAAAATTATATATTTAAAAAAAGAGTATTATAATTTAATTAAAATAATACGAGATAGCATGCTAGATGATTTAGGTGTAAATCTCAAGAAAATCACCCCGAGGCATCAATGTGTTTTTTTCTTCCTCTAGAATTTAAAAAAGTCTCTTATGGATCCCGAACTTTCCACATCTTGAAGTTTGATTTCCCCGATCCCCCACTCGTGTGTCTATCCGTGACTTCATGAGCAACTTGGAATTATCTACGCTACCGCAGTCAAAGTTTGAAATATTTAGCGTGTAGAACTTCATATTTCGTACTTTCTCCAAACCCTAACGCACGAAGCCAAACATCGTGAAAGAAAAAAACGCCGATTATATTAATATATAAACAAGACATTGACTTGTATAATCTCAAATTTGTAAAGATCTGCAGCGAGAAATCCACCATATTGGCCAGATGATAATGCTCACTTGTAGGAGTAAGGAGCAGAATTGTATTAGGTCGGCCTCCTCATATCGGGAATATAAACCATCCCTTACAAAATGACCATCATACGTAATGAGGACAATTAGATTGAGAAGGATGGAATGAAAAAAAAGATAATGGGCCTTCAGAAAAATAAGACTAGTGTAATTTAGAGTGATTATGATAAATGAGAGTGTTTGAGAAGCTATACATATTAGAAAATATACCAGCATCATCCCTGTTACGCCTCGTGTGTATTAAAGTGGCTTCCGGAAACAAGAAAAACCATAGCAACTACATTATGTTTTGACAAAACGAAAGCTCGCTTGAGAAAGATTGGCATGCGTTCAAATTATCAAGATATATCATTGATCGACATGCGGGAAAGTCTTTACAGTGCTCGCTTGAAATGAAACAAGTCGGGCTCGCTTGAAATCTATAATCCGGCTCGCTTGATGACAAATGACGAGCACGCTTAAAAAAATTAAAACGTATCATAGGCTCGCTTGTGGTGATATTGGTCGGCATGCATTGAAGATCCGTGTGTTGTCACGTAGCATCAATTCACGGGCTCGCTTGATATAACCAAAACAACAACATGCACATTGAAGTAAACTATTATGCCTCGCTTGAAAATCTGTGTGTCCAAATCGGAGGAAAAGTATAGTGCCTTGCAAAAATGTCCCCCGAAAACATTACCGACATAACAAAAAACATAGCGGTACCATATTATGGAATTGGAATAGATGTTTGCCAAAAGGAGAGGCCATCTCCGAACAAATTTGAACCCGCATAATCCCAAAATTAGAGATTAAACCCTTTTTGGATAGTCCATCGACCCTTGTATTGTTTTCTCTATAGATGTGACCGATGGGAGGTTTATTGAGAATGGCCCATAAGCTACAGACCCTTTGCATCCAACCCCGTAACTCGAGCCGCACCATAACCATAGACCTAGAGACCCACCCGATTACAACTCGTGAATCCCCATATACATGAATATTCCGAATACGGAGATAGATAGCAAAGCCGGGAGACAACCCCCAAAGTGCAATAAGCTCCTCTTTGTTATTGGAGCCCATACCAGACATTCCAGTGAATATGTACACGTTCACGCCGAGATATTTTAATCCATGCTCCGCACCCCATTAGCCCGTCCACGCAAGCGCCATCAAAATAAACCGCTGGAATTGCCATCTCATGTGGTCCGATGCGGATGGAGCAATCCGAAATAGTTAGAAAAGGGGTGGGACAATCCTCCATCCAACCTAAAATTGAAGAGAATATACGTGAGGTTTGGAAAGGCATATCATCAAAGATCGACCTATTCCTACCCGACCCACACCTCCCATATGAAAAAAGAAAGGCAACGATTTAAATTTTCCCCTTAGCTTGTCCCATTCCAATGCTCGCGGCCATAAAATCAATAGGAGACCACGCGGGTCCCATGAAATGGTTGGAAAAGAACCGCCAAAAATTCTTAATGACAGGGGCATTGAAAGAACAGATGATCAATGGATTCGAAGTCAGCACAACATATTTGACATCTATAGGGTCTAGAAAAGCCTCTCCCCGATCAAATTTTCACCGGTAAGGGATCTTACCCTTCCAAACCAGCCAGCCAAAGAGTACTATCTTAGTGGGAATTTTCCTCCGCTGTAATGGAAAGAAAGATGTCGTCATCCGACCCTCGATAAGAATCGCGTATTTAGCACTTTGCATATGTCTTTGACAATAGGAGCGCGAGCATATATGAGACCATCCCAAACAATTATGTCCCCTCTAGCATCCCAACAAAATCCCATGACCCCCGAAGGCATCACGTAGCATGTCCCATTCATCCGCCACATTCGCCGGTGAGCGAGCTTGGAGCGCATTTTTTAAATTCGGGAGCACCGTAGGACCAAACCCAAATAGACTCGTGAAATATAGTTAATACCCCCTGTTTGTAAGTCTGTGCACAAGTAGCGGAGAGGGGCCATCACATGACTGAAACCCGATAATCTTCTTGAACGTGAAGGGGATATTGCCTCCATCCCGAAAAAGCCATGCAAGCCCCGTTAGAGACATGCCCGACAATATTCTTGAAGCTGCACTAGATAGTCGAGATAAAACGGGGGTGAGGAAAATTTAAACAGAGAATTTGTTGAAGAGTATCCCCCCCCAATATATTTTCTCTTAATTATAGCATTCCATATGCCATTTCCATGTAATGCCCTCCAAAAGGACTTCATAAGCGACGCCTTATTGAAAATCCTTGTGTTGAGAATACCCCATCCGTCGTGTTCCTTTGATCTGCGAGAGGCGCTCCAATTTACATAGATGTATTTTGTGAGACATGGAGGCCCCGCCCCATAAAAACTTAGCCATAATTCAGTTTAACATTTTGATTATGCCATCGGGGAATATAATACAAATGAGCCCAATATACCAGACATCCGTGATAGTACCGCCTGGATCAAAATTAGCCTACCCCCCCATGGATAACCACTGTGTGTCCATCCAAATATCTTCCTTCGAAATTTGTCGATCATCCGAGATCCAATCCCCGGACCTTGTATCCACAGGGCTTAATCTCGAAGCCCAAATATGTAAACCCAGCGAGAGGCCTCCCTAATATCGATCCCCATAAACTCAGTAGTGAATTCGATCTCCCTGTAGGTATCCATATTCATATATGATGAAGGATTTGTTTTTGTTAATAGTCGGACATTGTGGCAGCTTCAAAACGAATAAACATAAAATGAATATAGAACCAATGGTTCGGTTCAAGTAACCAAATAACAAAAGATCATCAACAAATAAGGAGTGTGTACAAGAAACTTCATTGGAAAAGGAGAAGCCCTTAATACACCCTCTCTGCTCCGCTTTATGCATAATATAGCCGAAACCATCCACGATAAGGATGAAAATTAAAGGAGAAAGTGCGCAACCCTATCTCAAACCACGTTCAAGCAACGAAAAAAGGTGTTGGGATACCATTAATTATGACTCGCATATCGAATCTGTAGAAATACACGAGATTACCCATCTTATAATCTTGATAGGAAGACCAATCTTCATGAGCACCAGCCTAATATATGACCAATCAATAGAGTCATAGGCCTTATGAAGATCCACCTTCATCGAGATGGCTTTCCTTTTCTCTCGTGTGAATGGAGTGTAGAACTTCTTGTGCTACAGCCCGTGGCATCATGGATGGAACGACCCTTAAGAAAACCGTATTGCTCTTTTGAGATGCAAGCCGACAGGTGTTCCTTTTAGACGCTCAACAATAATCTTGGATGTTATCTTGTAGAGAACATTACATAGAGAAATCGGTGCGAAATCGGCAAATGTTTGGGGATCATCCGATTTAGGAATTAGAGCAATGAAAGTATAATTAAGGTTGGCCGAATAACACCTCTAATTCTGATTTGTTCAATAACCAAAGTCAATTCCTCCCCCCATCGGATCAAAAAAATGGATAAAAAAATTCCGCGAGCCACCCATCAGTGCCCCGGACATTTATCCGAAGAAAAATCTTTGAGGACCTTTAAGACTTCATTCCCCGTGACAAGCACAATACAATAACGAAATGGCCTCGAATCAAAAAAATCTATTGACATGTTCCAACAACCATACCCGATTATCATTATTGATGTCGTCTCGTTTTGAGTAGAAGGAAGAAAAAGTATGCAAGCGCTTCATTTTGGATGTCCCGATTTGTATGAGCAACGTGAACCATCCGCCTCGCTTAATGCTCCATATAGCGTTCCTATTTTTCCTCCCATTTGCATACTAGTGGAAATAATTTGTGTTACGATCTCCCCTAGCTAGCCATGTAATTATGCTCTTCAACCGCCAAGTGATCTCTTACATCCTCGGGATTTCTCTTTTCTGTCACCTAGCCTTATAAGTTCTTCTAGTATGTGCTCGTCGGGGTAGCGAAGAATGAAAGAAGATATAATCAATTCCATCTATCTCTGTACATTCCTAAATTCCTTCTTAAGATTCAATTTCTTTTCGCGTTCCCATGACTTAGAGGCAATCTTAACTCTCCGTAGTCTAAAGTGAAATAAATCCCATAGACACGAAAACGGCATGTCATATTCGGCGCGCCAAATCCCATCAACAATACTCGTGTATTCGTGGTCCTCAAGCCATATTCCCGTTGAACTTGAAAGGACGTCCAAAAACCGCCGCATTGTTCGACCAAGAAAAAGAAATTGGCATATGATCCGAGATGTCGGATGCCGTTATCATAGATCCGTATTCTCCATGATATCTCGCAATGCATTCTTTAACCAACACCCGGTCAAGCCTTTTCCCAATGTAGTTATCACCCCCCCGCTTATTGGACCATGTGGGCGCAATTGGATGTGGCCTTATGTCCTTCAGACCCTTGTGTATAAAATATATCATTTATAAACCCGACCCGGAGGATCCAAACGCGCAACATTGCCCCAAATTTCATCCGCGTTAAGAGTTGAATTAAAGTCGCCCATCATAATGAGATTTGGAAGAGATAAAATACCCGACTCTCGCATTATGTTCCCAAAAGCCACCCTATTAGCATATGGGGCGTATATATTGATGAGATTAAAAATACCCGGCAAACCTCTAAGCCGGCTCGATAAAAGGATACCCCCAGAAAAAGCCGAATGCCTTGAATGAAACAAAATCAAGGTTCCACATGGCAACCAAACCCCTGGACCGCCATTTGAATTAATCGCCTCGCTTGCCATCCTTTTCGATGTCTAAAAACATATTAATAGCCTTCGAACGATTGGACATAGTCTCTTGTCCCAAAAAAAACAATAGGATTCTTAGTAGTTATGAGTTCCTTGAGGCAATGGCATTTGGGGGCATCGCCCAACCCCCTTAGATTCAATGAAATTATGTGAGTCATGAGAGAGATGTCCGAGGGTGGCTTGCTCTAAGCGCCCTGGTTGAGCCATCCGGATCATCATATCCGGCTATAGGAACTTCGACGGGCCCACATCATCATCGGAGAATAGAGATACGGACTTTAGCTTCCCTTTATTCAGACTGCGAGTCGCCTTTGCCTTCTTCTTGATAGAATAAATAGCGAGTCGATAAACCCGTAATAATGTTTCTGTCGGTGAAGGGATAGGTTTATCGAATACCATTAAAGCATCCGAGTCAATGTTCGGATTCCCCAGCAGCCGAATCAATATCACTCCCTATTGAGTTCCTAGGGGAATCATATAGGTTAAAAAGGTCCGCATTTGTCCGAGAATTGTGTGAGGAACCAAGGTTAACCCCGTAGACCGAGCTATCATCTACCAATAGGCCGATAGCATGATCGAGATGATTGCCCCCCCAGTTATCATAGACGGTTTGTATAAAGGCGGGTCATTCTCTGGAGAATTAAGTTCTCCGAGTGAATAGGAACCATAGATTGTTTGTCGACATTGTAGGAGGTGGATGTTGTCCCTATAGATTTCCCTAAATTAGTGCACGAGATGGGATTATTGTGCGGAAAATTGGAATCATTGGGGGCAAAAGGAGGACATGGGACCGGGGCATCAATATCCTCCCGGTATGTTTATAGCATGTGAGGGGCCAAAATTTGGCGTATTATTGGATTGTGGGTGAAGAACTCTATACAAGTTACGACCAACGAGATGGATGGAAAGCAATATTGGGAGGAATCACGGAATCGAAATAGCAGAATTGAGTTGACCTTCGACAAATTTGTAAGGTTCTTCATCATGGGACATATTAGATGTCATACCTTTTTTATCACCGCCGATGTGCCCGAACCCTCGTTGCGTCGGCGGGCATCACTCACGGCCTTATGACCCTCGTCCCGCCTTACCAATGCGAAGCCCCGAAAGGGCGGTGATCCCCGAGGTGGCCGAGTCTTATGACAAATCGGGCACCGAAAGGGTATACCCCCAAAAAATCAATACGTTGATCGGTGCCTTCGTTGCACCGGAAAGCGGATCAATGTCACCCGGAAGGCCACCCAAATAATTTATCTCAACAAGAATCCACGCAATCCGCTTATCGGCGATCCCCCACAATACTATGGTCAATGTATTTGGTGGATCCAATTGAGTCACCAATTGTGCGCAATGCCTTGAGGGTCCGAGAATTCTAAAGGCAAACCCGGAAGCTTGACCCATACCGGCTCGCTTCGTGGGGCCTCCGGAACCGGATTAAAACCAATATACCATGGAATAATTTGTAAGAAACATCTCGCTCCCGAACCCAAGTGCGATCAGTAACCTTGTGGACATCCTTTTCATTCATAAAATGGATGTTGAACCCATCCATTGATAAGCTTGCTGACAATAGGGGAATATCCAATAATGGATTTCCATTTCTTGTTGACCCATGAAGCTGAATCAAAATCCTCACAATCAGGAAATACCCATCTGCACACAATAGCCCTACGTTGTAAGCTCATCACCCGAACACAGAGATCGTCGTAGTCCAGGCTGACTTCTTTGATCTCCATCCTCTGTTTGAAAACCTTCCTCTTACCACGACGAACCCCTCGTTGAGAATGTCCTCTGGACCGATATCTTGTATTAACTTTGGAACCAGAAGAATCTATTAACGCCTGTTTGATGATAGCATCGTCTGCTTCGAAATCAACAGAATGTAAGCCACCGCCACCTTGGACCCTGTCTACCAGATTTGACTCGTCTTATGCCGCTCATGTTGAAGTAACGTCAAAACACAACAGGAGTCAATTCGACTGCATGTACAGAATGCCGCCACCTTATGAAGATGTCAGCCCGATCAGAGTGACGAAGACGGTGTCAGACAACAATAAACCTTGAGGTCTTCAACAACAATAAAACATGTCTTCAACCCGATCAGAGTGACGAAGCGGAATGAGAGAAAACCTTGAAATCTTCAACAACAATAAAGTATGTTATTAATAGGATCTCTTAGGGATTGTTGTTGAGATTTTGTGACCCGTTGAGGCATGTGCCATCCGGGTGGAGTGAATGAATATAACGCAAGCCACCAACCTAACCTGACAAACGTACCCACCACCGTCCCCAGATCGAAATAGAACATTCAAAGAAACAAGAAAACTACATAAAAGTCCATAAATAGCGATAAGACCAATTTAGGAAATCGCAACATCCATTGTCATGATCAGGAATAATCTAACATTTGAGATAATAATCATGTGTACGACTTAGTAGATTCAACATGAAATGTCTGCCTTCCAAACTGAGCAACCCTGATCATCATTCCTTTTCACCGAACTTGCCTGATCATCCCCCGCCGTCGTCTAGGCCTTGATATCGAACAACTATATCGAGGCCAGCCTGGAAAATTCAAAATTCAAAATGTTGTGCCGGAATGACAACTCAACCAAAGAATAACGATCGAAAATCGGCCATTCCACTTCGACTAAGCTTGGCAACAGCAGCAGCAGAAGCATCCTGGTATAGACCACCACCTTCTGAATAACCTGAAACCAAAGCTTTTACATGGACGGGATATGACTAACAGATCCGTGATCCAACGCCATGTAGAGAACCCATTAGAGCTATGACTGGAATCATTCGAAACAGAAACAACCGATAAAGATGAGTTCTCATTGCAGCACTCCTGAGTTACCATAAGACCAGAGGAGTTGTAGTCTGATTGTAAAACCCACAACCAATTAACATGTAGAAAAAACAAAAGCATAGCCACCAACAGCAACAAGATTGCCCTTAAAGGTACCAGCTATAATACTAGAACCAATCTTTGAGTACTGGAACTATCATACCAACATTAGCCACCAGAAGCAACAAAAATGTTCACCCAGGGTTCCAGCTATATAAATACTACCGCACTCATGACATAGCTCAAGCCACCATAAGAAACATAAATCCTCGATGGGTACCAGCTTGTTCTGCCACCCTCATGAAACGTTATTAGCCACCGGGAGCAACAATTTTATCCTCATTGGGTTCCAGCTAAATATAAGAGCTGCAGCACCCAAAATTCAGCAATAGCCACTAAAAGGAGCAAATTTGTCCACATTGGGCTCCAGCAACTGCTTCGTCTCAATCCACACCAATTAACTACGAGTGTCCCTGCATCACCGGCAAGTTCTACTGAGTGCATGTTCAGAGAGCAACCGGATCTATATATATCTGCACTCCCAGCTTTTCTCCTTACAATTAATCCAAACTAGATCATCACATCTATCTTATCTTATTAGGAAAATGAATTTTGTTCATTTGGGGTAGGAAAGTACGAAGCCAAACATGTATATACATATATAAAAACTATAAAAGCTCTTGTCGATGCAGTTAGTCAGTGGACATTCAGGTTAGCCTAGAGATAAAGGGTCAAGTGATAATGTTATCTTACTTAAATTTGAAGATCCAGAGGAGCAGTGATCTATGCTTATCACCAAAAAATTAGGAAGATTTTTGGGCAGTAAATTTAGATGACAAGTATTCATATTTCCGATTTATATATAATCATTATCTCTGCAAAGTAAGTAGCAATGAGTACATCTAGAAGTATTACTTAAATACGACTTATATACTATGAGTATCTCGTCAAAACTAAGCAATTATTTATTCACCGAAATTGCTTAAATAAGCAATTATCCATTCATTTAAATTTACTAAATATCATATTTAATGTGAGCATAGTATTTTCGGCACTAAATGTATTTAAATATATTAATATATTATTTCAGTTTTAAAATATTTTTTTGATAATTAAATAGGTTTGTTTTATAAACAATATATTAATAATTATTTTCTTAATATAAAAATATTTAAAAAACTTTGTTACAATATCATGGTAAATATTATTGTTTATGAATACTATATGATAAAAAAATTAAACTGGATCTATATAATATTTGTTTTTTTACATTTTTTTAATTACTGAATTTTGAAAAAAAAAAAAAATATCTTTATCATCCACGTACCTAATAATTATTAATAACTCATGGAATTTCGAAAACCCTATAGCATATATTAGTATAATAAATTAAATTTATCAAAACCCTATTCCAAAATAGAATAATTAAATTATTATCATAATTTTATAAATTTTACTTATATGAAAATACAAATATAATAAATTTAATAAATGTTTATATAAAAAATAAATATAAATATAAATGAATGTTTTTATATATAATTAACTTTGAACATTTTATTTATAAATGTAAATTATTTTGTATTTAAAAAATTACTTTAAATGAAACTATATTTTTTATTAAACAAAATACAAATTACACAAATTAAATTAATAAAAATATTAAGGTTTTACTCTCAATCATAAAATATTAATTATTATTTTTAATAAATTAATATTAATAATTTTTTTTAATAAACTAAAAATAACAGTTAGAATTTCCAAAATAAATTGATATAATATTAAAATAAAATTATTTAATAGTTGTAATTTTAAAGAAAATTATATTAGTTTTTTAATATTAAGAAAATATTATATAATGTGTAATTTAATGTAATTGAGTTTAAATAGATAAGAAAGAATAAAATATTTTATGTGAAATTTTTTTATATATTTAACAAGAGATTTACACTATAAAAAAAATTAATACTTTTTAGTATGGTTAGATCTCAGATTAAGATGGATTTAAGTGGATGTAATGAAGATATATATATAATGTAGTAAATTTCAATTAATAACAGTAACAAGTGTAAAAGAACTAAAATTAATTGATAGCTATATTACAGTAAAAACAATAAAGAACAAAAAGTGCATATATCTTATTTTACAACAATAAGACAATTATATTTAGGCCAAAAAAATGTAACAGCTCTTAATACAGTATTAAATCATTTTGCAACAAACATTTTATTCTTTGATATAGAGAAATGTTGTCAACAATGAGAAATATAAATATTAAAAATGTTGTTTTTTTTTGTAACCTTAGTAGGTCCTTTCTATTTTCTATTTATATAAAAAATCAGGTATAGTAAATACAAAAATTAAGCCTCAACATGCCGAAAGGAAACCAAGTTTGTTGGTCATTGAGTACATTGAAAGCCATCCAAAACATGTACTTCCTTAGTTTACTAAAGAGAATATTTAAATAGCTAATATCAAATTTTATTATTACTAACATTTACATAATGTAAAAGAAAGTTATCCACTGTAAAAAAAAATTATCAAAAACTAAAAGAACCAAATTACGAAGTTGTTTTTATTTATTAATTGTTATTTGTTATTTGAATTAATAGCCATTTTAATTATCACAATCCACATGTCGCTTTTGTTCAAAAATAAATTACAATTATTATTATATTATTAGAACACTTTGTAGAATATTATTTTCTATTTTATTTATTTTTGAAATATAAAATTACATTTTAAAATTATAAAAATATATATTTCTAATTTTCAAATTTTCAAAATTTTAGAAACTTCATAAAATTTCCTTTAAAAAACTGAAATTATAAAAAAATTAATACAAACTTATTTTTAAAGCATAAAATGATAGTGATAATTTATAAAATATTGATACCAAATAATTAATTAATATATATCCACTTAGACTTGGGATTTGCAACATTAAAGCATGTGATCCTCTTTCGACTTACGATAAATATTGAATAAAAATAAAATTAAAATAATATATTTTTTCAATTTAATAATTAATTATAATATAAGAAATAATTATTAAAATTAATTATCGTGTACGTAAAGAATGAATAATCAAAATGTTTACGTCATAAACAAATCTATAATTTAACTATTGATATGCATACTATAAAGTTATATGGATTTGAAAAAACATAGCAACATTATCCCATAGAATAAATTTATATGGTTTTAACTTTAAAATAAAATATTAAGTTTATGATTTTATAAATAGTTAATTTTGTGAAACTAGTCTACGTTGGAAACTACATCCTGATTTTTTTGAAGAGCTTAATCCTTACTGAATTTTCTAAGACTAATTAGATCTTAGATTTAATTCATTTTGAATTCTTTTTCCTTAGTTATAATAGATTTTCTAATTTATTATAATAAGGTATTGAAATGAATGTATTTAATATTTACTAATAGTTAAGAATACATATTTTTATATAAGAAAGTATATGTTAAAATTCGAGAATACAGTATGTATATTTCTGTGGGAATTAATAATTATGTTGAATAGAAACATATCCTTATTTTTTAATGCATAAAAGATTTTCTATATAAATTTATTTAATTTTAATTGTAATTTTTTAACCAAAAATTGTAAAGGAAATATATAAACTATAGCAAACTATATAAATCCAATCATTGTTAATATATAAACTATAATCAGAGTTTTTATGATACACACAAAATTAATTTAAAAACCAAAAAACTTGACTGAAATTTAAAAGTAATTTTCTTTATTAAAAATATTTAACCAACAAATATAATATTATTTGTGAATTATTATTTGTTATTTTTAAAATTATTATAACAAAATTATTTAAAAATGAAAATAAAAACTTTTGCAATTAAAATAAATTTTAAAATGACTGAAAAATATAAACAAATATTTTGTTTGCTGTTTCTACAAAACTATAAAAAAAACCGTTCGTATATCCATAAATTTGATATAATATAATATTTATTAAAAAAAATTCATATATTAAAAACAAAGCGTATTAGATATATACTAATAGAAACATTAATATGATAATTGCTAATTTCAGCATGTTTATATATACGGAGAATGAACAATTATTTAAAACAAGCTAACCCCGAAAATAGGTGATATTATTAATTCGTGCAGCACATTTACGGTTTTCTCCGCATCCGCGGAGGGAGGATACAATTTTTACCATCTATTGGATTTGATCGGGTTGATAGTCTCAATCATATCTCCAGCTCACAAAAAATACCGGTCCCTACGGCGGAGCCTACACTGTCACAAAATTTCTGTTATTTTTAGATGGGAGTGTTTTTGGTTTCAATTTGATTAAAAAAAATGAAAAAATAAGATAGTTGGAGTGTTTTAATTGTATTTTTTTGGTGAAAATAGACTCAATATCATTAAAAACCTTAAGCCACTCAAAATACTGAAGTTAACAACTATAACTTAGATTTTCAAAAATCTTTATCAAAATTTTTCATAATCTTACCAAAATTTCTGAATTTTTTGTGAATTTTTTTAATTGACATAAGTTTTTCAGCTCGAAAGGAATTTACGGCTAAAAACATCCCTTCGGCTTTTTTTTCGTAATTAACTGTGCATGCAAAACCCACAACAACTAATCTAATATGAGTAAGTATTTGAAAAAAAAAAAAACCCACAACAACAGCCACAACTTTAATATGAGTAAGATATTTGAACTTTTTAGTTTAATAAAATATTTTAATATCGAAATAATATAATATTAAGACATTCATAAAAATATATTAATATTAAAAATATATTAATATTAAAAATATGTAGTCATTTTAATGTACATGTTATATAATAATTTTTAATGTCAATTATGCATATATTATTTAAAACTTCAAATACTTAAAAAATATATATGATTAAAATATTTGAAGTAATTTTATTATTGGATTATTTTAAGTATATTTTCTCTTGTAAATATTTTTTGAAATTTAATAAAAAAAAGTTTTAGATTTTTTTAGTTCATATTATGTTTTTTTTGAAACATTTAAAAATACAATTTCAAAAATAAAAAACTACAATTATAAATATAAATATAAACCATCACTAAAAAATTATTAGTATCTACGTAAAAGATGAGTGAAAAGCATTTATTTTTTTCAAATTTTGTATGTTGATCCTTCTAAACAGATATTATATCCACAATTAAATTGAATTTATAACAGTTTAAATTGAATAATGATATAAATAAATTAATTCGAATTGCATTCCGCTCTGGGTTCGTTATCGATTTACTGTCCATCCAACTTTTATAACGTTCACAGTTGACAACCCTTATCCCGATTGTAGGTTCTCATCACCTATGTACGTGGTTGGTTGGGCCCACCTCTCCGTCTGGGTTTACAAAGACAAACGTTGACATTGATTATTGGAATTCCACAATGATTTATGGTCGGAAAACTTTTGCGGCAGGAAGGCTACCATGAATAAGTGTGTCATGTCTAACATCTTTTGTTCCTCGTCATGGATGGAGTAGTTGAAATTATGCGAGTAGTGTTTAGTGCGATTTTTTGAAGGTTTTATGGTGATTTTTTTACGGTGTAATTTCTCTAAAGTCCGATAGGAATTTATTGAAAAGAGAAGTTTGATTGCTAATTTTGCACAATCGAAGTGTCCTAGAGGTTTTGGAGGGTGTTGAATCCATATATAGAGTCAAAAAACCAGTTTGAATAACAAAAACCAAGATTTTACCTCAAAAATTTTCACTAGATTCCGCACCTCAAACATCAAAAAGTCGCACTAAAGACAACTCCGAAATTATGCATAATGAAAGTGGAGACATGGAGTGTTGTCATTATTGAAAATCGAGGATTATATATTGGAGTTGTTTTTATTGCTATTTTTTAGAGTTTCAGGCCCCGAAATCTAGTGAAAAAAATTGAGGTAAAATTTTGGTTTTCGTTATTTAAATTTCCGTAGAAAATCTCTAGGGCACATAGACTGTGCAAGGTTAGCAATCAAATTTTTCTTTTCAATAAATCCATGTTGGATTTTAGAGAAATTATACCTGTAAAAACCTTCAAAAAGTCGCATTATAGACTACTCGTTATATATTTTATTAAAACCGATGGGCAGTAATTTTGGGTTAACATTATTTTTCAGGTCATAGGTTATTTAATGTAGATTTAAACAAATTTAAATTTCACAATGGGCATATATTGAATAAGCTATAACCTGGGAAATATGTGTTGTCATAAAGGTGATTAGTTTATTTTAATTTAAATGTTTTCACTCAATGATAGTTGTCACACACTCAATCCACAATTATAATTGGAATTTTTATTTAAAATATAAAAAATAGTATCGATTTATTGAAAAGATAGATTTATAAAATTAAAAATATCAATATTATTTACATATTTAATTATTATTAATATTGTTTGTAATTTTCATCAATAATTGGAAAAACACATCTTCTTAAAGGAGTGAAATGGCCTGTGCTAGGGTTCTACACAGCTTTGCTTCCGCCGCCAACGATGAGGTTGCTTCTCCAGCGAATGATGCACTCACCTCTCTCATCGCTGCCATAGATGAACTCATGGTTGTACTGGTTGCAACTCCCTTCGGCAACCGAGAAGTCGACCCAATCTGGCTTAGGGCTCCACAAAGCTTTGATGTCGCCACCAATCAATGAGGTCGTTGTTACAGTGACTGCTACACACAGCTCTGCAACTGCCGCCATGGATGAATACCCTGCTACAACAATTTTACCGGTCGCTGCTCCCCTCGGCAACAGAGATGCAAATCTGTTCTGGTTTAGCAACGTAGTATTCCAACAAAAAAGAGGCGTCCACAAGGCAGATGGAGCATGCATAAGTAAATATGCAGACTCTCCCACTGCCTATGCCTTGTTGCAGCTCTGCCTCTCGGATCTACAAACTGGGTACACAGAAGAGCCTCTACTGGTTGTTAAAACCCAGTTTCACTATGGCTACTCTCATCTTTTAGCCTTTGTCAATCCCCAGCACAACCTGGCAGATTTGGGAAACTAGAGATCAACCAAGTTCCTGACTCAGATTTGCACTGCTAGGCAAGAGCTTTCAGATCTGTCTTCCCCTTCTTTTCAGATCCAGATCTCGCTTATCTTAGGCAAAACCATGTTGCATTGGGTGCACTTAACTGATCTGTTGCAAAACCTCTCGCATGACCTTGAACGTAGGTTGGGGATACCCTATGCTCTTTAGAGACTTCTTTATGGATGTAAACAACTAGATGACCTTCTTCCCCTTTCTTTTTACAATATTGAAAGAGATGCTTACGTTGTGTTAACCCTTCGTTTGCGAGGGGGAGAAGTAGGGAAGCCATCCTCTGCTCCCGCTTTCTCCTACAAATATGTAGTCCATGCATAACCACCCAAGAAATCTGCTCCACCCACTGAGGCTCCCAAGCCTTTTTTGGTGGATAAACTAGAGGAAATACCCTCCATAGTAATATCCCATCCAACACTGGATGCTCAATTCCAAAAGTATGTTAATTCCACCATTATTTGGAGATTTAATGGACTATGGCCTCACACAACAGATCTATACCAATGGATCCACTCCAATTGGACCAAAAATAATAAGATTTTATTCTTCTTGAAAGGCTTCTTCATAGTTGTTTCTTCTTTCAACGAAGATTATCATAAAACCTTAACACAAGGCCCATGGTTTTGGGGAACAACAGGGCTATTCCTCACCCCCTGATTCCCGGACTTTGACCCCTCTACGACAGTCATCACTAAGCTTCCCATTTGGATCAGACTTCCGAACCTTCCTACACATTTATGGCACTTCATTGTCTTCCAAGGGATTGGAAACACTCTGGGTAGCTTATGGCAACAGATCCCTCCAGGGGAGAGAAGATAATATACACCCATGGTAGAATCTACGCAAAAATAGACATAACTAGAGGTCTTTCTAATCAAATCAACCTCAAAATTGGGGACTTCCCATGGACATAGACCCTAGACTATGAGAACACCACCTTTCGATGCCACCACTACCATCAAACAAGGAACCTTCAAAACACCTGCGCTATTTTCCCTACCCAAAAGAAGAAAAAAAATGGCAAATCGAAATCCAAAAGCTGGAAATTATGTGATCCACCCCCCATGGATGACATTGAGTCCTTCAGCTCAGATGAAGAGGAGGATGTAGCAGATGGGGAGGATGCAAAGCAGAGAAAATACATGCCCTCGGCAAGCCCTAAGGGACACACTGAACCATCGAATTTGCAAAAATGTACTCCTGAGTATTCTACATCCAATTCAGAGAAGGAGACTCCTCCTTCAACCCATAACAGTCTGCAAGTGGTTCCTGCCCATCTGCCCCACAATCGATGGATCAAAGTTAGTAAAAAGAAAGGGAAAGCATGGTGTATGGAAGATTCGACCCATTTTGGGTAGACTCCTATGTCTAGCCCACTGATTCCCTATTACCCCTTGTGATCGTTTTTGCTTATTTCATGGTTACTCATCGAGACCGAGGTTGATAGTTTATCATTTTCGGTTTCCCCGCTGTATAGCTTATCTTGATTGTAACTTCATATTGTACCGTATGCTTTCTTAAAAAAATAAGAATAAATAAATAATTAATTATAATAATAATAATAAAAAAATCATCTATAACTTTAATCTAAATTATTAAAAAATTTAAAAATAGAAATTACAAAGAAGAATCTCGATGCAACTATGACTAAATAATATAATCAAATAAATATTAAACAATCAGAAAACTAGAAAATACATTTATGTAAATGCTATTCCGTAATAAGACACACACACACACACATAAGCATTTGTTTTTTATGAATGTTTGATACCCTGGCAAGCACAATACATCGTGCCACGATGCTTGCACGAGGATTTCATAATTATGACGTGTCATAACTTTGATTTAAGTCTTATCACGTGATTCTCATTATGCCTTATACATTAGTGGTACAATAATAAGGTTTTGATATTTATAAAATATGAACTGCATCGAGTTAAGGAGTATATAGTTTTTATTGAGTTTTTAATAAGTTGTGTTGAAAGTGAAAAGTTGCAAGAATTGATGGTGTGGGTCCAAATGGAATAGGTGGGTGGCCATCGATATCCACTTGGATGAATTTCGCATTCAGTGTTTGTGACATTGGCTTTGTTTTTACTTAAAACATACTGTAATTTTCAACATTTAGACTTATAATGGCCATATTTTTTACAATAGTGATATTGAATTTTTGATTTATCTATCCACCTACAACCATGATTAGTTTGAGACTGCTATTAATGTGTTTGAACTACTTGTCATCTATCATCAGACTGATATTGTCCTCTTCTTTTTCCTCTCTTTCTACGAAAACCTTTGCATCTACCTCTATCCATAGAAGCTTTAGATTTGAAAGCATGCTCTAAAGTACTAACATTTAAATTAATTCTTGCTTCATGAGCCAAAAAAGAAACAGCTAATTCTTCCACGAACAATTTTGTTAATTCACTCGACTCAAAAATAGTAACTATCATGTCAAATTTTTTAGGAAAACATCTAAGAACTTTTTCAACAATTCTTTGATCTTCTAGTTCTTCACCATTCATGTGAAGCTGATTAAAAACAGCCATAACTTTAGGCATGAATTGATCAACTGCTTCTGATTCAGTCATTTTAAATGTTTCAAATTGTGTTCTGAGGGTCTGTAATTTTACCATCTTTACTTTATAATTATCTTGATAAGCAACCTTAAGTATATCCCATATTGATTTAGCAGTTTTAGTAGCAGTGATTTTAGGAAAAATAGAGTCATTTAATAAATTTAAAATGTAGGACTTTGATTTACCTTCTTTCTATTTAAGTTCATCAAATTGTTTTCTTTGAGCAACACTCATTCCAGCAATTATATTTGCGTCAGGTTCTTTGAACCCCAATTCTATTGTTTCTGAAAAACCTAAAACTTGTAAGCATGATTGCATTTCAAGACTCCAAAAATCATAATTCTTCCCACTAAATAGAGGCGCAAGGATTGCAAAGTAAAATGTGGAGGCCATGTTTGAAGCAATCAAAAATCTAAAAACAAATCTTTTTAAAACACTTATAAATAACAAAAACAGACTTTCGATGAGGGGATAAAAAACTATATTGTTTTTATTTTTTTTAAATTTCAACATCTTAATTTTATAAATTCCATAATTAAAGATTCACACCAACGTGAAAGGCATATTTCAATTTCCGTCAACAGCCTCATTAATATACACTGAATAAATCCCTTAAAAAATAGCCTTGCTTTAGGCTAAAAAACCAAACCAATCAAGTAAAAAATTGTGGCAGCCATCCTCTAACGCTGTTACACAAACTATTACAACTATGAATCATGCACCTTTGATGGCTGAACCCAATTCAGGGCTTACAAAGTCCTCTCTCGAGTCTCCTTAGTTCAATGCAGTGCCAGCTTCAAACAACAAGGACATAACTGCATGGAAGAAGAAGACAACAAGGGCGCCTCTACTTCAAACAATGACTTGGCAGCTTCAAACAACAGCTTCAAACAATGAGGACAAAACTGTAGTGAAAAAGCAGGCAATTTCAAACAACATAGTTTCAAAAAATGAAGAATTTGCTTCAGCTCTCAGGAAATAGAGATCGTAACTAGGATTGCAGAGCAACCAGCTCTTATACCATGAAAAAATTATGAAGAAAACATAGAAAAACGAATTCGTGAGAGATAACACACTGCATGCGTTTTATTATAGAAGAGAGATATATATAAAGAAATAAACAGCTATAACCAATAAACGGTTATGCTAACTAATCCTACAACAATTGATTGCTAACTAATGATTAATTATTTAATAATGGACTTATACAACTCGCACAAGTTAAAATAGCAAAGAATATGGCTCAACAAATTTTCTCCTTGATATGGCTATATAGGCTCAAAGAAATACACAACGATTTTGGCTTACGACAATAGCTAATATGGAGGCTAGCCCATAATTTTGAGGGATGGTATACACCAACCATGCATTCAACCAAATAATATAAAACAAAAACTTTATGCAAAACCACCAGGGTAAAATTAAGTGACGTGAAAACAAACTATTGATTTCGTCTTCCCCTGGTTTCAGAACCTCTAAGCCAACCTCTTGGAACAACTAGGACACCAAAAATATATAGATCCAATAAAACATTTGAATAATATGCGATGTGACCAAAATATTTTTTCAATAAGGGATCGATTGCAACTTGGTTGTTGAGCAGATCCAAAAATTTACAACTGTATTATAGAAGAAATACCAGATTGAGAGATCGTAGGAGTAAAATGGAAAAATTTTATGGAATAGATCTCGCATGGAAAATTCTACTGCGCGATGGCTTCAGATGAAAAACAATTCATAGAGGTAAAAGTACCACTTTTCGGCATGCTAAATTATAAAAGAGATCGACTGTGTCGAACTGGACAATCATAGTCTATAGAATGACTCTGAGGTATTTTCTTTCTTTTATCATCTCTACTTCGACTTCTACTAGGACTGTAGGAAGGTCTCACAATGCTTCAACTTCGATGGCGATAATCACGCTCTCAAATTATCGCTTTTCCAAATTGGTATAATTCTCTTGCATGTGCAATACACATTACTTCGTGTGATCACTTCTTCTGTATTTAAAAGAATGCTTTTTGTGTTTACTCTCTTCTCTTTTGTCTAAAGAGGATGTGGATAGATACTATTGTGCAGATATTCAGGACTACATGGATTTCAATGGCATAGGACTGATGACTAATACCCACTCGCACCCTCCTCACACATTATCGCAAGCTCTGATACTAGTTGAAAGAAATTGAGAGTACACAGCGGAGAAGAACATGGCAAAACACAACTGCAACTATTAACTACACATAAAATTAAACATAAATTAAGATAACTTTGAAATGTCAAAGTAGTTACAACATGGAAAATTTAGGGGCTAATATTCGCAAATGGGCTAATTTTCCATGCTTTTTCCAAAAAAAATTCACCAATTCTAGGTTTTTCCAAAAAATGATTTTGACAAATTCTATAGGAAATAAAGATTTTATCTTAAAAATCTAGAGACCATTAGATATTTGAATATATTTGCTAAAATATCACCAATAATTTTATAGTTTGCATATTAATAATCAGTAAGATTCCCCAAAATTTCTAATCTTTAATATAGATTTCCATCCTTAAATTTTAGAGTTGTACAGCACTAATTGTGCATCTGAAATGTGTATCCTCTTATGCCTGATCATCTACTTTTATCCACAAAACTATGTCGTTTATTTTCCCTTTCGATGTTGAATAGGTTAAGATAGTGACACCCTTTCAATTTGGGAAAGTCATGGTGGTGAGGGGGTGCTGGAGGTGAAGGCAGTGAAGCGATGGCGGTGGGTTGGTGAATTGATAGGCGAATTGACAGGCGTAATTATTTTAAACAAATATAAGAAAGAAAAGAATCAAGTTCAATGCGGAGTAGGGTCTAGAGTTTATAAAAATAACAATCAAAATACATAAGTAAGAAAAACTTGACTCCCCATTGTCACTTAATAATAATTTCTTAAATAAAACCATTGCAAAATATTTGAAATTATAGGAAGATGTTTTATAACCCCTCTACTGAGGTAATATAAATTCTTACATTAAAATAATAAACTATAATCACAAAATAATTTACTCTCTAAAGGAGTTAACTGTAGTAAATAAAAAAAAGGCCTACATGCTAGCCATAGCCTACGTTTGAGTATTATATGAACCAAACGAAATCCTAACTCCACAATGAGGAAAACTAACCCTGGTGTGGAGGAGATAAATATGCTTGTAGAAAATGTCGAAAGCCCTAGGAAGAATGACCTTTATAAAGTTGGAAGACCAAGCAATGACCCTAACCTGCACCTGGCCAAATCAAAGGACAATTTATTAGCCATATATATATTATATCCAAGGTGTGATTTATGAGATCTTAGTATGTAGATCAATAATATCAGCAAGATGAATATGTTAAAAAAATTAGGTTATGACTTTAGTTTCTCGAGGATAAATATCCAGAATTATCGTATAGGGTAACAAGGTTATTGGTCTTGATAAGATAAACATCAAAAAAAAAATTGGTGGATGTTTTACTGACCATAAACCTAGTTCTAGTTTTAAGATGGATAAAATTTATTCATAAATCTGTATGAGATAGATAAAATTCATTTATTAGTATGTATGTGTAAATGTTGGTTTTAAAATGCAAGTGTGAAGTTCCAGAGAATTAAAACTAAAACGAGGCAAAATCTGCACTCCCTTGTTTGGGAAGAAGTGTATTTTAAAAAGTAAAAAAAAATCAAGACTATGAAGGAAAAGAAGGTAAAACCTTGTTGGGATTATAATTTTTGTGTGCAAGAATATAGTTTCTACATATCAGGTCCTTGTTCCAAAAACATGTATTGGAATTTAGATTTTTAAAATGAAGTTTGATAGAAAGTGTGAGAGATATAAAAAATATCTTAAAAATAAATTGATGATGATTAACTTCTACTAAAATTAATATGGTTTATTGGATCTTTAGAAAAAGGTTCATTGAGATTATTTAAGATTTTATTTTTGTGATAAAAAAGAGGGAGAAAAAGTAGGCTGGTAATGGATTAAATTATATGGAAATGAGAACGAATCTAAGGGTTGGACAATCCAAGAAAAAATGCTTTTCATCTTTGAATTTCTTAGGATCACAAAGCTATCAAAATGAGAACCAATGTTTGGGCTGGACAATCCAAAAGAAATTTCTTTTCATCTTTGACTTTCTTCGGATCACAAAGAGGCATATTCTTTAGTCCCAAAGAATCTTGGGAATATACCAACTTCTAGTTTCAGTATGGAAATCATGAGAATTATTTTGATTCTCGCAATATTCATTGGCTTCTTAGCATTGGTTTACAAAGAAAGGTAATTATGGTTAGCAAGAATAGGTTTGATTACCTCCTTATATTTTTGTAACATTCAACAAAAAAAAAAAATACTTCTTACAATAATGTTAAAACTCCAAAATTTAATCTCTGATGGCACAGTTACTAAACATGTTCATATGGTTTAGATACATGTATATATGTGCACATTTTGGTTTATGTTTTTAAAGGTGATGAACTTCTCTTATAACTTTAAATTGCTGATACATACATATATCCAAACGTTATCTTAGGTTGTGATTTAAACCCTCTGATGTTCATCATATGTTTTTAATAAATGTCTCGATTATTGTTTTGTACCATCGGTCCTCTGCGATGTCCTCGGCAATATATTATCATCCCAGTTGTTAGATTTCATTGGATATGTGTTTATGATTTATTGGGTCACCTGCCCTCCTGCACATCGTTCGATCACTAGGGATCTACGGTGAGTTATTTAGGGGGGAACTTGCTAGCTATTACCCTGCAACCCTAACCGATTCTCCTCATTTCCACTCTATCTATGTGATGAGTTTGGTCTGCAACCCTGTCAGTGGTTTGATGCCGCAGGCTCGTTTCCCTTCTCCGGTTGGTGCTGTAATAAGTTTACAAGAATGCTTGCAAGGAGTTAACCTCTCTTTTGGCTGTGGCCCGAGAATGGGTAGTTCTCTGCAGGTTTCCATGATTTGGGAACAAGGCTACCTCTTACCCTTGTCCAGAGACTGGGAAAATATTTCAGCCACTGCAAGGTGAGCTCTTGCTAACGCAGGTTGCCGGTCCCATTCCACCTACAAGCCCTCTCTTCACAAACATAGGTAAAACCCCTAGTTCTAGTTAACAACGTTGTTTTTATCTCTATTTACCTTGTTCAACCCTCAGGTTATGCATTTAGTTTATGATGTTTTAATCCCCGAATATTTTTCCTGACCCTCATTATTTAGCTCGACGCTTGGCATGTCATTTGGTGAATTATCATTGCAGGTAAATAAAATTTCAAGGTTTCTATTGTGTTAATCTCTGAATTTTACCAACATTCAGCTTATTATGTTATGCCAACATTTAATGATACCTTTGCTTATTATTACAGGTAAATCCTTACCCGAAGGCAAGGTCTCACTGCAAATCTTCCTTCAGGGTTGAGCGCTGAGGTTTTCTTATTGCTAACAATACCAGGTTACCCTTCCATGTACTCTTATGTCAACCGCTCTTGTACAAAAGAACTTCTTCTTCCTCTTCTCCAGTGTGTTTAATTTAATACCACTTGGGTTTTTGACTCAAGATTATGGAGCCAGTCGACTAGCTTGTTATTTCCTTTCTATCCTATGAATGTCGAATTTGGATTTCTTGCATTTCTTGTATGGAATTCTTTAATAGTAGTATGAGTATACCTTCTTTCAACTTTAATGGAGTTATTGCAAGGTTTCCTCCCAACTAGTCCTTTTGGTCTTGGTTGAGTTTCCCAAACTCAGTTTGTGTATTTCATAGTTTTGGAAATGTAACTCTGTAAGAACTTGTTTTCCATTTTAGAACTGTTCCCTATGGGGTTTCTCATTTCGACTCTTATGATAGAATATTCATGGAAATTCTTAATCTATTAGAGAATTGTGTTCTCGATGCAGTATATACATATATTCATTGTCTTTCTATTATATGTATCTTCATGTTAACAATTTTTCTATGGTAAGTTCCGAGCCTCTGGTTAGAACATGAATTTTCATTCTCCACTGTATCTCAATTTAAATGTGCCTTGGTTTTGGTTTCACTTATTCTTTAGCTGGTTATCTGCATACCATATAGATCCTAAAATGATTATTTATTCTTGAATAGCTTTTCCTATTTTTCATTTAAGATTACCAACACAGGATTTTGTTTTCCTTTAGTTTAGGTGACCAAACCACCTCTAATTACTGTCTGAGTACAAATAGGCAAGAGTAATGATGAGTTCTAGGTTGAGGTTACCATCTCGTACCCAAAACCAACGGTTCACTCCCCAATAGTTCCAGATGATAGAATTTTATAGTTTGACTACTTGCTTCGAGTTTTCACTGTATATATATCATGTGTTCAATAGCATATTCGTTATTTTGATAGTTATTATTGTTTATTCGTCTTAAACAGATTTAAATTTTCGCAACGTAATTTACTCAACAATTTACCATTTATGTGGCTGGTTTACTCAGTGATTCCTATATTTCCTTATGTATGGCCAAATACAACTCTTTCCTATAGAATTCCTCATTACAGTAATATTTATAGAGCTCATAAATAATTTTTAGAACTGATAAATAATTTGTAGAGCTCAAATATTTTTCCATCATAATGTTGCTTTCCCTGAAGCTAGTTAAAAACATATCTCTAAGCATATCCTATGATAACAATCATGTATAAATTATCTGAAATGAAAAATTACATATCTAAATGTGAAATATGTTGATGACGTCCACCCAACCATCAAGAGAGGCAATTACGTCCTTCTCTTTCCCCCATGCTCCACACTTGAGAGGTATATGTTAACAGAGATTTCTGTTGAGACCTCAGGATCCCAAGTCTAGTCAATCCCAGAAATCCTCAGGAATGCTAAGTGTTTTCCACTAGTCTCTATCAGCTCAGGAAATTCCTCACTCTTTTCCTTAGTTAATGAGAAAAACCATTTTTCCTCACTTGGATGTTCCTTTTATCCTCAGAGGAAAAGGTAAATGTTCAAAACTTTCCAACCACTTCAGTTCTTGGAATACTTTTACCATCAGTATTTTTTTACTTTTATGGAACTACTTTTCCATAACTAATTTAATTTCTCATAAAACAAAAATAGCATTTTCTAGAAAAAAAAATAAATGTTTCAGTCTTTCTTCAAAATAATAACTAAAATGACATAATACTAGTTAACAACTAGTTAATACTTAATTCAGTTGTCACAATTACACAAATTAAAAAATAATTTAAAATGAAATATATTTTTCCAAAAAACTATTTTAACAAAATTTCTACCATGAAAATTTATTTTAATCAAAATTAAACCAATAAATGTGAAAAAAAAAACATTTCAAATCTTGAATCATTTAGACAATGATTCCTCATGACCATTTATCTTTATAAACACCAATAATAACATATACAAATTAAAAAATGATATTGATTATCGTCAAAATTACAAATAACAATAATATAATTGTATCACATCAGCTGAAAATTTTGAGATAAAGGGGAGCATTGTAGAGTTGATGTATCACTTTCACTACTCCTTATACATCAATTTCGAATAAATACAAACATCCCACGTGAACAGGATCAACCATGTACTTAATAATGAAATTTGTTACAATCAATCACACTTCTATTTTTAATTTACTAATTTCTATAAAGTTGGGTGGTTGGACACTGAAATATAGATCTTGAGTTCTGGAATTCAATGCAGAAATCTATTTGTTTCACTGCAAGTACCATTTCCTTGCCTTCCAACCATTGTAGAGTCTTCTCGACAATCGAGAACTATTTTTGTTAATCCCCTGCACTAGAACTATTAACTAGAAGCACTATGGTGTTGTTTCTGGTGCTACGAACAAAGTTCATTGGCCCTTAGTGAATAAGGTTGGGATTAATGGTACCACTAATATTAAGGATTGGATTCTTCTAAAGAACAAGTTTTATTGGGTTCTAAATAAGCTTCCAAGTGTTGTTTTTGAAAATATGGTAGAACTTTTTATAGAGAAAGGAATTTGTTAAACTTTTTTTGTAGATTAATTTAGAAGAGGGAATTTTCTTTTGGGTTGTTAGGTTTACAAAGGTACATAATTGTTTTTCTTATTATGGTGAATCTGTAATTTTTTAGAATGATTTAAGGGCAAGGCAGAGATACCAAAACATGGGAATCTACCCCTTCAGCCGAGATCATAGCCGTTCATATACTCAATAAGAAACAAGAATAGAGTATATACAACAACCAAATCAGACCATGCCATATACTCAATGGGAATGGGAAAGCCAGAGATAATAGAAAAATAGAATCTATTCTTTCAGCTGAGATCATAGCAGGCCATATACTCAATGGGAACCAAGAGTATCTACTCCTTGGGAAAGATAGATGTTGGCCTATGACTGCACAAAAAGGGGAGAAGGAGAAAGGAGGGCAAGTCCTAACTATCAAAGAGCTTCAAAGGAATTAATTGGCATCTCAGTTTAGGAGAAAGGAGAAAATGTAGCTGATAAGGTTTACTAGTGAGAAAACTCCATTTCTGCCATCCTTCATCTCATTTATCCTCTTTAACTTCATTTACCATCTCTTACCCTTCACTTTCCCTTTTTTGAAGTCCCATGTTGCATTTATTCATTGGCAACACCGCTCCCTGGAAGTTTCAATATTTACATCTTAAGACATATCGAAACTTATCTTGCCGTTGATAAGTCTGGCTTGGTGGGACCCATCCAACCTTGATACATCACCCAAATTTGCATGCAAACTCTGGTATTCCACATTTTCCTTACCTTTCACCTTTTTTCACTTTGCAGTGTCTAGCACGTCGCATGTCATATATCACACATTTTTATAACTTACCACTTAACCGCATGCAAAGTATTTTTTTGAAGTTGGGATGCAGTTGGCTCCACCATAGTAGCTCCACCCCTCACTTCTGGTCACTTGTAATACTTTTCGTATAATGTGAAGCCTCATACACTTACCACATAACCATTCACCGGTTTATAACTCTGCCAATGCAGTCTTTCCCACCTTCCCTCCACGTCACCTTCTCTGCCATCGCACATTGCTCCCCGCAACTTTTAACATTTAGCACCCTCTGCTTCAAGCTAAATCTTGCGACATGTGATTTACGGGCGCAATCCACGCCACTATCCATGCCACCTCACCTCCCTCACACTTCACTGATCGTAGGTCTTAATGTTTAAATTCCTCCTGCATGCACATAAACTTTGTGATATGCACTTTGCAGGCGTGGGTCCCACCACTTTTCCATGTCATAAATAGCCCCTTTGTGGCTTGTCCTTCGCCCACTTCAAATGTAAATGAATTCTGGTAAACCCACTCTTGATTCTACCATCTTGCCTTAAGCTCCGCTCCACCTTTATGCAGCCCCTCCAAGATCTCCATACTAAAGAATTCAATGTACACAATACAACTGATCGTCTCGTAACGACGACTGGAGATCATGAGAGTCAGAGAGTGGAGGATGTCTAAAAACAAGTGGAATTACATGATGACGTCTAAACCTTCCACCACTTCTCACCACCCCTTTGAATATTTTGGAATTTGGCCTCCGTGGCTAGTTCTTTTGCATATTTTTACTATTAGATAGTGATGTTTTCCTAGTAAAATCACGATTTTATCCAATTTTGTTTTGATTTTCTGTTGTAGAAGTAATTTCTTGAAGCACACTCTGATAGTTTGTAAGGATATTTTGGTTTCACCTGTGTGGATCGATCATGACAAAATATTCGATCATAAACCCTCAGGGAGAACTCTATATGTAGTGAGTTCTAAGATGAAATAAAGGTTCTTGAATTTTGAAGAATTTTGTTGTATTTTTGAATGATTGTGCTTCCTGTGCTCTGAGACACATATTTGGGAGAGTTGTTTTAGCATAATATGAATATAGAGCTGATATTTGGATTTCAAATGGAGCAATGAGCAATATGTATTTGTTTTCTTTTGTTATCAGTAATCTCTTCCTTATGTGTAATCATCATTCATGCTATTCTACTTTGATGGTTCGTGTAATGTAGCTGCCAGTGGTCTGCAAATTTATTCATTAATCCATGTTTGTATAATGATCAGGTGTTAACGCTCATGTGTTAAGCATGTTGATCTCCCTTAATTCACGCTCTACGAACCTTTGTTGTTGTCCATATCTCATTCATATTTCTTTCCCTTGAGTTAATAGGGGACATATTCTTAAATCTCCTAAGCCTCTCTCTCGTGGGTTCCTTCTTCATTCTCTCTCAATACGTCTACATATTTTAAGATTTATGTTCATTTTTTTATACTTTGCCCATTTAAAATCCATCAGTATCACAACCTCTTGAGCCCTCTCACAATATAAGGAATTCACATGAATCAACTTCAAGGTATTCTTCGTCCATTAACCACCAAAACTATTTTTCTCTTATTCTATATTTTTTCAAAGGAATTTTATACAATTGTTCACACTCAACCTCTGATTTTTAAGATGTCCTAGGCACTGTTTTTTTGCAACTCAAGGCTCTCTCTTAGATCTGTAACTTATTTTTGGCATCGTTTTCGAGGAAGAAATTAGAAATCGTTTCCCTAGGATATGACATTATCTTCACCCTTCAATTTGGTGAGCATGAAGGGTTGAGAGTTGCATAGCCCTCACCTTGGCGAATCCACTATTATCAAAGTTCAAATCAAGCGTAATCTTGGCTTACACCAGACCTCATACCCGATCAGATGCTTCTCGGCAGAAAATTCCTTCTGTATCTGATCCTGAAAATATTATATTCAGGAGAATCTGGAGGGAGAAGCAGCCAATCAATACTGACCTACCCTCATTTTATCTAGAATATTCTCCTTCCTCTTCTGAGAAAGTTGATATATATGGCATTGGATCCACATCCCATGTACTTGACTATCCTCTAGAAGCCTCTTCTTTAGCCAGTTCAGACATAAAAAAGGAATCTAAATCCATTGATATTTCTTTGCCTCCTTTGCATCCTACTCCAGAGGCCGAAGAAGTCAAAGAATTTACATCACTTTAGAGCTCATTACAGATCAATATCCAAACCTATACTTAGCATACACCTGTTATAACACAACCAAATGATCCTTATAACTTACCACCACTGCCCCTCATGGTTGTACCTCGCTTCCTCAACAAATATGCTCCATTGGCTTTGCCTTAAGTATTGCATGACATGCCTCAAGATTATCTAAAGCTTTCGCCTCGGTTTACCAAGGAGGATAGTACTTCTGCGTAGAAACATATTGAAGACTTTTGTGCCTTTGCTGAGAATGTGAATGTGGAGCACCTAGATGTGGTGTTGAGCCTTTTCGTCCAATCCTTGGATTGAGACGACCAAAAGTGGTTCAAATCTCGTACTAATAATGCAGTCACCACTTGGGAAGAAATGTAGATTTTCTTCACACTAAAATGGGGAGAAAAGAGGACCATGGATATTTCCTCATAGAGTTCAATTCTCTTAAAAATAGAAACAATGAGGACATGATGAAATTCATAAAGAGGTTCAATAAGCTCTACAATAATCTTACTATCGAGATAAAGCCTCCCGAAGCAGCTGCTAAGGTGGTTTTCGTAGGAGCTTTTGAACCTGAGTTTTGGTTCACCCTAAGATAAATAAATTCCACCTCTCTAGATCAGATCCAGAATAATTCATTGGAGGAGGAAGAAAATTTTTCCCCTACAGGTAGATTTAAAGGGAAGATAGAACTTGCAGCCAGAAGAAAGAGCAGGGAGTAGGCTTCTACTTCTAATCACGAGAGGGAGTCACAGGTGTACAGGATTGAAGAAATGAATAAGTTGATCAAGAACCTTTCGAATAAGTTGGTGAAGCTTGAAATGGAGGCTAAGAATCCCTCTCCTCATCCTAACCAAATGATTCCAAGCCGTGGGTTTAATACCCAATACTGCAAGCCCCCTCTACAATTTTTACAGCAGGAAAGGAAGGAGAAGCAAGATCACATCCAACCTCCTCTATACATAGAATGGGAAATGGAGGGACAAGCCAAGGAAGTCACTGACATCCAAGAAGACCAATTTCTCTCTTATTCAGAAGATAAAGAAGGGGAGCTCACCCTACAATAGTAACTAGAAGAGAAGGAAGTCCCCCCAGAGGATTGGGATATCGATAATTAGTGCAGGAAGTTTGTGGATTTCATGCAAGTTGAACTCCATAAGAAGTATGACCTCAAGTCCTCTAGAAAAAGATCTCGAGTGAAATAATAAAATGAAGAATCAATACCAAGAGAACATACCCCTTCTAGTTCTGCCAGTAAGGGGAAAAATCCTTTAGAAGAGTCTGCACATCATAAAGCCACTGCTTCCACTTCCACAAAGCAAGGTTCTGATCCTCCTGCAAACCATAAGTCATCTTCTGTAGCCGTGAACCTGCCTGATCACCCTAAAGAGAAGTCTAAAGAAGTCATTGCAGAAAAATCTCCCATAGCCTTTAACCTCCACAAAGAGCTAGAGAAGGTCAAGATCCATGTTCCCCTGATCGAGCTCCTAAAGCATCCTTCATACAAAGCCCAAGTGTCTCGATCTATGCTTCCATATAGCGTAGGCCCTCTCCCTGATAGACTCAATCTCCAAGAGGAAAGACCCGTGGTAGTATTTTGACCTCATGTAGAAGAGTTGGACTCAGCCACTCCCCTATTCTATGTGTCTCTAGTTATATATGACCTATTACTACACAACTGCATGCTAGATTCTGAGGCTTCACATAATCTATTCTCATTGTCTGTCATGGATTAGTTGGGATTGCATATTACCAAACCTTATAAAGATCTATATTATCTTAATTCTAAGAGGGTAAAGTGCTTGGGCATGATAAAATATTTGGTAGTAAACCTTGCCCGGATTCTGGCCAAAAGTATGGTGATGGACATCATTGTAGCTGATATCCCTACTTGGTTTGGAATGTTGTTGTCTAGATCCTAGGGATACAAGATTGGAGGGTCCACAAAATTGGACCTCACTTATGCCACTATTCCAGTATTTGGTGGGGATGAAATAAGGTTATATCATGAATCCATATTCGTGAATATGGTAACCAATTCCAATGGTTCCACGAATTCTCTGATATATGGTAAGGAGGGTCAACTATCTTGTATTATGTTGGAGGAAGACAAAGATTTCCTACAAGAAACAGAGATTTGTACTATAATACAAAAGAATCCTATGAGTAGAGAGGAAAACAAGATGTGGACCTTGCAGTTTAATGGAGCTAATTCACGAGAAGGGAATGGGTTCGGGGTACTCTTGATATCACCACAAGGATGCTTTGTTACCCTCTCCTTTAAGCTCGAATTTTAAGCTACAAATAATGTGGCTGAATATGAAGCCATGTTTTCTGGGTTTCAGACAGTGTGGAATATGAACATACAAAACCTCAAGGTGTTTGGAGAGTCAGAGCTTGTAGTGAGACAATTCAGGAGACAATTTAGGAGCCAATGCAAAACTAAACACCCACGGCTCCGAGCCTACAAGAAAGAGGTATGGGATTTAGTTGAGAACTTATTTTCTTCCTTTAATATTGAGGTCATGCCAAGGGATAGAAACAGAATGACAAACTCCCTAGTTGTGGATGCTAGTAATTCCCACCCCCCCACACACAAAATCCTTTGCACATATATGAGTTTGAAGTGTGATAACACCCTTCCATTCCAGACAACATAAAGCATTGGCAAGTCTTTGAAGATGAAGAGAAATTCTACTGTTTCATGGAAACGATAGGAAAATTTTCAAATATGGTGATTGATTCAATCTCTGAGGATGACATCGAAGAATAAAAAATGAGGTGAGGAGAGACACCGGTTGGACACAGTGTTGTGTAATTAAAAGGGAATGTCACCCCGAGTGGGCTTGTACCATTGGAGAGATTGTTTGACAAAAATGGCATCAGAGTAAACCCCAGCAAAATGACACTCGACAAGCTTGTGAGGGATGTGAATGTTGGGACAAAAGAAGATCCGAAGATGGTGAAGCTGTCAAAAGGCATTCCTAAAGAATACCAAGGTCAGTATCTCAGTCTGTTCCAATAAAATAAAGACGTCTTTGCCTGGTCATACCAGGATCTGAAGACTTTTGACGTAGACATTATACAACACAAGATACCTCTAAAGGAAGACACAAAGCCTCATAAGCAGAAGCTAACAGATTAAACCCATTCTCCTCCCAGCTATCGAGAAGGAAATAAAGAAGCTTTTGCAAGCCAAGATCATTGTCCCTTTAAGATACTCCAAATGGGTGGTGAACATGGTGCTGGTAAGAAAGAAGAATGGTGAAATCATATTCTGCGTGGATTTTTGCAATATGAACAGAGCCTCACTCAAGGATAACTATCCCATCCCAAATATATACCACATCCTGCAAAAGGTGGTGGGATCCTCCCGCATTTCCATGATGGATGGATCCTCAAGATATAATCAGGTGGCAGTGCTCCCCAAAGACCAGAAGAAGATGACATTCACCATGCCTTGGGGGACCTTGATGTACACCTGAAAGCCCTTTGGCATGATAAATTCCGGTGTTACATTTCAGTGTGTAATGGAAATTTCTTTCATTAGAGAGCAAGACAGGTTCATGGTGATTTACCTGGACGACATCACTTTCTTTTCAAAGAGTGACGTTGAACACATAGAGCACCTCTAACGAACCTTTGAAAAATGCAGCAGGTATGTCGTGTCTCTTAATCCTCTTAAATCCATGTTTTCCTTTGAGGAAGGAAAGTTGTTGGGGCACATAGTAACTAAGGAGGGAGTCAAGATCGACCCAAAGCGGGTAGAGGTGATAGATGGAATTCCTCTACTAAGGAACAAAAAGGAGGTACAGGTGTTCCTGGGAAGAATAAATTTCCTCCGAAGCTTCATTCCCAACTATGTCGAGATTTTCTGAAACATCACTGGGATGTTGAAGAAAAATAATGAAGTTAGATGGACTCATTAATCCAGGGATTCCTTCAATAGGATCAAGTAGGCCTTTCCAGAAGCTCCAGTTTTGGCTAGTCGAGATTATGGGAAGTTGTTCATGATTTCATCTTTCTCCTCTCCTCACACTATAGCTACAGTACTCTTACAGAAAAATGTCGAAGGGCATGAGAATCCCATTGTGTTCTTTAGCCAAGTCCCGTGAGACACCGAGCTGAAATATGATATCCTGGAGAGGCAGCTTATGCCCTGGTTAAATCTCTAAATTCATTTTACATGTATGTGTTATAGTCTTCTATAACCGCCTATGTTCCCACAATAGCGATGAAGGATATGTTGGTACAGGGCGAAAGTGAAGGAAGAAGGGGCAAGTGGATAGCCAAGATTTAGTATTATGAATTTGAGATAAAGCCTACCAAGCTCATTAAAGGCCAAGGGTTTGCCAAAATATTTTTTGAATCCAACTGTCAAGCTCTGGGGATAGATCTGTCTATGACAGGAGGAGAGACACCGAAGGACATAGGCGCACATCAAGGCATAGAATCTTCCACTCAAAAAACACACATGAAATACCTTCTCTCTCCATTGTATAAAGATGTAGTGGAATATATTTTAACGCTGAGATGTCCTCCTAACTATGATAAGGCCAAGTACCGCACCTTAAGGCTGAAATCTCAAAAGTATATCGTGGCAAATGGGCGACTTTATTGGAAAGACTTGGCGGGGATCCTACTATTGTGTTTAACAGAGCAGGAAGTGGACTAAGTGATGGTGGAATTCCACGAAGGGATATGTGGCGGACATTATAGCTGGCGATCCACTACACACAAGATCTCGAGAGCAGGTTTCTTTTGGCCTAAACTGTTTGGTGATGTACATGCTCGTGTCCGAGCCTGCGAGAAGTGTCAGATTTTCACTGAAAAGAAAAGGTATGCACCTCTCCCGTTGATCCCACAAGTACAGAACCCAAGGTGCTGGGGGAATTTATTTCATACGAGATATCCACCCAACCTTTAGAAATCAACATCACTGTGGATCCTCATCAAGTAACATTACCAACAAGTGGGTAGAAGTCGCTCCTTCACAAGAAATGATACATATTCTTCCCATTGCCAGTTCCTGGAGGAGAAAATAATAGCCAGGTTTGGATCCCCAGCTAAAATCATTACAGATAATGCCCAGGCTTTCAAGTCGGCTAAATTTGTAAATTTTTGTCAACGTTACAACATCTTGTTGAGACACTCCACTGTATACTACCCACAGGGAAATGGACTGGCAGAATCATCTAACAAGACACTGGTGAGGATTTTGAAGAACACCATCAATGAAAATCAAAAGAACTGGGATTCTCAGCTCAAGTTCGCACTTTGGGCAAATCGCATAACCACTAAAAGATCCACAAGAAAGTCCCCTTATGAGCTAGTATGCATGTAGCCGCGGTCTTTCAAATTCCATCTTGCATTTCCTCTCTACCGGATTCTTATGGGTGAAATCAGTGGTTATGGGTATGTGTTATATTCTTTCTGTTGACTAGTCCCATGTGATGTACTGTTTTACATAGCAAAATGTTGTAAGTAAACAGTCACTAATAATAAAATTTTTTTATATGCTATCTACCTATAGCTAATTCACACTCATGTTTGTGTGTTTTGTACATTTTGCACATGGTTTTTGGGTATAATACAACCTTTGTATTTTGTAGATTCAAATAAGGAAATACTAAGTATGTTCTAATCCAGGGTTAATGGATTGGGGTTTATGTATGCTTCGGCATGTATATATGTGTTGTAACACTAAAAGGAATATAATGAAAAATCAAGCTAGTCGTCCCGATTTGGGATCCAGGGGAAAATATCTGTGTTTATCTGTTTTATGTTTTAGGCTCTCGCCATTGTTTATTTTCTGTTATAAGATTCGTGTGTAGATAATTTATGTTCAGGGTTAAAACCTACGTTTGGTATCAAAATTGTTTCGGCTTCAAGGGGACACCTTTGCTGCTGAGAGTTTTTTTCTTGGGCCTAAGGTAGACCCTATTTAGTGGGAGATCTATGGGATTGATTCTTGATGTGAAAGAAGAGGGTGAGCGGCGGAAAGATAGAGATCGAGAAATTTAATGGTCAGAGTTTTGAGTTGTGGAAACTCAAGATGGAGGATTTGCTGGTGGATAAAGATCAGTGGATCGCGGTAGATCCAGGTACTAAACCAACGGCAATGTCAGATGAAGACTGGAAGAAACTGGATCGGAAGGCTAAGAGCACAATACGCTTGTGTGTCTCAGATTCAGTATTGTTGAATGTATCTGGGGAGGCTACGACGAAGACCTTGTGGGAAAAATTTGGGACTTTGTACCAATCTAAGTCTCTAGTGAATAAGTTGTTCCTGCGGAAAAAGTTGTATAACCTGAGGATGAAGGATGGAGACTCAGTGACAGAGCATCTGAACGCCTTCAATACTATGGTAAGTCAACTGTCATCTATTGATATTAAAATCTCAGATGAAGATAAGTGCATCAGTTTGTTGTGTTCTCTACCAAACTTGTGGGACAGTCTGGTTATTGCAATAGGTAGCAATACAACTACCTTGAATTTTGATGACATTGTCTCAGCCTTGTTGTCGGAGGAAATGAGACGGAGAAATATGGAGGGTCAGAATGGAGATGCCTTATCTGTACGAGGAAGGTCCCAAAACAAAAACAAGAATAAGGTTTCGAGTGGGAGATCTAAATCTAGAGGGAGATCTAAATCTCCCGGAAAGTTTGTAAAGGTGTGCTGGAAATGCGGAAAGGAAGGGCACTACAAAAAGGAATGCAGATCTAAAGCTCCTGAGAAAGGAAAGGGATCTGATGAAGCTCCTTCTGCAGAGGCAAAAACCACCTCGGATGAAGGTGGGGATGTGTATTTGGCTTCTTCTTCAAATACACATGTAGATCATGATTCATGGTTGATTGACTCAGGTGCATCTTTTCACTTCACTCCCCATAGGGAGTGGTTCTGCGAGTATGAGAAATATGATGGTGGTGATGTCTTCCTAGGGGATGATAGGAGGGCCAGAATCATCGGACGTGGAAAGGTCAAGCTGAAGCTGCAAGGTGGAAGGATTAGAACACTTCCTAGTGTTTTGCATATTCCTGCATTGGCCAGAAATCTGATTTCTGTAAGCAAGATGGATGATGCAGGTGTAAAAACAGTGTTCGAGAAAGATGCCTACAAGATGGTTCGGGGAGCACTGGTATTAATGCGGGGAGTTCGGACTGGAACTATGTACAAGCTACAAGGTAGCACTGTTATTGATGGGTGTAACAGTTCTGTGGTTCCTGAAAGTGGGACGGAAAGTCTAGCTGTCTCTGGAGAAAAGACCATTCTATGGCATCAAAGGCTTGGACATATTGGAGAGAAGGGCCTTCGGATACTGCATAGAAATGGTATGGTAGAAGGTATGTCTAATTGATCTCTGGATTTCAATTTCTGTGAACATTGTGTATATGGGAAGCATAATCGGGTGAGTTTTCCTTCTGGTGCTAAGAGGGCGAACAAGATATTAGAACTTGTGCACAGTGATGTGTTTGGACCTGTGTCAGTTCCATCACTGGGAAAGTCTGTGTACTATGTTTCATTCATAGATGACTTCTCAAGGAATACATGGATATATTTCTTGAGGAAGAAATCTGAAGTATTTGACAAATTTAAATAATTTAAGGTTCTGGTGGAAAACCAGACAGAGAAGAAGATAAAGGCGCCGAGGACAGATAATGGTGGGAAGTTCTGCAAGAAGTAATTTGAAGAGTTCTGTAAGAAGTGTGGTATAGCACGGTAGAAGACTACTCCATACACACCTCAGCAAAATGGAGTTGCAAAAAGAATGAACAGAACACTTATGGAAAAGGAAAGAAGCATGCTCAGTGGTACCGGGTTAAGACAAGAATTCTGGGCAGAGGCAGTGGAGACTACATGTTACTTAGTTAACAGATCACCTTCATCAGTGTTGGAGGATCAAATTCCACATGAGGTATGGACTGGTAAGAAACCCTTTCTTTCACATCTAAGGGTATTTGGATGTGATGCATATGTACATGTTCCAAAGGAGAAAAGGACCAAGTTGGATAATAAATCTGAAAGGTGCATCTTTATTAGGTATAAGGATGGTTTAAAAGGTTACAAGCTTTGGAACCCAGAAACAAGGAAGGTTGTGTACAACCGAGATGTGGTGTTTAGAGATGTGAAAGATGTTGTTACACATGAAGTCCTACCAAAGGAACCTGAGAAGATAGAGTTTGAGCTAAAGGAGGATGAATCAGACTCTACAACAGAAGAAGACTCAGAAGAGGAAGAGCCACAAACTCCAGCTTTGAGAAGATCAGCTCAAGAAAGAAGACAACCAGAAAGGTAAAGTCCATCTTCTTTCTGTTCAAATTTTGCCTTAACTATAACTGATGATGATCCCAGAACTGTCAGGGAGGCAGTAGATTCAGAGGATGGAAAACTCTGGAAGGAGGCCATGGTTGATGAAATGGCATCCTTGCACAAAAATGAGGCATGGGATCTGGTGGTGTTACACCATTTTTTGGTCATATAACTTTTCATCATTAGATGGACCCAAGTACACCATGTAAGACCAGTTTTACCCCAAGTAAAACTGCTTTCACTATGTTAGTTAGGAAACCCCAAAAGGAATAATTAATTAAACCATAATTTAATTATTATTCCCAGTCATGTTTAACCCAAAAACAAAGAAATTAATGAGATAAACCCATAGTTATCTTATTATTTTCTAGGAATAATTATTTAATAATATTCTTTGTTAAATATGACCAAATCAACCACCATTAATCAAATAAATCATTATTTATTTGATTATATCCCAACCACTTCCTTAAAAAGATAAATAAATCATTTATTTATTTATTTTTCACTAATCAAGGGATTTGACCCAAGTAAAACACCCTTTCCCTCCAACAAATAATAATAAAATATTCCATAGAGGTGGATCTAGATGTGATTAACATTATTTTAATCATGCACCAAGATCTAGAAAGACCCAATATTTTGTTATAAATAGGAGGGTTTTCCCCATCATTCTTCACCTTTTGTTGCATACTAGATCACTCCGGATCTATACACTCGGTCTCATTTTCTGCCATTGTTGCTCCCATTGAGCTCTACCTTCTACATTGGGTTTTCTACATCTACAAGAGAGAGAAAGCTTAGATCCGAAGTGCTGAGGACTACAAAGAACCCATCCCATTGAGGAGATCTGGATACACCTTCTTGTTTCCTCCCAGGTGCCCTGTAATATAAAAATTCATTCAAAATCATGTTCTTGTCTTGTCTGTTGGATGCATGGAGCAAACTCTTTACTTTACTGCTTAATGTCTTTCCATTTATAGATCTGTTTGTTGCAGCACTTTAACTACTAATTGCAGATCTGAAGATGTTTTGCACCCATTATTGTTGTTAGGGCTATTAGTTATGCGTAGCTAAAGTGGTTCTTTTTCGTACGCTTCGACAAAGAATTCATACTAACAAATGGCGACTCCACACGGGTTTTAAATTACGACCGCCGTCGTTTTTCATATTCCTGCATATCCAGCTACTTCAGGCCCTAGGGCTTCTTTTTTAGCTGCTTAGTTTTTCTCTTTTCATGTCATTTTTCTCACATAAAACCCTAAAACCTAAAATTTCTAACTTCCGTGTGTTTTCGGTCTGCCACAGGTGTGACACACCACCAAGAATCTGAGACGGCAACTTTTCGTAAAATCTGCCGCTCAAAACCAACGGAACCGGGAGGTCGCACCTTGGCCCAAACCCTGCGACTCGGACGCACTCAGCCTGCTTCCTCGTGACCAACTCCATCGGCCCGACCGCGACCGCCTTTTTCCCCGCATTTTTTCTCGCAATTTTTTCCGGGTTCCGCTCACTTTCTCGCCGTGTTTTCCTTTCAGCCTCTCTCCGTCTCAAATTCTCGCTCTTGACCAAGATCTGATCTGTTTTTACTCATCTAAGTGGGAACCCAGCCCCTTAGGGCTTTAGTACCCTCCACTCTTTGTGGAAGAGTTTCAGCTGTTTCAGCCGTCGGTTTCAGAGCTTCAGCCCCCTCTTTTTCCAGATCTGTGACCTCACTTCCAGATCCATTGAAATCAGCCTCTTTTCCTTTCAAATCACCTCCTGTCGTTTTGTTTGGACCTCCTTTGAAGGCCTCCGCCTTGCCCCCCCCCCCGGTTTTTGTTGATTTCCCTTTCCCCAGCCACCTTGCCTCTGTCTCTTGGCTGTGACCTGCACCCCTTGTCTGCAGCTTTATCCTCCAGA